>JBBPNA010000025.1:0-157933 GCA_038090555.1 Boletus subcaerulescens
TGGATCTGATAGATTAGATATGATGACGTTCAAAGGTTCTCCATATCTAGGTGTCGTAAACTGTGCAGGGTTGGGGGTCAAGGGAGGCCAGTGCGGAGGAGAGGACTCACATCGATGAACTGGCCGCCGAGGACTCGTGGATCGACCCAGCCACTCTCATCCTTGGGTGGATATACCGATAAGACTGAGGGCTGGAAGGGAGTCTGCGTGTTCCAACCGAGGAACTTGAAGGGGAATGGTATCGCCTGGGCTGCGGAGACGAGGGCAAGGAAGGGGAGCGCGGGGAGCATGATGACGGAGGTGAGGATACAGGCGGCCCTGCGAAAAACTGGCAGCACAGCTCCGTGCCATGCATGGCTGGGCGGGAGATAATCCCGGTCACGTGTCTGATCTCCCTTGAGACTGCTTGCACTGCCGCACCGCGTTACGGTCCGTCTCAGTCTCATCGGCCATGTCAACGTCGCTACACGACCTCGTCGTCGGCCGCGACGATCCAGAACACGCAACCCATCGCGATGAAATTGCGAGTGATGTAGACGCAGACACCGCGTCCCAGCGCTCAATCCCGCTCTCCCCCCCAGCCTCTCCGCACGCTGTCGCTACCCCATTACACCCGCAAGAATTTTTCTTCAGAAGGGATTCTCAGGTCGATTCTATCGAAATTGACTTCGGCTCCGAAACGGACGAAGTCAGTGATTCACGTAGCGATCTGAATGCACGCCGAGCAAGCTCCATCACTTCCGCCGCACCGTCTACCATCTCACAAACGGAGCAACCGAAGACACATGCCATCTCCGTGACCTACCCTCCCCCGTCTTCTTCAGACACCACCGACGTAGACTCCTTTACGTCCGCCGCGTCAACCTACTCGCGCAAGGCCCGGCCAGAATCAATGCTGCTACAACCTCCACATGGTCCTCTGGTGCTGGGGATCGCTTTGGTAGATTTCAACCATTTGGTAAGACTCGCTGGACACGACATTCGTTCATCATGTCGACCCAGCACTAGGTTGGCCCCAAGATCGAATTCAGCCAAGGTGACATATTCGAGGACGAGGAGATCGCGAAAGTGCTTCCCTTTCTCGCCCTTCCGGACGGTGCCCATCTGGTGTGCTCCATCTGTCGCGCATGCGTATTAAATCTCAACTTACTACGCAGTCTCTGGAAGACTACTCTTACTTTCACCTCGTCCCGGACGTTCCGAATCCCACCACGGTATTTGGGATATCGTGAGCCAGTAAATATATGTCAGAAAACGTGTTGAATGTGTCCACAGATGTAACCGACAAATTGCCGCCTCGACTTTGCTCGTCAAAGATGTCGATGTGACGCGTTCCATCGTCCAGAAAGCGGTCGTTGTCTTGGCCAGCAAACCCGTATTTGGTCCAATACGGTCAGTCGGTGAAACATCCGAGCATTCAGGCACTGATAAGTCAACATAGTGACCGGCTGGGAGTCGTCACACGGGCCCTGTTCGCTCAAAGGTAAACACCCCTTTACTCGTTCGTTTCAGAGCCCGAGACCATTCACAGGGACTTTACGGATACACAAATCCTAGTCGAATTCGGAAATTCGCTAGAAATCTCGCTACGAACGCAACTCACGGAGAGTGGCCTATACATAGGTTAGCAGCGAGTTCGCGTCTCGCCGTTGTTGCGACCATTGCTGACTTTCTCGGGAAGGAACCAGTTTGTAAGCTCTCAGACACTTGTCTAGCACCAGCATTAAGCAGGCTTTGCAGGAGAGAATTCGTTCATGTTTTTCGCCATCGTACACTGGTGCTGTTGAAGGCTCTTATGCTACAGAAAAAGGTTGTGAGCATACATGTGTTACAGACCTTCGCTCACCGATTTCTAGATCATGTTTTATGGACATCCCGTCGAGAGATTATGCACTTACCAATATTCATTGATCTCCCTTATACCCAGTTCGTGCTTACCGGCCCATAATTATTCATTTACTCACAATGTGTAGGTTTGCTTCAAACGTTGGATGACTGTGGCTCTCCTCCATTGGCAGCGCGAGCACCCACACTATTCCGACCTAATTCACTCAAAACATCAGACCGGAAGAGTATGCTGGCGTACATTGGTCTCCCGTTAGATTTGTTTGGAAAGGTTGGTCTGGATACGCTGTACTGAAAGACTTCGGCTAAGCCATCCTACTCAGGATGCATTTTTCCAGCCATATCTTTCACTACAACAACTCGACCTCCTGAAGGATTCTCAAAGTTGGCTCTGTGGAAGTACTAATTCCATTGTCACACAGCAAAAGGAGATCGATATACTAGTGAATGTACAGCTCTACTTGCTACTCTTGAGCCGTCGTTTATCACTTCTCCGCAGACCGAGACAGCTACCCTCGAGTTTCGGAATCCGAGGCTAGAACGAGTGGCTGCTCTCACTGCTGCAGATCGTAAATGGATTGACGAAATAGTTCGAGACGTAAATGATTCTTGGGACGACACTGACCCTACCAAAGCTGTCATGCAGTGCGTTTTCTCTCTCGAATTCGAGTGCTCAGATGTGTTGAGTATCCCAAAGTTTCAAGGGTAGTGATGATTACCTCAGATCAAAGGTGTGTTGAACAGCATTCTGAATATACGAATAAGATAACTGACAGACGATAGTTCGAGGAGTATGTGACCGCCGCACTTGCATCAGTGCGATACCGAGAATTCCTGTCGAAAGGAAAGGGAAATGGGACTATTATTGCAGGAACCAGTAAGTCAATGGTTTCGAACGCGCGCTCTTGAGGCTCATACTACATGCTAGGCGGCGATGCAAGCACGCTAGAGGACTACAATTCTGTGTGGATAGCCGAATTCACCAAGACAAACGCGTATGAAGTCTGGGATCGGTCAACGGACCCGATGTTATTTGATATCGTTGAGCCCCGGTAAGTCTCTGACCCCGAAACTCCCCCGATTCTGATCACATCTCTGTCACTAGGCACCCTTGTAATGAGAAACCGTCGGTGGTATCAGATATAGGACTCCGCCTTTCTGAAGGTATCCAAGACCTCAAACTAGAACAACAACTTGCGCCAACGCGTGAAGCCATCTCGCGGACACTCACCGCTGGATCAGCCAACTTTTTCAAGGCTGTGGAAGGTGTCCGCGAGCGATGGCAACAACGAACAGTCAGCTCTCCCTCCATGCAGGACGTGGCATCCGGCCCTTACGGCGCCCCTGTCGAAATCACAAAATCTGAAGCTAGCCTTCCTGCAGCGATGACAGATTCTGCGAAATCTAGCGTCAACATATCCCGGCAGACCTCGCGGGAGTCTGCAGCAAGCGTACTTTTATCTCAGCGTCCAATTAGCATGGCACAGGCTGCTTCGGACACGAAAGCAGCGTTGAGCTCTTTTGGGGTTGGAATACAGTCACTCTGGTCGAGCCGGGCCTCTAGGTTCTCGCGCACGAGCATTGCGAGTGTTGTGCCCAATGATTCCGCCTCCAGCCCAGCGCAGAGCCATTCATCATCCACAGCCCAGACATCGCCTCCGAAATCTTCCCCGAGCGTGCACACGGTTGTGGAAGTTGCCGAGCCCGGGCAAGAGCAGGAGCATGTCGTAGTCACCAAACCCTCAGACGAGAGAACGAGCCACGAAATGGAGCCAGGCGAACCAATGGGCACTGCTCTTTGACGGACCATGGAATCCTCCAGTTACATAGAAGTTGTTGTTGCGGCATCCTGCGTATAATACCATTTGCTCATGCATTGCACAGCTTGTACGATCCTGACCATAATCTTCTCAGAGGATTTCCGCGATCATGGGATATTTATTCGGTCCTCCAGCCACAGAAGTTTGTATACTGAACCCTTGTTCACTGAATCTCGTTTCAGGATGTCCTTGTTTCACTGAATACAACGAAATGCGTGTTTTTATTATGTAATATGTAGAGTTGTGTGTGTCGAGCCTGTGTTCTTGAAAGTTCCCTCTCCGCCTTTCGCATCGTCGCTCTCGACGCGGCACCGTCCTGCTTTGTTTTGCTGGAATTTACTCGGGTCGGTCGAAATGCAATCACCCATCGCACCCATCCGCAAGAAACGCAACTTCAAGGCTCTGCAGCTCAATGTCAACCAGTCAGGCAAACCAAAAGAACCAGAACCGATCCCCACACGTGCAGCACCAGCAACAACGGGGCCGGTAAAGGGCAAGAAACGGCCGCCGCCCATGACTTTGAACGCCCCAAAGCTCGGTCAGACTCCCGTCACGAACGATGCGGACGGGAACCTGCTCGCCGCCGGTGTCAACCCTCCATCTGTATCTGCAACTGGTACCTCGTCGACACGTCGGAATACATACCATACGACCCTTTCAAACACGCTTGCAAATTTGGACATGAACGCAGAGACGCGTTATGACCTTCGGAACGAGGATCTCAAAGACCTCCAGGAACTCGGACAGGGTAATGGTGGGAGTGTCAAAAAGGTTGAGCATGTCCCCACCAAGACCATCATGGCGAAGAAGGCGAGCCACCAACACTTTTTCTGTATGAATCTGCCGACATGTTGACGTTGGATATGCACAGATCGTTCTTATTGATGCAAAGCCATCTGTGCGCAAGCAAATTTTGCGCGAGTTGCATATCATGCATGACTGCAACTCTCCGTATATTATCTCTTTCTATGGCGCGTTCTTGTCGGACCCAAATATATGCATCTGTATGGAGTACATGGACAAGGGTTCTCTTGATGGAATCTATAAGAAGATTGGAGCCATTGATTTCGAGGTTGTCGGGCACATTGCATTGGCCGTGCTAGAGGGCTTGACATACCTCTACGACGTACAACGCATCATTCATCGCGGTATATATACTTCTTCCTGTCCAACGTCCCGCACTGATGCACATACGCTAGACATCAAACCATCGAACATCCTTTGCAATTCTCATGGGCAAATCAAAATCTGCGATTTTGGAGTATCAGGAGAACTCATTAATTCGATCGCGGATACCTTTGTCGGAACCTCGACCTATATGAGCGTATGTCCCTCGCTATGCAAGATCGCGCCATCCTCATGTTGTTGTATAGCCTGAGCGTATACAAGGTGCTCAATATACCGTTAAATCGGACGTCTGGTCACTTGGAATCTCGTTAATCGAGCTAGCTCTGGGTCGATTTCCCTTCTCAGAGTCTGCTCCTGATGACTCTGATTTCTCGGACTTGGAAGGAACCCTATCTCCAAATACCATGACATTACCACCCGTCAGGAAGGACAAGGATAAGAATACAAAGAAGGACCGAAGAAAATCTAAAGGTGTTAGCTTACAAGGAGGGGGCATGATGATGAGTATCCTCGAGCTACTTCAACACATCGTGAACGAACCTGCTCCTCGGCTGACTCCTGAAGGACGATTCCCCAAAGAAGCAGAGGATTTTGTGGACAGCTGTTTGCTCAAGGATCCTGATGCCCGAAAGACTCCCAAGGAGCTGCTGGTATGTTTCAAGGTTCCAGGAATGTTGAGCACACTGACGAGGGACGCGATAGAAACACCAATGGATAGAGCAGGCGCGGGCATCGACTTTCGATCTCGAAACATGGGCGAACACATTTTGAGCTGGCTTCTCATTACTTGCGTTGTGTCCTCCGGGCTTTTCCTTCTTTGGATCATTACCAGTTGTCACTTGCTACTTCCTCGCACATCATTATCTCAGCTTGTTAATGTTCTTGTATTATAGTAAAGGGCAATGCATTTATTGACTGGCAGACCAGCAGTTCAAGTACTTTGGACGAGTACGTTGGCGAATCTCGAGTCAGGGGCCGGACTAACGTGTCTCAAGTCATGTTCCGCGGCACCGATCCACAGGAGAGCGGTGCCAGTGATCCACCATCACTAGTACAATGAGTCACCGGAGCGTCGGTATGCCACCCGAGGTTAAACCTTGGCCATTTGGTGTCCAAAACATGGGGAATGATGGCGTGCGCAGCCTGGCCACCGCCACTTGTGGTTACCATAACCCCATCTAACCTACCGTCTAGTCTCCAACGGCGCTCGTTGCGTCCGAACGGCCGGGGAGATATCCCCCGGTTTGAGCTCGCGTATCGGTAGTATCATATACGTGTCTGTGTCAGGAGGTCCATCAAGTGGCACAATAGAGTTGGATGACTTAAACCAGACACCCAATCCGATTGTACAGTAGCATGACATTCAAGAAGATCCACGACTGGTGCTGGACACAGCAGAGTCAACTTGAATGTGCGCTTTCCAGCGGTCCTTGATATCTGCGATACGTGACGAATCTCGGAATCCCAGATGATCAACTGGAATGGAGGTGTGAGATGCAGCCATACATACTTTCTAAGAATCTCGTTGTAACGTTGGCTGTGTTCATTCATTCCAAAGAGTCCATGCAATAATAAAAATTAGATACTACAGCCGAGGATCGGCAGAAACCTGGGACTTTCTGGTTTCAATACACGGTGTTACCTAGACTTTCACGAGTGCAGTAACAAGTGTTGCTGTTGATGGTATGCAATTTAAAACAGCTAGAAATCGCATACGAGATAAGAAAGGGAGGATGTGACGGAACGTGGACTCAGATTAGTGATATGCCGGGTCTAGGACAACTTGAGCTCCGGGAACTCAAGCCCCCGGGTTTCACTTTCACTTGCTTGGCGCCGGGATTACCATACTTCAGATCAGCACCACTCCGCCACGTCACTGGTGCCTCGTCTGTGTGACCGACCCAGTAATGCGTGTACCAAGCGTATGGAGCAGAGTCACGACAAGAGGGGGTGAGGCAGTGTAGCAGTCGACTTTTTCGGGGGCACGGACCGAATCGCGCATGCAGTGCACTCTAAGGATGGTTAACCCCAAGAGGTTAGTTCGTCGCTGTCGTCCGGGGGGGGGGTCCAGTCTGATCGGTCTTGTTCACACCATGTGCTCGACGTGCTCCGTGCTCCTGAGTCACGAAGAGGTCACCTAGTCGTTCACGAGGGGCTCGAGATGACGAACGGCTCGATCACTGCGAAGAAGAGGTCGGAAAAGGGACCTCGACACGCCTATGATTATGGGAGTATCATTCATGTAACGGGCCTTAGGGGACAGTCATAACAAACATCAAACAGAAACGAGAATATAGTCTCATATTTTCATCCACACACCTTGTAAACATCCGGGAAACAGATAGACGCTAACTATCATGAACGGTAGAGACATAATCCAAGATATTAAGTAACAGCCACAGCCACAACTCTCCCCGTAAACAAGGCAATACAAGATAAGAAAGGTACTCTCCAGATCTAGATTAATAATAATGTTCCTGATATTCTGGAGGTATCTCTAGAGGTCCTCCCATGAGCCTGACCCCCCCGTCAAACGATCTAACCGGGACGTGTCTTGGAAGCTGGGCTCGAGGGGAGTCATCTTGCTCAAGATCTAGGCTCGGATAAGGAGGGGCATCTTCGGACGGTGGATGTTCGGCTTGTATCAACAAGACGGGACTATTTTCAAACATATACGGGGAAGGATCAGGTTCTCCTGGTACATATAATCGCTTGAATATTCCAGGAGGAATTCCAGGAACCGGGAAGCATACCTTGCGTCGAGGATTCCCTCCTCGATCGAATGTACACGAGTGCGGCAATAGCGAGGACGAACGCCACTGCACCAACGACGATACTCGCGGCTATAGCACCGATGTTGTTTTTCGTATTCGAGGTTCCAGGTGCCAGCTGAGCCTCAGCAGTGGTTGTCGGGATAGGTGAAAAGGTAGTGGTCCCGGACGCAGAAGCAGAAGCAGTCGGGAATCCGGCATCTGTTGTAGATGACAAGGGAATGGTGTTAGACGCAGAAGCAGCCGTGGGTGCGGCATTTATTGGTGCAAAGGAAGTGGACCCGGAATCAGTCGTGCTAGCAGTCGTGCTAGCAGTAGCATCTTCCACGCACGTAAGAATCAAGACCTACAAAGCAGAAACGGATTCTACTCACTATCAGGCGGATAAGCGAGATAGTCCAGCCAAAGTATGTCGTTCGGGGCCGTTGCGGCTATAACCAGCGTATGAAAAGCCCCTGGATCTAGCGACGGTAACTGCGGTGACGTCCAAAAGCTTTGGCGGTATAGCGTCGTCTGGGTGACAGGAGCAGTAACTGTTGTGGCAGCAGTGTTGTCCACCTGGTAGACAGAGATAGGTGGTCCCGAGTCCCCCGTAAGATCATAGGTTCCGAAAACACCTATACTCGAGGCTGGGAAACGGGCGCAGAGAAATTAGCGTCATCTTTCGTGCATGATGTATCCAAACAGTATCATACCATTGAAGTAGTAAGTCGCTGTGTCTCCGGCATTGAGGCCAGTTGTAGTCTGGTCGTATTCCTGTGCCACTCCTTCATACAGCAGTACATCGCCTGGCGCCAGACTGAATGCGATTCCTGGATCGCGGTCGTCAACAAAAATCCAACCAGTGGTGTCCGCCATTAAGGGTAGAGTTGATGCAGGACTCGGAGGGAAGCTGCTGTGCGTTCTCAGGCTTCTAGAGTCCCCTGTCAGGCACTGGACCCAAAATGATATATGACGGGAACAGCATCATTTCTCAGGTTCATGGTTGAAGGGACTGCACTGCATTAAGTACCTGTGGTAGTCTTTGTGACGGCTGGTATTTGATCAGATTAGAACAAGGGAAACCAAGTCGATGTTGATCGATGACATACCAGCAGTAGAGTGGTGCCGTTGGGAGCGCCAATTGAAGCACAGCTCGCTCACACTTCAGGCTGAGAAAGGTTCACGAAAGGAACAGTGAATGACATTATGAACAGTCTGAATTATAACATTAGTAGGCGTTACATTAGTCCATAAATAGTCCTGAATGATGATATTAGACACAAATAATGCAATTGCTCTCCAGAAAAACCTAGATCTGAAAAACGAGCTTTGTCTAGAATGTTGTGATCAAACGTAGACTTCATTATGATCGTAAATCGCTCGTGGTTTGTAGTCGAGAGGTTTGTAGTCGACTCTTTCCTTCACTGTGTAGTGAAACTTCGGCTGCCGATAAGGTATAAAACGGCCCCTGCCCCAGTTAATGCTGGGTCCGATTGCAGCTCGTCAAACAGTTTCAAGGGGCTGATAGTTGAGCGCTTACCTCCATTTACTGTGCCAATTCCCGTTATGATCCTGCCAAGCATAAGAGAAAGGCAAGACTTCCAATATCCACCACATTTTGTTTATCTTTAACTCATCGAACAGCGGTGCTATGGCGTCAGAACGTTCAGGATAGGAATCCGGACTTGGAGTGTGCTGGTTGGGTTCATTCGGCGACTCCTGAACGGTAAAACTATCCTTGATTCCCTGGGTGCCTTCTTCAGGGGCAGCCCGGGGAAGGTTATTGTTGGAATTTGGCGACAAATTCGGGGTAGGTACCGGAGGTGTGAAGCCAATGCGTGCGAGTTCGTCGCTGTCAAAGAGTATTCCACACTCAGACCGAATGACCTGTTCCACCATCCAATGCAACGTGATCTGTGCGAGAGACACTTTAACATTATCCTCGACATTTCCTCCACCAATGTCTGAAGGAGGCGTAAGCAATTCGTGCAAGCCAGCTTATAGGATCTGAACTGACCGCTGTGACAACCCGCAAACCATACTTCTAACACATCCGTGGTGAATGATTCCTCAGCAACAAACTCTATCTCGAGTTGCGTTCCATCCGGGGCTAGTTCATCACCACACTGCTTCCGTCGAGTACAATCAGTAGAAGGACCAGATTCCACTGTTTGTTGTGGTTGAACTTTTGCATGCTTTCTGTTGAAAAGCCGCTTCAAAGTGGACTTCAGGGCGTCAAATGTCTGCTTTACTGGCCCCTCCATGTCGACCACTTCATCGGCGGCGGTGTCTTTTGTGGGCCAATGGTACAGATTGGGCCGGAATTTGGAACGATGCTGGATGATGAAGGTTAACGGGATTCCACGTAAGATGTTGAATGGGATATACCTCGTCAAGAGAAAGCGCATGCCGGAATACCTTGACGGCCAAGTTGGAGTCCGTGAAGGGTAGTATGCGATTGATAAGCATCCCAGTACTCTGTACGGTATCCCTGACAACGAGTAAGCCACAAAGAAATGTCTGCGATCTTGACGATACCTACCATACGCCTACGAATTCCACCTTTACATCCTGTGAGAAGGTCTTCTTAAATCCAGCAGCGAGCTCAACTCCCTCCTTGTCGGTCCGTGTGTATGCCTTGTAAGCGAAGTTGACTTGCTGAAGGTTGTCCTTTGGCAACAGTCCAACCTTGAAGATATCGATCAATCATCGCGGACACCATTGATGGCTACACAAATTACCTTGCTCAGCATCCCAGCCAGCGCGCGAGCAGTGTATGCTCCACGAGAAAAACCTGGGTCTGAATCAGCAATGAGCTTAGTCGAGACGCTGCGTCACCGACCGAATAAGCAAATTTTGTCCCCGGTACGATAGTTATCCATAAGGAACTTGTAGCCAGCCATCACATGCGCGTCTAGATACCTACATTGACATGTTATCTTCTGTGGACTTTCCCGGATCCTTATTTGCACATACCAAGCGACTGCGTCATCCATAAGTGATGCAAACCAAAGCCACAGCGGTGAAACAACTCCGGGTGCAAAATAAGTGCCGACCCCTGCCTAGTTGATAGTAGAGTGAACCCATGGCACCCCGACGGCGGAACGAGAAAACGTACTTGATAATAAGACACCTGCTGGTCTGTACAATCTTTGTTGAGGAGGCCAAAAAATTTAACCACATTAGTGTTCTATTCTCAATGAGCTATCTCGTCCAATTCGTATTCATAGGAGGGACATACCATGAGGTCATACTGTCCGTTAGTGCCATCGAAGCAAAGAACGATAGTACGTGGGGGTCGAAAGAAATCTTCAGACACGTCACTCGTTCTCGCGTCCGACATAGTGCGCCACGCAGCAACGGGGTGTGAGTGTGGTCGAGGATCTTCACCGGAGATTGCTTCAATGAAGTATTCTGAGCGAGAAGACGCTGTCTGTGAATAGTGGTCAGAGATCCAATAGGCACTTGGACCAAAGAGGGTTTTTATAGCATGCCTGACGGAACCCTGATCAGTGGCCAACCAGGGCGTTTCGTCACCGGAGCTCCAAGTAAGTTGAATCTCTGCTCGGGCTGTCCAGAATGGAGCGTGTCTGTTACGACCGGCGGATGCGACAACGCCGTCGCCGCCATAGTGGCAAGTGAAACCAGTTTTATTCAAGGTCAGTCCAGAGAGGCCGTGTGCTTGTGCTTGGCTCTCAGTGTCATGCCTTTTTTGGGAGCCGACCAAAGTAGCATGTGGATGCATGGACCACAAGGAGATCAAATGCCACGTTGCAAACTCAAAAAAAAAAAAAAAGGTAGCTGCCATCCTTGTATTCCTTCACCGTCAAAATAACAGTCTAGCACAGGCTTTAGCTCCATTTGAATACCAGAGTATCATTTTTCGGTCACGATGCCACCTTGCGAATTTCCAACAGTTCCAGCAAGGTACCATATTGACGCTTGACTTACATTCCAAAGCCACTTGGTATCACGGAGTTGTTGTATACGCGACAGTTCGCCAAGCGACCGCTCTGGGGTTATAGCCTTCATTCAGACATCCCAAAGTCGCTAGAAGCTGTGCGAATCTTGCACGAAGAGCTACACTATACTCATCTAGCAGTGGCGCCTACAGCAGTATGCATCAATTTTGTGCGGTAGTGATGGGGAGATCCAACGAGGATCATGTGGAGTCAAGTTTGTGAAGGAGTATACCGTGAGAGATTGAGGAAAGTGGCTGTGAAGATAGTCGTCTTCGAGGACGAACGTGTCTGATGAGAACCGCTGAGCCTTAAAATTAGGATCACAACCAACAAGCCAACGTACTGAAACCTCATGCCGATCGCCAGTAAGTATGTGTGCACCGTTCGCTCAGCGCGATGTGATCGTGTCCCCAATAGTATTCCCCGATTTCCTAGGTTTACGCTATCCCTCCGCTTTTTCGACTGTGCGTGGTGCCCGCGCTGCCAATTGTGTCCCCACTCGATGGCACGTGTCTCGCCTCGGTGGCGGTGGCTGCCACTTCAACGCAGTGGGACCGGTGATGTGTTTGCCCGTTTATAAAAATTTGCCCGTTCGTTCTGCCTTATGGCTGTGATTATGTTTTGTTGTCTGCAGAAAGCACCACGCTTCCTGTGCACTTGACGAATGCAAGGAAGCGACCAGTCGGCGTGTTTCTTTTTCACTTCCGTTCAACCCGTGATGACCTCACTGGCAATGGTTGCCAGTGACCCACTTTCTTGTGCTGTTCTCGATCTTTGGATCGACCCTTTCGCATATGTACATGACTTTAGTAAGACAGAAACACGACATGCTAAACGAATTTGTTCAGTGACTCGAAACTAACACAAACACATTGTACCGCTCTTTTGTTACTGCATCAAAATCGTCAAAGAGAGGTGTTAGATAGTTGCTCTGGACTCGGAGGAACCCAGATCGGAAATCCGAGGTTTGTCTCGATAAGTTGTGATCAGACATAGATTACATCATGATCGTGAATTGCTCGCGGTTCGTACTGTAGTCCATTCTTTCCTTCACGGCGTGGCGAAACCTTGGTTTCTTATCGGGGATGACGCCGCGGCGTTACCACAGTTAAGGCTGAGTTCGATTGCAGCTCGTCAAACAGTTTCAAGGGAGCGATACTCAAGTGCTTACCTCCATTGAGCGTGCCATTTCGTGTTATGATCCTGCCAAGCATAGGTAAAAGGCGGGAGTTCCGATGTCCGCCACCCCTTGTTTATCTTCAACTCGTCGGACAACCGTCGGTGCTGTGGCGTCAGAATGCTCGGGGTCGGAATCCGGACTTGGGGTGTGCTGGTTAGGTTTATTCGGCAACTCCTGCCGCCACGGCGGTGGCAGGACCATCCTTAATGTCCCGTGTTCTTTCTTCAGAGGCAGTCCGGGGAAGGTCATTGTTGGAAGTTGGCGACGATTTCGGACCCGGGGCAAGCGGAGCTGTGATGCCGGTGCGTGCGAGTTCCTGGCTGTCGAAGAGTATTCCGCATTGAGATTGAATGACCTGTTCCACCATTCAACGCAACAGACACTTCGACATCATCCTGAACATTTCCTCCACCGATGTCTGAAAGGACCGTAAGCAATTCGTGATAGCCAGTTTGTGGAACCTGAACCAACAACCCGCGGGCCGCAAACCATACTTCTAGCACATCCGTGGTGAATGATTAATAATTCATCGTCGACATCCTCGTTCTGGGGTTGAATTCTTGCATAGTTTCTCTTCAACAACCGTCCGAAGATAGACTTGGTTAAAATAGGGTCAAATCTGATTCCGAGTCGACTATTTCATTGGCCGCATCGTCTTTTACGGGCCAATGGTACAGATCGGGCCAGAACCTGGAACGATGCTAGGTATCAAAGGTTAACGGGGCTCCACGTACGATGTTGAACGATATACCTCCTCAAGGGAAAGCGCGTGCCGGAATACCTTGATGGCAGAGTTGGTGTTCATGAAGGGTAGTATACGATTGAGCACCCCAGTATTCTGTACGGTATCCCTGACAGCGAGTAAGCCACAAAGGAATGCCTGCGATCTTGACGATACCTACCATACGCCTACGAATTCCACCTTTACATCCTGTGAGAAGGTCTTCTCAAATCCAGCAGCCAGCTCAGCTCCCTCCTTGTCGGTCCGTGTATATGCCTTGTAAGCGAAGTTGATTTGCTGAAGGTTGTCCTTTGGCAACAGTCCGACCTTTAAAGCATCGACCAATCGTCGCGGACGCCATCCCTGGCTACACAAGTTACCCTGTTCACATCCCAGCCAGCGCGCGAGCAGTGTATGCTCCACGAGAAAAACCTGGGTCTGAATCAGCAGTGAGCTTAACCGAGACACCGCGTTACCAACCGAATAAGCAAATCTGTCCCCGATACGATAGTTTGCCATGAGGAATTGGTAACCAGCCATTACATGCGCATCCAGATACCTAGGCTCACATGGCATCTGTCGTGAAATCTCCCGGGTTTTAGGTGCACGTACCAAGCGACTGCTTCGTCCACAAGGGATGCTAACGAAGTGAACAGTGGTGAGACAACCCCAGGTGCAAAACACGTGCCGATCCCTGCCTAGTTGATGTCAGGATAATTCCGACGGCAGAACAAGCAAAGGTACTTGATGATAAGCCACTTGTTGGTCCGTTGGTATTCTGTGATCATTGAGCTATCCCATTCAATTGTTCGTAGAAAGGATATACCATATCATTATATTGTCTTTAATGAAGGATTCTCAGCGAGAGGATGTGTCTGAGAATAATGGTCAGGGTTCCAAATGGCACCGGGAGGGTTTTATGACATGCCTGACACAAATAAACTGGTCTGAAACCCTAACGAGTGGTCGCAGGCCGTCTCGTCACCGAAGCTCCCGGATTCCGAGGCTGTTCAGTTCCGACCTGCGGACGTGTCAATGCTGTCGCTTCCATAGTCAGATTGATCTGTGGAAGCTCCGCCTAGAGGCCTCCTGTCAACTGAACTTGGCCGAAATACGTCCAGGACACTCGAAATCCACTTCTTTTTGGTTCTGGGCCGGCCAATCAGCGCTGGGAATCGTGCAAAAGCGTCTTCAAAAACATTCCGTTGCAAAACAGCTCGCCTGAGTTTCAGTATGGCTGCCGACGTCAAGCCTTATGCAGAAGCCTACACAAAAGGCTTGACTGGGGTAAGTATCTGCGGGCCGGTGCAGGTTAGCCTTGTCGCCAAAACGTATCTCTAAACGGAAGAGAAGGAATTGACCCCATTTGGGCGTCTCTGTGTTGCGGACAGTGTAGATATCAATGAGAGGGCTTGCTAAGCTGCGTAACAGTTGTTGGACTGCTGCTCTGCGGATTGTATGATCCCCTCCCCGGCAATGTCACACTGTAAACTCAAAGAAGCACAAAGAAGAAAAGGTGGCTATCACACTTCACTGTCTAAGTAACAACCTAGCACAAATTGATCATCTCTAGTTCTTCAACCAGGGTTCGGTGGCGATAGGCGAGTCGGACGTCTGGCACGTTTGTCTATGTAAACAGCGGAGTATCATTTTTGGTCAGAAAAGTACCGTCGCACCCAACATCATGATCTCACCTTATGGATATCATTTCCAGCGGCTCCTGCAAGGTACCATTCTTGACCTAGCCAGTGACGTTTGAGTTCCATCTCGAAGCCACTCTGTACCACAGAGTTGCGGGCCAGTTCTGCGAGCGAGCTCTGGGGCAGTTTATATATCTGTACGTCGATATGATCGAGATATATCCCTCGCTAGAAACTGTGCGAAGCTTACATGGGCAGCTACACTATACTCCTCTAGCAGTGGTTCCTATGGTCACAGCAACATGGATTATTTCGCGCCAATGGGTAGTGACGGAGACACACCTTGGTAAAGTGAAATTGGAGGGGATCATCGGTGCTCAAGCTTACATTCAACCCTGTCTTGAAAAAATCTGGGAGGGGATTGCGCTCATACGTGAGAAACAAGGCATTGTTACTCAAAGGACTCATAGCGAGACCAATTTGTCTCAAATAGAAAAGATATTGTAACGCGGGGACCTTGCGAAGTAGTATACCATGAGAGATTGAGTGGGATGTGAGGAATGTGGCAGTGAGATGGTCGGTATCGCCTGCTTCTCCCGCATGGGGTCGGAGGACGAACGTGCCTGTGATCAGAAGTAGGTAAGGTTACAATCACACCCAATAAGCCAACGTACTGAAACCTCGTGCCTGCCGCCAGTGGTTGAGACTGGCCGTGTTGGCATACATATAATAGATCCTAACATGAGGAGTTTCAGACGGTCAGGAAGGGCTTCCATAAGTGAACTTACCAGTACGAGTAGGGGGGATTCTGAGGGGTGTCCCAGAGACGAGGATAGGGAAATTTGCGATGAATTCGGCGTTCCGCCTTTGACTCGTCGTCCACACTATCAAAGCCGATCACACGCTGCAGGAAAACATGGAGTTCCGGATGCGATGTTGGATCTTTAGTGACCTCGAATAACGGGCGGAATAGATCTGAACAAATCTTAAACATGAGACATGAGACCAAGTGTTTGGAAACCTACTGATCACAACGTCTTCGAAAGTTCCAATCACGCCATTCTCTTTGTAAACATTGTACAAGCGTGGGACTTGGATGAGCCAGCGGACATTATGCGAGAATAGCTTGTTATTGATAACCCATTTGGCAACATTGTCCCATTCGTCCACCGATCTGCCGTATATGCTAACTCTCCATTCACAGTTCTATAAAAGTGAGTGTGATGGGAGAGTATGCCACCGGCATGCGTACCTGGTACTTGCTTTGCTCTACATCGGTCATCACCTCTACAAAATGATTAGCGACCTGAGTACCAGATCATGCGAGGAACAAACGATACCTTGAGTAAGTTCAGCAAAGTACCGTCCATCAATACGATTATCGATCTTCAGAAAGATTTCCCGAAGCCTAGATTCTCCAATAGGGTTGTATTTCAGGTTGAACTTATCAAACCGGTGGAATGAGTCTTGGTGTGCGTGCATATCGAGCGTGTCGATGGACAGATCGTAGGCACTCAATTTAAGGGACTGGAAAACTTGCTCAAGCGTCAGCTCGGCCCCATCGCGGAAAATAACAACATCCTAAGGGGCACCAGCATTAGGGCCGCAGGCTAGCAAGCGTAAACGAGACATACATGGGGACTACGTTTCATCTTTGCCTTGATGAACCGTAATAGATGTTTCTGGTTCATGCAACTCGCCAAGTGCACGTGAGTATCCACCTTGCGCACGTTGTAAAAATCTCTGGAGGCACCTGTCATTAATGATACTGAATAGATTTGGAGCTCAATCTAACCTGTGAGGGACGCTCTGAAAGACGGGAAATAAGTATGGGTCTACACGTAAATGTCGTTTGTCTACCTTCATAGCTGCTAACTCTTGGGATTCATTGAGCAAGCTGTACATTTCGAATTTACTTGCTAAATATTTGAGTCTCCGGTATGCTATGCTTTTGGCCGGACCACCGGATATGACCCCGAGAACATGGTCGAGATCGATGAAATATTCCCGAATGGACGGGATATCAAACATCGGTTCCTCGGCTGAGGTCGGTGATGCGTTGTCAGCTGACACAGTAGGCAAGAATCTCCCTGCGTACCTGCCGCGGTAGAGTATACTTGGTATACGCCCCTGTCATCGATCCTGAATTCCCATGGGTGCGAACCCGGGATCTGGCAAGTTGAAAAATCGAATTGATCGTTTTCTGTGGTGGGATGACCATCGGCGGCCGGGGCGTCGTGCTTTGCGCTGAAATTCCAATGTGGAGGGGGCGGCTTAGGGTAGATTTTCCATGGCTTGTATGGGCTCTCGGAAACTCTAGCTTTGGCGAAGTCGACATCGGGCTGAACGCCAGATACGCCTGCAAAGCCCCCTGCTATTCCATTGAAGTGACCGTCATGGTCCTTGGGGTTGTCGCCGAGCCTCTGCAGGGACTTTGCTATATATTTGTCGCGCAGTTCGAGGCAGTGCCTAAACATCTTGAAGGTATGTGCCATTTCTGGGGTGACAGAGACTGCAAATATTGTACGTGAGTTAGTTCTTCTTCGGATCTAAGCAAAGATCCGCACATTGCACCTGCGGTTCGTTGCGCACTTTGTCTTCGCCTTCGAAAAGGGGGGATGTACTGCTCTGTTGTTCATTGGCTCGCAAGGCCTCGCGGATCGCAGAGAGACCAAAATTTCCTGGAAGGGAGGAAGGGCCATCGGAGATGACGGTAGAGACATCAGATGTGCGCCGATGGGCCAGTTTCTTTTCTTCAATCTGGAGGTATTAAGTAGCGCTGACTGAACCCTGTTGACCACGACTTACTTGCTGCAGGCTCTTTTCGTCGGTGTAGCCATAAAAACCGTCTCTGGACTCGGGGATTATGAGTCCGGCGTTATGTTCGACGTCAATCGGAGAGTTTGAGGACTGTGTCAAGATTTCAGGCGTGTCACTGGCGATGGCATT
Organism: Boletus subcaerulescens; assembly: GCA_038090555.1. Lineage (NCBI taxonomy): Eukaryota > Fungi > Basidiomycota > Agaricomycetes > Boletales > Boletaceae > Boletus > Boletus subcaerulescens. The sequence goes on from JBBPNA010000025.1 coordinate 17,999, forward strand.
GTCGGCCATGAAAACGGTGTCAGTCTAAGCGACGCATTGACTCCGAACATTGATGTGTATTTGGCCCTTCGCCTCCTCGGGCTAAAAACTGGCCATGTATGACCAAACCTCACTCGGAAACACTAGAAGCGTGACTCAAAGACCCTCCGAGAAGACGAGTGGACGATAAGCAGTGCTACCTTTACGTAATAAATGATAATAATAATTTACTGATAATAATAAGGTTATCAGGGGGTCAGTAAGGGATCCTCATTGGGTTAAACTCTTCTTTTACGTCCATCAGTTTGTTGTTGGCGACGAAGAGGGTGAGCCGTAGACGAACCTTTGTGCACGAGCGACCCGATCGACACGATGGGCAACACATCCTCGAACGCGAACCAAAATCGACCATCACCAGTTCCGACCAAACAAATCGATTCACCAAGTCGCAGACAATCCTCCAAATCACCCTCTCCGAACCCCAACCAACCCCACCGCTCCTTGCGTACAAAGAAAAAATCGCTGGAGCTGCCGGATCTCGCCCTTCTTTCCCTCACTCCTGCACACTCCCACCAAAATTCTGCCAACTCATCTCCCTTATCATCCTATCGTCGGCCACCGAGGACTACTTCCCCAATCCCGATTCCGATTCCAGTTTCTAACAATGGCACCATCAACAATGCTTCAAATACGGGCACTTCTCCTCGTGGAAGGCAAACCAATGTCAAAGTGAATCTTGCACGGGAAGCCGATGCTTCAAACTTCTCGTCGGATTTACTCCTCGCGCAGCCACCCTCAACTCACATTCCAGTACCTCACCACCAACATCATCCCCGTAATCGCGGTAGCCCTTATTTCCGAGGAGCCCCTCTTCAATACAATTCCACACATTCGTTCGCTTCTCGCGGCCAGGCTGCCGCACAACCCCGTATGCAAGAGATCTATGCAGAGAGCCAGATCGAAGTACCCACACATCCTGATCGACCGGTGTTCATTCAGGAGACAGTTCATTCGACAATCCCCCTTGCGCTACAAAAGGCTGAGGAAGAACTTGCGGCTGCGACGACCAACGATCTAGTTGAATCTGGACAACCTGCCTCCAATCGTTCCTCGGATGAACCAAGGGAATCTGTGAACGTCAGAATTACTTGGCGCGGAGGTGGAAAATCCGTCGTCCTTGCCCGCGCAGGTGACGACAATTGGAAGGGTCGCCAACAAATGGAACCAGAGTACGTCTCCCCTGATCGATTTGCTCGTCCGTCTGACTCGCATCATAGCGACCCCCCTGCGGATACATCGTGGTCCACTTGGGTCTCGCTCATGCCTGGAACACACCATATTCGTTTCATCGTCAATGATCAATGGCGCTTAGCCGATGACCTCCCGACAGCCGTAGATGACGAAGGGAGCCTGGCAAATTACGTTGCAGTCCCTATCTCTGGTTTGACACCGCCTCACCGCGTATCTGCGCCTGTTCCTCCGAAGCAGCCCGCTCCTCATCCAGTCCATTCGTTCTGGTCAACCACAACCTCCACCACCCAAGGTTCCACGATTGACGTGCCTTCCTCTTCGGATGCCACGAGATCATCGTCTAAGTGGACAGATGAAATTCCCGCTGAGCTTGTTGCTGCCGCCCGCGAGGAAGAAGCTTACCTTGCCTACACGGCTGCCGTAGAATATGACCAGTCAGGCTACGCTAATACCCACCAAGTCCCTGCGCCAAACATTCCACCGGCCCCTGTGCTTCCGAGACACCTGGATAAGCTCATCCTGAACGTTAAAGTCGGACAACCCCCACCGTCCAGGGGTCGCGAGAGAGAGCGCGAAAAGGAGCGCGAAAAAGAACGAGAACGCGAGCATAGGCGGAAGCAGGGACGATCGCTACTTGGAATGACTAGTACGCTCGCACGGGATATCTATAAAGAGGGTAAATCTGGGGAGGATGAGCACCCTCCAATCCCAATTACGACTGCGAGTGGCACAGACGTAACCCACCTTGCAGGCTTATCGCTGGCGAACGCTCGTCTCGGGCTCGATGGAGGTGGACTGTCAGATGACGCCAGCGTGTTGCCCGTGCCGTCCCATGTCGTACTTCATCATTTGAGTACGAGTGCGATCCGTAATGGTGTACTCGCTGTCGGGAGCACGACGCGTTATCGACAGAAGGTATTTATACGTCTCTGCTAACAGAATGGTCACTTACTAATGGGTGTTTTAGTATCTCACTACGGTTTATTATAAGCCTACATGAAGCATGCGACCGTGATCAGCATGGCAATACGCAGGACGTCGTTAGAAGCCACATTTCGGGAGACTTTCAATCAGGCCATTCATCTGCTTATTTATCCGTGCAATTACTTAGTTGATCGTTTCTTGGGATATTGCCTCTAGATTCTCCTTGAACACCCACCCATGATATATGTGGACGACCCATGATTATATGCCCATCTTTTCAACGACGCAGACGCATGATTGTTACGTGTGTGCATGTACATTGGTCCACTTCCTGTTCTAGATCCTTTCGTTTCTGCTTCGTTTGTATGTCGTTTTACGATCATGATGATTGTACGATATTCTTAGACTACTCACCTTACTAGCCAAAATGTATCTTATGTGTATGAACCGCACACTATTTGATTTGATCTGGGAAGAAGATCCGAGGACCACGGACAAGAAAAAATATTTGGAAAAACCAATAGCCCACCGCGAGGGTCGAACTCGCAGCCTTCAGATCACTTGCAGGAATTACACCCGCCTTAAAAGTCTGACGCTCTGGCCAATTGAGCTAGGCGGGCCTGCATGTCGTTGCCTCGCGGAACACCAAGAGTGAGTGAGTGACCTCGCCTGTCGGACGGAAACATGATGCAACAGCATGAAATGCCAACGATCACTCGATCAATGACGACTTTCTTCCAAGGTCACCGAACACACGTTGTAACACCATGACGTTTACTTCCTCCTGGATATCCTGTGCTGCTAGTGCCGATTTCAAAGGCACCGACCGGATTGTATGCATGGACGCACAATGGCCATAGATCTAGTATGACGGAAGCTGCTGTCAAAAAAAAAAAAAAGAAGAACGCCAGGCACCCCGCAGTGACTTTGCGCCGATAAGACATATGACAGTCGTCCTCATGTCTGCATGACACTGGCACCCACACTATTATACAGCACCACGATTCATTACCGTCCATCCCTCGCTAGCAATGGAGCCGAAAGACACTGTTCGCACCTGGTCACCGTGGGCATCCATTCTGATCCCGAATGATGGTACAGCCAAAACTGTGAATCACAATATCCGGCTAGGACGCCTTGTCATAGTACTCATATTGACAGGGATGATAACTTCTGAATCGGACGCGGATGCGGCGTTCCCTGTAAACGCAGACCCTACCTGCAGGATACCACACATCACCAGCGCTGTGCAAATTAAACGAGTAGGGGTGCCAGTTTTTTTCAAACCACATATTACCGAACTCGTCGGCTGGACTGTTAGGAGGTGTAAAATACCTTCCTGGCCAGTTTCCCATTCGATCCTGTGGTGGCATTTTTACGTGCTAATCAATAATGTCTGGTAGTTACTGCATGATGAATATTGTTTTAACGGCATGGAAGGAGACCTGCAAGGATAGCTGGGAACTGATACTCGGATGTGCTGGTCATAAAGTTTTTCAGATAACTATAGGTAAAGGGGTCGAAACAATCAGGGACATGAAGGTTTGGAGGGACACTTGCTCCTGAGGAAACGTATGTAAACAGTACCTTGCATGCACGGATCCCTCGTGTACAGAGAAATATTTCTTGTGACATGCACCTTCCTGACCGGCTACCCTTTCAGGATAACTATCTCGCCCGAGAGGTACAAACCGTGGCATGGAAATTAAGTCAAGAAATTAATCCACGGAGGGGAGGAGAGGTGCATCAGGAACTCGGTACTAGGGTATGGACTGGCTTGCTGTGCGATTGATAGGCGGCAGCTGTACGCCCACCGTGCATACATAAGTCCCTGTGCTGTATGAGCAACGGGTGTCCTCGTGGTCAGTGCAACCACGAACCGAAAAATGTCGGTGCTGGTGAGGATTTTGACGTACTGCATTTTCAACGAACCGTAGCTCACCTGTAAGGTCGACCCAGGAATTGTTTAAAAAGTTCGTTGCTCTAGCAATGGAGTTTGTAACGCAGCGCAGGACATGGAAAGAACCGGGGAAGAGTCGCAATCACAGCGACATCCATTACGCCGAGTTTCCGAAATCATGGTCGACACGAGCGGAGAGAGGGTTGCAGGAGATGGACCACATGTTCAGGAGCAACCGGAGACAGTTGGGAGAGACAACGCAACTGCAAGGGACGCAGATGCCATGCCACTGGCAGACACCGCCCAAGGTGAGAACAACGACGGTGTGGGGAATCGTACCTAGACTGAGCTGGATTTGGGAGCAGTATCGATTGTATCAGCATGAAGAAGTGAGTATGCAACGCACGTACAAAAGACGGGTCATGGTTGTCAGCAATCCCGACCCGCCGACCGACGACAGCGAGGGAGAGTTTGAAATGAAAAGTGGAAGGTGGTGAGGTGATACCGCTGTCCCATGCACGTACGAGTGACACGAGCGCTGACGATCTTCGCTGTTTTTTCTAGTCGAGCCCCTGTTGGTCATTCCTGACCGTCCCTCGCTGAGTTTCCTCACATCGAAGTATCAAGATGATGCGCCTGTCGACAGGGGGACATACGGACATCATCGTGTGGAACAAGTGGTAGTAGCAAGCTAGCAGTTGGAAACTTGGCGAGTAGTAGCCTAGACTATGTCAACGACGGGGTAGTTAACAATAGAGTTTCCGGTCTTCTCCGCTCAAGTTCACACAAAGTATACGGGCAACAGCTGTACTTTGGTCACGTCACCGAAATTTGTTGTGGACCTCGCACGGTTCGACCTCAACACCACTATTTATCTTCCCTCACCACTCGCTTCTTGCCCGTCATGTCCAGAACTGCACCCCGCCTCTTCTCGTCATCCTTGCGTTACTCTGCACGCGTCAGTTTGAACACAGTAGCTCGCGCACCCCGTGCCGCACTCACCCGACGCATGATGAGCTCTGAGTCGCATGCCGGTCATGGGAGCACATCGAGTGACAGACCGTGGATAGTGCGTTTTCTCCTATTGTCCACAGAATGAGATTGCTCAACGTATTTCTCCTTTGCAGATTGGGTCTGCACTTGTATTTGGTCCTCTGGTAAGTAATAACTACGTGCACGCGTTGTTTATCCATTACCACCTGCTATACAGTTCCTGTACTTTGTGTCTCCGTCGGCTCGCAAGGGTTCTCATGGACACGCGGACCACGGTCACGATATTCACAGTGTAAGTGACAACTTGGCTTGACAGTCTGTAGAACAACCTAATCCCCATCTGTAGCACGACCATGGAGACAAGCATGCTGTAAGTGGCATTCATTCGTCCATCGATCTACTTGCAGTGACATGACACTCGTTTCTGTAGCAACATGATGTCGAATCTCATCGCGAAGAGGATGTTAAACCCATGGCCGATGATGAGGGCACGGAGATTTCTGGTCAGGAGGTCAAAGAATCAATGGAGAAGGCCTTCGTGAGTCATGTTGTGGTACTCGTCTTGCATGCTCCTTATTTTATTAGGAAGCCGATTCTCCGAAGGATGCCCAGGAACGGGAAGAAGTGGTAGCGAAGACGGAAATGACGACTGCCGAGGCAGAAGACCAGGCAGACTCACCAACCAACGCTACGCCGGAATCTGAGTCGCACCCGACTCCGGTCGCACCTGTCAAAGTAGATGAGGCTACCAACGCGACGAGTGATGAAAAGGTTCAGAGTGCCGCCGTAAGTGCATCCCGCTTTTTTGTGGCAAATGAAATGACCATGTGATGATTAGAGCGGCACAGGGTCAGCGGCAGTGGACTCAAAAGCTTGAGGGGTGGGTGGAGATCACATAGATTTGTGCAGGTGCATGTGACTAGACAATCTTGCATAGTATCGATACATTCACCAGCACTCGAGCATGTTAAACCATCCGAGATGAGTTTGTCGCTGTTTGACATTAAATGACATGACGATGTCTGATGAACACTCGGTAATTACCTTGCAAGGTCTCTCGCAGAGATTTGTCCCATTTTTCTCTGACCATCTTATTGGAGTTCAGTGTTTTGGTGGGCGTTACTGTGCCATCTCGTTTTTGGGTTGACTATGTTGACACTTTGTCCCGGACGTGTACAAACTGCAAGACTATGCTGTTGCAGATGGTAGTAGATCTAGTCGCCTTGCTTGCAGAGTCTGACATAGATACAGGGTGCGTCTGTTTGTGTCTCGTCTTCAGGAGGTGGCCTTGGCACGGGGTGAGTCGGTTTGTGTCTCTCAGAGTCTTCGGAAGGTAGCTGAATAAATAAGGAATATGTGGAAGGCAACCAACATGTTGGGAAGAATGACGGAAGTTGTCAACGACAACAGGCACGAACCGTACTCGCCGCTCTCAGATCTCAGGCCTCAAGGCCTCAGGTTCCAGCGCGTTGTCGAGATCCAATGTGCTCGTCGAGGGGCGACTCGGAGACTGATAGTCGTGCTCTGTTCTGCCTGTCCTGTGTCTAGTCTACACGCCCAAGTTCATCGATCTACCTTCCAAGCTTCATTCATGTCCGCTTTACGTAATATCACACACAAAAGAAGGTCACGTGATTCGTATTCTCAGCTGGGAGTATAATAAGACAATGTGCCATTGTCAAGGGCAACCCGTTGCTCCCCAGTTCGTTCTGTTCTTCGAGCTTTTCTGCGAAAGGCCCACTGTTGGCACTCCTACCACTCGTTTACCATGCTTCTCGTCTTTGCCCTGGTGGCTTTGCTCTTTGTTGCTGATTTCGGTATATGCGGCCCGATCGGCAATGCCCCTGTTTCATCGACCACCATGTCCTCCAAATCACTAACCAAAAGAGGATCGACTAAATATGTTGTAGCTCATTTTATGGTCGGAAATACCTATCCGTACACCCTGCAAAACTGGTTGTCCGATGTCCACCTCGCCCATCAGAATGGCATCGATGGTTTCGCACTCAACGTAGGAAGGGATTCCTGGCAACCTCAACAGGTGGCAAATGCGTGAGTAGCTTATAATAGTACATCGTTGACTCTTGCTAATACTCGACCAGGTTCCAGGCTGCACAGCAATCGGGGACGGGCTTTAAGCTCTTCTTGTCGTTTGACATGACGTACGTCCTCCGTTCTTCACCGCAGTGCCGTCTTCATGTCCACCACTAGATCCCTCCCTTGTGACAGTGCCAGTGACGCAGCTACGCTCCGCAATTATATAACAACATACGCCTCGCATCCCAACCACTTGATCTACAATGATCGTGTTTTCGCCTCGACTTTCTCGGGGCAATCTTGCCACTTTGGTCAAGGTTCAGTTCAGTCAGGATGGTCGACGCAGTTTTTACAGCAGCTGTCAGGCAAAAATGCTGTTTACTTTGTCCCCTCCTTTTTCGTGGATACCTCTGCTTTCCGGGGTTTCGATGGTGTGATCAATGGAATGTTCAACGTAAGTGTGTGGATTGTTATGCTGTTACTGTCTCACACTCTCTTTCGTTTCAGTGGAATTCGGGGTGGCCTACACAACTCACAGCAAGTTCGGTACCAAATTTTGCAAGTTCGGCACTCAGTTCGCTTGCAGTTTATATTGGAGCTACGGCGTCCGATGAACAGTATATCAACGCTTTGAATCCTATGGGTGCATCGTACATGGCTGCGGTCTCTCCTTGGTTCTTCACTCACTATAGCCCACAGACTTACAATAAGAACGTGAGTCATCTCTCTCCAGCGACAGATAAATACCAACTCCAACTGTTTTTAGTGGATATACCTGAGCGACGAACATCTGTATGCCAAACGCTGGGAGTCTCTGATCAGAATTCGCGATCAAGTCGATATTGTTCAGATCGCCTCTTGGAACGATTTTGGGGAATCTCATTACATCGGTCCCATCGAAGGTGCACAACCGAATAGTCAGGCTTGGGTCAATGGGTTTAACCATACTGGTAAGCTTTGTTGTGTTTTCTATCGTGTGCTTCAGCGCAGTCTTACGTCTGCAAGGCTGGCTCAGTATGACTTCATATTATGCGACCGCCTTCAAGACGGGAACGTACCCAGCCATTACAAAAGACCAGATAATTATGTGGTCTCGTCCCCATCCAGCCCTCGCCACTGCACCCGATCCTGTCGGTCCCCCTACTAATCATCAGATTGTGAGTTCTATTTTTATGCCGTCCAAGAGTTGAGTTTTTCTCAATCACTGCAGACAGCAGACAAGATTTGGGCGGTTGTTTTCGCCGCGTCTCCTGCGACTGTAACGCTCTCGACGTCATCCTCAGAGTCGCAGACATTCGATGTAGGGGCTGGGGCGACAAAGCTTTCACTTCCTATCAACCCTGGTGGTTATATGAAAGCAGTACTACAAAGGAACGGTCAAACCGTCATTGACCTTTGTCCCAGTTTTTCTTTCAATCCCTCGCCGTCTTCATATAATTTCAATGCTTTCGTGGTTTCTTCATCTTGATACGCGCTGGATGCACAAGGGAACTCGGGTTGTTTCACGTTACTCATGGTTTACTCTGCCATTTTACCCTCCAATTTTGCTTGCTAAAATTTGAGTTCTCATTTTCACACTCAATGTATCCCTATCTTTGGCTTGTAACATTTTCGGCCACTACGCGGCTTAGGTCCGCAATGTAGTACCTACTTCCAAGTGAAGCAGTTATCATGCTATTGCATAGATGTCTGAGGTTGAAAGACAGAATGATTTTAGGGAGTAACGCGTATGGGATGAAAGAGGACAGAAGTGACTTGAACAAACTGAGGGGCTTATGAGACTAGAATGGTTAAACCACGTGGCTGACCCGGGTGGTAATTTCATCTTGCATCTCTACACTGAACACTGATCGAGATGAGACAAGTACACGAGAAGTACAACGCCAGGGCGCGCCGGTCAAGTTCGGGATCACTCAAGAAAGGGAAACGGCGTCAGCATGCACCTACCGTGTCAGCAGAGACAGCAGATCCCAACGCAGAAATCCTCGTTCCGAAATCCCGAGAACAGAAAGAAAAGGAGAGGAAGGAGAGACTCGTCCAGGAGGTATGTCACAATCATTGTGGCGTTGTGTATCTCCCACTGGCGTAGCTGGCAGCGCAATCAGAGAACAAGGTGTCAAGTAAGAAGAGGAAGAGATTAGAAAAGTATATTGTAAGACACAACACAACACTCATTTCAATACGCTATGCTGACGTATCTTTCAAAGGACAAAAAACTTCGACAAGAGGAGAGAATACTGATTTTCGAAAAACTGGCGTATGGACACGTTCGTGCTTTCCAATCACCCAACTCACTTGTGCAGTCAGACCCAGACGTCAATCCCGACTTTGGAGTTGCAGCCCTCCTCTACACTTGGGACAGGAAAGGTGGCCTCTCACCGCGAGCGGTTGGATAAAAGTGAAGATGCAGATGTCCGACGTTTCATGGATGGTCGATCCAACAAACGGAGACGGCCTAACGACAATTTTCCTATCACGGAGCTCACCGACACCGAGAATGAAGATGCCGGACTCGATGAGATGGGTTCCGACGCCGCTAGCGTCCACTCGCCGGACACCAACGCTCCCGATCAAGTGCAGATTGTGGACATGTCCATCAATTCAATTGCGCCAGAGAGATCAACGCAACCTACCATTATCGGCGGTGCCCTTAGACGAAACCCGGATGGTACTTCCATGGCCCCACGCACCGTCAAAAGAAAGAACATGGGTCAAAAGGTTGGTCCGTCGATGATTTACTGTTCATAATTTTATTATATTTCTACAGGTGGGCTTTCGACGGTGGTCGAAGCATTCTACGCAACCGGATCCTGAACCCGAGTCTGATACGTCGTTCGACAGCTCGGATTCCGCGGATGATACGAAAGAAGATGGAAACGACTCCCTTTCAGGGTCTACATCAGACAGTGATTCGGACCACGATAGTTCGTCTCATACGGAGACTAATACTGCTCCTGCGAAGCCGACCGATTTCAAAACGTGGGCAATGAAACAACTCTCTGTTGCCAAGGGTTATGTCATCCCCATCGATGAACCACATACTAAGCCGGAAGCTGTCCAGGATACAATTGGACAACCTCTTCCAAAGAAACGAAAACCCCACACTGACATGATGCGTGGACCGCTTGGAGATGACCTGAAATTGCCTGCCACCGCGCTAGCAGAGCATCTGTTGAGCAAGCCGCAACAATCTTCAGGCTCGTCCCCTTTGGAAAGGAAAGCCAAGGTCATTTCCATCGTGCGACCCCCAGATGTCGAAGAAGGCCGATTGACGTTACCTATCATAGCGGAGGAGCAACCCATTATGGAGTCTGTTTTACTTCATCCCGTTGTAATTGTATGCGGCGAGACTGGTAGTGGAAAAACTACCCAAGTTCCGCAGTTTCTTTATGAAGCAGGTTTCGGGGATCCCAATGGAGGTGTGCAGAGCGCAAGCTAGACGAGGATATACTAATCCTTATCTTCTAGAGAACCCTGGTATGGTCGGGGTGACACAACCTCGACGAGTCGCAGCAACTTCGATGGCCGCACGTGTTGCACATGAAATGTCTCTAACCTCGTCACGGGTTTCCTACCAAATCCGCTACGACGCGACGGTATCTCCCTCAACTACGATTAAGTTCATGACTGATGGTGTCCTGTTACGCGAATTGGCCACCGATTTCTTGCTATCCAGATACTCTGTCATCATCATCGACGAAGCTCACGAGCGAAGCATGAACACGGACATCCTCATCGGTGTACTTAGTCGTGTCTTGAAGTTGCGAGAGCAGATGTGGAAGGAGAAAAAGGACGGCATAAAACCTTTACGCTTGATCATAATGTCGGCCACCCTCCGAGTCAGCGACTTTGCAGAGAACAAGCTTCTCTTTCCGTCCCCCCCTCCGGTGATCAGCGTCCCTGCCCGCCAGCATCCGGTAACCATCCATTTCAACCGCCGAACATCCTCGGACTACGTCAAGGAAGCGATCAAGAAGACCGCTAAGATCCATTCTCGCCTACCTCCGGGTGGCATCTTAATCTTCCTGACAGGCCAGAACGAGATATTGGGTATCTGCAGGACTCTGGAAGCAAAATTTAGCCGTAAAGCCATCGAAGTCCGAAGGCGCAAAAGACGGTTAGTCAATGCTTCTGAGTATTTCGAGGACGAACCTCCAGACCCTCCAAAAATGGTCGCTGCTGCGGACGGTATGCCATCTCAGCACCCATCTCCTCGAAAGTAATCACTGAACAATGTCATAGTAGTCCTGGAGGCGGAGGATGTAGAATTGGGAGTCGGCAGCCAAGATTTGGCTTTAGATGTTGATGATGGTGTCCTCGAAGAAGATCCCGAGGCTTTGGATAGCGCTGACGAGGACACCATAGACGACGTAGAAAATAGTGATTGTGAGTAAGATCCAGAATTGTCTCGACGCATATAAATATCACGCCTTTTAGCTCCGATGCATATCGTCCCACTATATTCTCTTCTACCGAGTGATAAACAAATGCGGGTTTTCGAATCACCACCCCCTGGATACCGTTTGGTGGTGGTCTCAACGAATGTAGCCGAAACCTCATTGACTATTCCTGGAATTCGATATGTTGTCGACTGTGGGCGAGCAAAGGAGGTAAAATACTTCTTATCACAAACATTTTACTTGCTCACACGACTTATTAGCGCAGGTATGATGCTAGTAGTTGTATACAGTCCTTCGAGGTAAACTGGATATCGAAGGCCTCCGCGGCGCAAAGAGCCGGTCGAGCCGGGCGGACGGGGCCTGGACATTGCTACAGGCTTTATTCATCTGCGCTTTACGAACACTATTTTGAACAATTCTCGCAACCCGAAATTCTCCGTACGCCCATAGAAGGCGTAGTACTCCAAATGAAGAGCATGGGCATCGATACAGTGGTGAACTTTCCTTTCCCAACCCCTCCCGACACCCAAGCTTTGAAGAAAGCTGAGACGGTGTTGACTCACCTCGGTGCGGTGAGCAGTACACCCCTTGTATCGTCGACGACCCCGGAAGCGTCTATCGCTACGATTGGAGGCAGGATTACGCCACTCGGGAAGTCGATGAGCTTGTTCCCTCTTGCTCCTCGATATTCTCGAATGCTAGTTGCTGGTCGACAACATGATTGTTTGCCATACGTGATCACCATCGTGTCTATCATGACAGTGGGTGATCCTTTTCTGCACGAAGAGGGAATAGGTAATGGCAAGGACTCTGACGATGAGGACAACGATGAGTTGGAGTATATCAAGAACAAACGAGTCAAGGCAAAAGAGGCTCGCCGAGCGCGTCGCAAGGCCTTCTTTGAGAGCCAACAGGTAACCTCTGTATAATTCTTCATCGCGTGGCGCTAACATTCTACTTCCTAGCTCCACGCTTCCCTAGGAAAGTCGACCAGCGATGTCTTTCGAATCCTTTCAGTCGTCGGCGCATACCAGTTTGCTAGGGGTGGACTCCAATTCTGCTCAGAACATTTCGTTCGACCAAAAGTGGGACTTGTGGTTGTTGTCGTGTCCCACGAACTGACGCGTTGTCCAGGCCATGGAAGAGATCCACAAGTTGAGAGCGCAACTTTGCAACATTGTCAGCGCGACTTTTCCTGGCGTAGAAACGGGGCTTGCCAAACCCCTCAAACCACCCAACGACACACAGGTTAGTTACAAGTTTTGGCTACGAGTTGGCGTCATACACTAAAGAACAACCTATAGCTCAAGGTTCTTCGTCAGTTATTGGCTACCGCATTCATCGATCAAGTAGCCGTTCGAAAAGATCACGTGCAAAAGAAGTCGACTACTGGGGTTCAGTACTCGACTGCCAAGGGTGTCCCTTACAGAGCTATGGGCGTCCAGGAGGACGTATTCATACATCCTTCGTCCGTCCTATCACAAAGATCTCCCCCAGATTATATCATCTTCACCGAGATTGTCAAGACAACCAAACCGTGGCTCAAAGGTGTGATGCCATCCCTAGAATTCACTCAGAATTCTCGTCTGACACTATTGCAGGACTTACACTGGTCAATCCAACATGGCTTTCCACGCTCGGAAAGCCGACACTGTGTACCTTCACTAAACCTGCAAAAAACAGCGCAGGTGTGTTGATGACGATACCCAAGTTTGGACCGGATCAGTGGGAACTTCCACCAATAAAAGCTTCATAGTGATAATATAAATACATTACATCCTGTGCAGTCAGACAATGTAGAGGTAATCTAGGTAGATGCGCCGTGCTGTGCGGAAAGACAAAAGTAGTATGTGCGACAAAGATCTCGACTATGTAGTGTTGTGCTCTCTATGGTTTGGGTTTCTTTGGGATGAAGATACTCCCCTTGTCCTTCTTGTGTCGCTTATGTGCCGGCGGTTTCGGCCTGTCCTCCCTGATAGACGACGAGGCGTCCTCAACAAATGGTCTCTTTGGTAGGAGGTGCTTCATCGACGAAGATGCTTCCCCAATGGATGGTTTCTTTGGTAGCGGGTGTTGTATTAAATTGCCACTTGAACCCGAGGCGGTTTGGACCGAAGTAGGGACGATCGGACTAGAAGAAGTGTTTTGCGATTGCGGTTTAGCACGAACGGATTCCGCCATGCTCTGAGGAGTGACAAGGTCGACTGGTTCTGGAGGTTTGGGGACTGGCCGCTGTTTGCTGGCCTTTGTTGGCGAAGCAGGCCGGGCTGACTGCACTTGTGTGGGTTCTGTAAAGTAAGACACGTCTGCCTGTATGCGAAATGGTGAACACTAGTTGCCGTGGGTGACGGGTAACATACATCAGTCAACAGTGACCTGGTTCTGGCATTATTCACGATTTCTTTCCAATCTGCGTCGCTTCTCTCCAACGTTGCAATATTTCCCAGAATGAATAAGGAGGATTTTGCTCGGGTAAGAGCCACGTTCATTCGGCGAACATCTAGTGGGGGGAATTTCAGCAACACCTCATTTCAATGTCCATGAGTCGTACCAGCTAAGAAGCCAACCGATTGTACGCCGGGGCCGGCGCGTACGCACGAAAGAATGATGATGTCCTTCTCCTGACCTTGGAAACCGTCGACCGTATTGAAGTGTATCTTTCCACGAATGTCTTCTCCAAACCTCCTTTCGAATGTACGCTGCATTTCGACCACCTGACCGCGATACATCGAGACGATGCCTATCCGGAAGTCAAAATCGACCGATGCAAATTCTTTGCGCAACCTCGCGTAGAGTGCGACAGCCACTTGAGCTTCCATCACATTTTTCATTGAATGGCCAATGGCTGATTCTTCCCGGCCACGCAAAACATTGAAAAACCGATAGCAACCAAACTTTGCATGTGACTGCCAGGGCTGTTGGGTTTTAACGCCCATGTTGGGTCCGTCAAGGAGGCGACCTTGGTAGAATAAACGGCTGGGGAGCTGGCTGATTTCGGGATGCATGCGGTACTGAATGCTGTTGGATCTTTGAGTAGGTCGATCAGACAACACGACACAATACTCACCTTAACAGATGGACAGCCTCTGGGCGATGCTTTTGCAAGCGAACAAAGAGGGATTGATTGTAGTTGAATTTACATGCCTAGAAGAGGTATCAGGACGAAGGCAAGACTACGGGAAGAGTCTCGTCACCTCTTGGGAGAGCACGGTCGGTGGAAGTTGTTGAGGGTCTACAGAACAGGTCAGGTTTCACATCGCACATCGTTATCGATCTCTTACCTCCAACCATAATGCACTTCGGAGTCCGAAATTTCAAGGGAATCAACGTCGTCAGTTCGACAGCTTGGGCGGCCTCATCAATGATGACCATCTCAAACTCCAACTGCTCGACCGAATCATGACCAGATCCGGCGAGCGTGGTGCAAATCACGTCCGCCTCTTGCAGAACCTCGATGCGGAATCGCCTTCGAACAGCATCTAAAGTTCGGTGATCAGACTTTTGTTTGTCCTTCAAGCGGTCGAACTGCTGAGTCAAAGCCATTCGACGAGAATTCAACTTCTTGATCTCTTCCTCGATGGCGAGTGTCCTTGCAGTGTTGTTTTGAACCGTGGATAGCTCCTCCAACTTTTGCTGTTTGGCACGTTTGACAGATTCTATCTCTTGCCGAAGCTGCGCTATTTGTTGTTTTCCGGCGTCGTTGGAATCTCGCATATTCTCGCCGTTCATCTTCTGTTCCACGAGGTAATCTAGTGCGACATCCCGGGCACCGATATCGATAGCCTTTTCACTGCCAATGCGAACTACTTTGATGGGCTCCCCGCGTTTCTGGGTACCTCGGTAACCTTCCTTCAAGCGACTGGCGACTTCATCGATTGCTGCATTACTTGGGGCGCATAGAAGGATCTTTTGCACCGGCCCTTTATCGGCTTGTGTGGAATTCCGCCCCGCATGTATAGAAGTCGTAGCTCGGGGACGTCGGGACAAGAAAGCCTCGACCAACCCACATATAGTCGAAGTTTTTCCCGTTCCAGGAGGCCTTAAAAAGCATCTGAGCAGTGAGCTATCGAGATGGACACCTTCACTTACCCTTGAATCAACCCAAATCCCTCAGCTCGTAATGAACCGAGGATAGCTCTTGCCTGAGGCTCATTAACACGGTAGGTCGACATTGCTTGATCAACATCGTGGTTGTCCAAGTGTGGGATTGCAGAGATGCGAGGTTGCATGATGCACTGAAAGGCGTCGTAGAAAGGAAGGGCCACTAAGGCACCATATTCGCGATGCAATGTCGCCAAGCTAAAGGTACGTTAGCGTCGCGAATGCAGTTACTATGAGAATAACAGTACCTAAACACCTTCTTCAAGCTCCAGACGCTATTGATCTGTAAACCAAGATCGGCTCCGTTGGGTATGAAACATCGAAGAGTGACTTGTGTGCCATTCTGACCAGTAAAGTATGACTGTGTTTTGGCGAGGAGTGAAGTTTTCCCAGAAGGATGTCTAAGCAAAACTACATCTGTTTCTAACAAACGCCAATCTTTCTGGAGTGCCTCGGATATAGTCACCTCGAGATCAATGAAGTCGTCTGTGAACTGCTTCGAACAAATCTTGCAGTCGTACGATGGCTGAGTCCCTTCCTTCGACTGGACGATCTGAGCCCAGCACTCGAGCAACAGGAGCGGCTCGAATACGCTGAGGTATTGGTGGTGATCCACAAATTTGTCCGGGACACGAAGTAACGTTCCTTGTGTAGGAGGATCTGGACCATGATGATCATAATTCCATGACAAGAGAGCGCGGTGAAGTCCAGAAATATCAGGTTTGAGCCGCATGGCTCTCCTACGTGCATCGTCCCTTCGGTGAAGTCGTTCCATCGTTGCGTTCTTGGCCCGGTTTGTGACATCAAGCATTTTGACCTGACGTCTTTCAGTGGGTTTCTGCGCATTAGAGGACTTTTGAAGTTTGGCGAGGGCGGCCAAACCTTTTGCACCCCCAGTATCAGCGTCAGATTCGGATTCGCTGGACGATGAATCCACTGCCAGTGGTACCTTAGGCACCTCATTGTGGCCAGGAAGTGGACGACTGGGACCAGAAGTGACAGTTTCCCGCGTCCTCTTAAAGGTTGGGAATGCAGGTCTCTCTAGCTTGGATTGGTCTACGAGGGGAGCTTTCGCAGGTTTCTGAGGAGCCGGGGGCTTGAGTATTGTCTGCACCTCTTTGCGCACTGGTTTGGCGTCCTTGCGTGCAGAAGTAGAGGTGCGACTACTGGCAGTTGTCACCGAAATAATCTCCACGTCGTCGTCATCGCTCTCAAATGCTGCTAAGGTGTCTTCGAGCTTTGCGATGCGAGCGGAATCGAGACGAGTCCTTGGAGTCCCGTGCGTCGTTTTGCGAGCATCGTCCACATGCTTGTTCAACTTTGCAAGGCCAGCTTCGGAAGGGGGAACGCCCGTTGTCCGAAAGCACTCCAAGACAGTTTGGATAAGGGCGAACGATTGATGCAGCAGCTCCTCATCCGACAGCCGAAGCCACCGCGCAAGCTCGGGTAAGACAGGTTGAAGATCATTCATCATCCGCTTTCCTACCCGAGATAACTTGGATGGCTTCTGAGTTAATGTGGGAGCTTCCTCTGTAGCTTTGACAGCGGCAGATTCCATGACCCTCCACTGCGCCAGCATATCCCGACCAAAGATGAGTGCATCTCGCATCCAAACTGTCATGTCGGGTATGTCGAAGAAGTCCGCCCACAGCGGAGTCCGTTTGAATATCACGGTAATCGACTGCGTCATGAGCGTCCACAGCTGAGGGAGCTGTGAAGCAGGACCTTGCGAATCTTGGGGCTGCAAGAACGCATCGGAATGCAGTAAACCATCGGGGCTAGAGCAGAGCACCTCGATTATGTCCGTGAGACACTGTACAAGGGACTTTGACAAGCTGCAGGCCTCAGTGACTTGAGGTGCATATCGAATAAACTTTTCGAGGAAACCGAGAATAGCGGAGAGGGAGGGGTTCGGGAGATTGGAGAGCAATGCGCGAAAGCAATCGAGACGGACATCTACATCGAACGCTTGCCCAACCAAGGTCTTGGCAGCAGTTTGGATGTCGTCAATTGGAGACAACATGAGAACCATAACGTTCCCAGCAACCTCTGGACGACCAAGAACATTGCGCACGAAGGTTGGCTGGTTATAGTTGGCAAATTTAGAGACTGTCTCCACAAAACCTTGTCTCGTAACTTGTAGGGAGCGATTGATGGCATCAAATGCCACTCGCGCATTCGGTTTCGAAAAAATTGGTTTATAAGCACGAGAGTTCAGGACGTCCAGATGGGCGTACTGGGCAACCAGATCGAGGAGACAAATAGCCCCATCCGCGTCATTTGTCTGCAAGGACTCGTACGTCTTCTTCCACATGTGCTCTCGGACAGTGCATGTCGAGAATGTGTCGGTCTGACCAGCAAGAAACACACAGGATTGGTTGATTGCACCAGCAATCTCCCGTACGTCCCGCGCGAGGCCCGCTGTCACGAGATCACGAACGGCACTGCGGGCAGACTTCCACTTTTGGTCTGTGTAGTGGCGACCAAAAGCAACGGATGTAAAAACATCAACATGAATGTCCAGAACACTGGATATTGCCTGTCGATGGCGAATGAGTTCTTCAGTTTGACTTTTACGGACTAACGACGCGAGCAACTGTGAATAAAAATCAGTTCTGAACCCCATCAGATCTGAGCGCAAAAACTGACTCGTATAGCAGCAAACATGACCACAGGACGGACTTCCCTGAACCTCTCATGCTGGAGTTCTTCGCAAAGCAGGTCTACAGTTTTTGCGAGCACATCGCCAAAGACACCGGAATCCTTCAATGATAACAAATACTCTCCAAACCACGAGAGAAACCAGGGTTTTTCGTCTGGATGAACAACTTGAACTTCCTCAACTAATTTAATATAAGATGGGTTGTCCTTGATGGCATCGAACACGACCTGTGGGAACTCAGGTGCCTCGCTATTCCAGAGATCGGCGTTCAGGCGCTTGAGCAGAAAAAGCATACACTTTAATATATGTGCAAACTCTAATAAGAGAAAATCAGTCGGTCGCGGATTAAATATGTGGAAGGTTGGTACACATACGGGGACCCGTGTCATGCAAGTGACTTGTGACAACTCTCCGACAGTCGGTTCCTCCGTATGATCGCAGAATTGTTTTAGGGGGTATATGACGAAGAACCTGGCAAAATCCGGCCCAGATTTCATTTGAATCCGACGTGAAGGAGAACGAGCCAACGGGAAAGGTCTCCCCCTCCATTAAAGGTGCGTGCAACCCAGCAGGATCATGCTGATTCGCAGTCTTGGCGATGAGATTAAATATGGTTTGAAGGGCTACTTCATGCCCGGTGACGAAGTGGTCCTCGGCCATAGGTATCTCCGAACAAGCAGCTACGAAAGCTTTCGCCCACTGCCGCACGGCTTGAGATTCGTCAAACATGAGAATGATTAATCCGGGAGGTGGAACGTCCGTTGGCCAGCTCGAGACTATGGGTCGAGATCGCATCACCCCAAGGATGTCTGGATCACGGAGGACGCGTATATTCGAGACAGAATGGTATATTATACCCGGCGGCACGGCGCGCAAAGCCGAGGAGTCGTTTCGAGCGGCAACGCTGACTCCAGCCGACGCTAAACCACGCTTGACGAATTCCAACTCCCAATCATTGAAGCTCCTGTGGAATCCCCGGAGAATGTCGTCCGAGAAGGCACCGAAATACCTGATGTCTTCGGTCAGCTATGCGAGCCTCACCATATCTGGCCATGGGCAGAGAGTGAGAATGCGAACAGTCTGCCTCAATCTTCCCGACCGATCATGGAGCAAGGAGGTAAAAAAACTCACGTTGACCGAGATGTGAGTTTGACCTCGCCAAAGGCTTTGACGCAAGGACAACAGCCCGTCAAACAAGCTATCAACCTTGCCTTCCACTCGTCTACTTTGGGGCTACTATAGGCGAACAACCGCAAAAGAAATGTTGCCGCGCCAACAGTGACTTGATCCGCACGAGAACAAAACCAGTGGTAACAGTTGTCGGAGCTGTTTGGCGGCACCTTCATTAGATACGTGAAAACTGGAGCTAACACGTCGTCCGAGCCATCCGCCGAATTGATGGGCGTGTCGCGAAGTCTGACGAGTAGAGCCTTGACCTTGTCCACATCGCTGGTCGTGGTCATGAAAGGGACTAGGATAGAGGAAGCCTGCAGAAAGAAATTGCGCGACCAGGGAAGGTGGACAGGTGGACAGTAAGAGGTGTAAGTGACCGAAAATGGAAAGCGAGAGTCGGACCCGCGCGCGCGAGTCAGACTTGCGTCGACTCGCACCTAAGGAGACAGTCAAGAAATGGATACAATGGACGTGGATTATCTCAACGAGCTCCTTGAGCAAGATGTCGAAATTAGAGAGGTACGATGCCTTCAAATGGCCACATCAAAATTGATGACCAACCTCCACGAAAGAAAATCAAACACCAAGTATCTGATCTCGACAAGAAAGCTCGCATCATGGTCGGGATCCTGATCAAAATTCACTCTACACCGACAGATACTCGTTAGTTAGTCTCTCGCCCACCCCACACATAGACATCTAACCCATTGACTCCAAGTTCCCCCACTGCTTGACTCGGTGCGCCCAATCCTACGCAGTTGTCATGATACTAGTGCTGCCCTCGCTTCTCTCGTCCCTCCTAACCAATTCTGGCGCTGGAAGGAGATGTGGTCAAACTCTCTCCGTACGGCAGTGTATTCCGCTGCTCTAGTGGAATACCTGAGTAGTGGCTCGCTTATCACACTCTCGCAGGCCAGCGAGGTCCTTGGAGGTGAGCTGTTTACCGCCGGGTCTCTCAAGTCAGAACACTCATGGCTTCCCAGTAAAGGAAGAATGGGCAGATAGATTCTCAATAGCTGTGGAAGATTATCTGCACGGGCTCATTAGCCTCGTCAATGAGCTGGTAAACGAAGCTTTCCCAATCTTTGGTGTTCGAATACGGAATTAACCCACTCTTCTAGTCGCGCCTATCCGTCAATGCAGTGACGCTCGGAGACTACGAAGCACCACTTCGTATCTCGGGCTTCGTGAAAGATATTTTTGCTGGTTTCTCGATGGTAACACTTCTCATAGCTTTCATTGCGGGATTTGACATGCCTTCTTTCCGCAATCAAACCAAGCTAAACCTAAAAAACGACACCCTACGGCGACGCTTCGATAGCCTTAAATATGATCTCAAAAAGATCGAAGAGGGTCCGTCCCATTTCGTCAGCCTGCTCTAGCTCTTACCACTTCCTCAGTCGTCTACGATGTATCACTGCGAAAGTTGACAGATTCAACGAAAAGCGCTGTTAGAAAATAGCGGGTGATGTAGCATAGACGTAGTCAGTACCCATTGCTGTTATGCTGTGGATGTGTATGTTAGTTGGTACAAGTAACTCCGCGATTACCCTTGGTAAGAACGCTCAACTTGCTCAGTGGCCAACAAAGTGACTGCGCATCGGACCTGGCCACGTTTCGTGTAGTAATTTTGCTGGCGTACCTCACTTCTCCGTCCGCGTAGTAACTTCAAAACTTCCTTCGTCCGAGACTCTGGCCATGGATAGAAGACGAGGTTCGACACGCCGAGCTTCGTCAGAAGGTAAGTTCCCACGCTTCCTCCTGAGTCTAGCTGGAACATCAACAGAGATAGAGTACTGGTCTCATGCAAGCAAATCACTGGGAGCGCTTTCCAGTATTTATGCTAACCAGAATAGTATCGAGACAATTGGACGCGTCAACAGGCTGATGGCCATGTGGCCGACTGATGACTCGCTCCCAGCGGAGGGCTACGACACGCTCAGGACAAATTATAAGCGTTTGTATGCTGCACTGAGAGAGGTATGCCGCAATTCTGATGAAGAGACTGAGTGAGAAGCTGTCTCCCCCTACACTATTCGGCGGTGAACGTAATTTCTGTCACAGAGCGTTCAATGACGCCATTGAACGAGTCAGCGTTCTAATCGCCCTTCGAAAGGCGTCTGAAGCATTGCCACAAGGTTTGCTTTTCCCTGAGGGATTATCATGTCTTCTGAGAACTTCCTGTGACAGAGAAACGCAATAAACGTCCACGCCCACCATCGCCTTCTCCAACTTCTACTTCTGTGACTCCTCCCGTCGCTGGAGCACAACGCGCCACGGCGGTAGCCCATATGCGGGGGTCCACTGGACCATCACCTGTAGTTCCGTTCTCTCGAGAACCGAAAGCACGGAGAGAGGCACTGGCAAAACAGCTACCTCTGCAAGAGAGGCGCAAAGTTGCCTTCCATCCACCTCCTGGGAAGACTGCAGATGGAAGCATCATCGACGTAGATGAGAATACGTGGATTTTAGCTGTCATCACCAGATGCATCAATCAGGATAAGAATCGGTGTGTCGATTTTTACATTTAGGTGTACTGTGCCTTACGGAATACAATTGCAGCTATGAGGTCCAGGACGTAGAGCCACAAGAGGACGGTCAGCCCGGGCAGTGTTATAACACGACACTTCGAGCCATCATTCCCCTACCTGATCCGAATGCTCCGCCAAACAGTGCGGCACATCCAAATGCGTATCAGGAATTTCCAGCCAGGTCAATTGTAATGGCGCTGTACCCCGATACCAGTTGTTTCTATCGTGCCGAGGTGATAGCATCGCCAAGAGAACTTCAGCCATCCGGACGTGTAAGTCGTGGCGGGATCTTGAAAGCGAATGCTCACGACTGGGTTAATATAGGGAACGCCTTCCAAATTGATGTATAAGCTGAAATTCGAGGATGACGACGATCAAGAGCATTCCGTTCTGGCACAATATGTCGTTGAATGGCCTGGTACATAACCGTTTTGTGGACCTTGTCTGTAGCATTTATAACTTGTCGAAGACCCCGGGCACCGTTCGTGGTATTTCCAGAAAAAAATCGAGGAAGCGCCGGGTGCCGAAGCTGAAGGACGACGTCATGCGTGTTCCGTTCCCCCTATGATATTAAGACTCAGAGCGAGTGCAGCTTGACTAGTAACCATGTCCATCAGCAGATTCTTGCACGAGTTCCGACCGCTGTTCCGCATGCTCGATGAGCCTCTGAGGGGCGCGCCCACTCTCTACAATTTTCCGCACCGCTCATTCCTTGCCGACCCGTTCTTGGCGTCTCCCACTACCGTACATCCTGCCCTAGACCTAACGGAGGAAGGGGATAACTACATCGTCGAGGCGGAATTACCTGGGGTGAAGAAGGAGAACATTGACATCTCCGTTGGTGACGGCGGCCGTAGCGTCACCATTCAGGGAAGAACATCCAGTCGTCGTTCAGGTGACACTTCAGAGTCCACCACCGAGAGCAGTACTACTCAAGGCGAGGGTATGTACATCCGCTACACACGATTGACTTGACCACTGACAATAGGTGCAGGTGCAGGGGCTATTGTGAGCTCCTCCGAGACACCATCCAATCAATTGACTACAGAGCGTCTCTACTCTGGAACCTCGTCATTCACGCGAACTGTCTGGCTTCCCCGCTCAATCGATAGTTCGAAGATTACGGCTAAACTGACTGACGGAGTCCTTACTTTGAAGGCACCAAAGATGGAGGATAAGGAGAGTATCAAGATAAATGTTGATTAACGGACATGACATCTGCCCTTCTACTAACTCATTCTGCGCATGTTGTAACTATAGCTTCACCGTCTGCATGTAGCTCCATTCAATTGCATCACTGTATGTATCCTACTTACAATTTCTATGAGTGCTTGGACTTTTGAAGCCTAGTGCAATGCCGTGGGGACGACTTCGCTGTTTTCTACGACAATGACGCTCCAATAAAGGTGGGGGCGACACAAACACCGTCCTGAGTGCGGATCCTGTGGACACTTTTGGTCCCAGGGTTGATCCAAGCTGCTTCTCTAGTATCTAGCGTCGTGAAACCTGGTGGTGTGGAGATACCGGTGAAAAAATATCCGGATAAAGATATCAGCATAACTCATACCGGGTTGGATGGTCTCAAAGATTTTCTTTTTGGGATTCAATTGGGATACCGGTTGGGCACCTGATAGCAACTTTAGAGCAAAGGCCATACTCGAAAAGGACGATAAGCGTACTTTCATATTCAGGTCCCTCAAAGTACACGCGTTCTCCGGGCTTTGAGCCAGGGGGAGGTTGAATCAACTCAACGCCACCTTCCTTGCCATCTTTTGATGTCGCCTGTGAAGTGTCAGATTCGATTCGAAACGCGTCGGTCGAGAATGCACGCACGGCGAGAACCATGGCGAAGCTTTTTACGCCACGCATAGCCGCGGGCTTAAGATTGCACTGAGCGGGGTCAGATCAATGGTTCGTCAAAAATAGTTGGTTCAGAAGAAGGACCCTCCACGTACAATCGCAACGAGATACTTGTCGCGCATCTCTTCTATGGGTATGTAGTTGACGAGTCCCGATACCACGGTGCGAGGGCCCGTTTCTTCGCCGAGATCTATTTGCTATAAAAACCTTATTTCAGAGCTAGAATACGGCTTGCAACTCAAGCCGTACTTCAATATAAAGACTATCCGCATCGGGATGCTTCTTCACTATTAAGAAACTATCATGTCAGAATGGGCAGAAAGTCTGAGGATGTCATACCATCAACAATGCGACCGACTCGCAAGTCTATCATGGACGGTACAGGTTCACCAGTATCTTCAGCGGAGGCGGTACCACCACTGGCATCTCCCTTGCCCTTCTTGCCTCCGTCCTGAGCAGTAGCATCCTTCTTCTTTTCTTTTTCCTTCTTCTCCTTCTTCTCTTTCGGTGGTCTGCTAGCGTTTTCCTTCGACTTTGCTGCTACCTCAGGTTTCTCTCCTGCTGCTGTTTGATCGACAGCCTTTGGAGCTTTTTCTTTCTTCTTTGGGGGTTCCTGCTTTCTCACCATCCTGGGAGCTGATTCATAGTCGAAAGGTACGGTGGAGAATGCGGGTGACAATGCCTGCGCCGCGGCCCGTACAGATGGTAGCGTCTGTATGTGGTCGAAATAACGAGTAGTGGCAGGTGTCGCGTAATATTGAGCCGGCTGCAGCTGTGACTTTGAGCTGAAGTGAGACAAAGCACTAGACGGCATCGGAACATGCACGGCATACCAGCGTTGGGTGAAGGGCACCATATAGCGCGACGTCAGCAGCTGTGAGGTAGTTGCTGACGATGTATGTCCGAGGGACCAGAGTGGATTCCAAGTCCTAGGCAAGGTGCACAAAGGTCGTCAAATGATAATCGCATGGTATGGGAACAGGCTCACTGAGAAGTTTTCTGATTTGACGACGTTACCTGCAGCAACTTTATCTATCCAGCTCACCACTTCCTGTTTATCAGTGTCGGTCCTTCCTGTGTCTGCTTGTGTATTTGCAACCAGATCCTTCAGAGGCTGGGGCAACTTTGAGAGTGATGCTTCGTACGACATCGTCCTTGCAACGAAAGATCTCCAAAGTGAATGATGCGAGAGCAATCGATGTCGATGAAATAATCTACGAGTCAACGCGTGCCCGCGCAGAGACATATAGATGGGCATAAGTAGCACGTGATGCTACTAAACAGTTCTAACAAAAAACCCATAAGCCTGAGAGTTCTTAGGCTAACCACCATCAGATGCTAGTCGTACTTTCCCCGGACAGGGTCGACAGAAAAATTGCTCCCCACTTTCTTCATCAGAAATTCGCCATACACGATTGGCTTATAAACCTCGTTTGCTGTGTCGCCCTTTTCCGCCAAGGCATGCATCGCAACCGGTAACGGCGCGATGCGCGCCGTGAAATTTGGCTCGAAGAAAAACGGGATTCTTGAAGAAGGTCAGCGCGGCTTAGCATGGGACAAGATGAAACCTTACGAGACACTGTGAATGAAAGGTATCAAAAACGACAAAACAATCACTCCTGAAGAGGAAAACATACCGGTAATTCGTTCCTCTATGGACTACCCGGTGCAGGGTACTTTTGTACAGGCCATTTGTCCATATCTCCCACACTATATGGCTATGGGTAAGTGATCTTTCAGGTCTGCGGAACGGACTCACTCTCGCCAATGTTGCAGACGATGCATCCAGGGATCGGGTCCGCATTAATCCAAAGTCCTTCACCCCCATGTTCGTCGGGGAGTCCATCAGCAGTTATTGGAGTATGTCCACGCTTGCGTAAGAATACTTGCAGTGCTGATTTTGTAGGATCTGCGTAAAGAAGACTAAGATCGTATCATCAGAGGGATCTCGTCTTTTTATCATGAAGTCATGGTTACGTCAAGCACCCGTAGTCCCTGCGGACAAGTTAGATAGCTCTTGGAGGATATGACAATCCACGTACTTATGCGCCCCACAAGAGAAACCATCATGGTCGTCGGGAAGGGACGGATATCCTACAGTGGGAAAGTCAGCATCGCGAACCTTTTAGGCTGTCCGCACGTTGTCGCAGATGTGGTCGGGGACGAACCAATGATCCGCATCACCCAGAAACTATCATCCACCTGGGCGCGAAGATCGCGCCACTCCTCGGCATTCATCCCTAGCCCATATGCCATCCTGGTGACCTACTCAGTTTCATGCACATCCTACGATCAAATATACACTTGCGCTTCCATGAGAATCATCCCGAGTTTCTTCATTTTCTCGATCCATTTCTCATATTTGGTCTGAAAACCTAGGACGGTTGGCCACTGATTTTCTCCCCAGAGCGGCCGCGACTTGTCAGGGTTCTCTACAGGTTTGTAAAAGTCGATACCCTCGTGATTGTCTGCCTTTCCGTTTGTAACGTTCTCCTTTAGTCTTTGATAACCTGTGATTGCAAAAGATGAGCGAGTCTGGTAACACAACAAATGTGGCATTCGTACCTCGGGCAAAATCTTGATGCTTCAGTGCGATCTTGTCTTTCTCAGCTTGGGGTAGAGCAAAGAACTCTCGAGCGAGCCGTGCAAGTTCTTCTAGTTCGGCGAGATCGACGCATTGAGAAATGTCCAGATAAAAGAAGCCGTATTCGACACAAGCTGCGTGGAGAGCTTTGGATACTGCCTCGCGTTCCGTGGTATTGGCCGATTGACTGTCCCAGTACGGCGCGATACTGATAATAGGTAGTTGAGATCCACCGTCAGCACTGCCCATCTTGTGCGTATGATACGCGAGATCGGGCGAGAATGACATTTGATTTGGGATATAACAAGGCTCCGTTGATAAGATAAGATAAGATTGCACTATGGGGAACGCTCTTGCTCACGAACTGACCGACAAACAAGTCATTTCCGACGTTTGACTCGTTAACTCTCGACTAGCTGATCGTTACAGTCCAGTCAATTACCTCAAACTGCAGCTGTGGCTGTGGAAGTCCTAGCAGGGAAAGTCTGTGTAGTTTGCATGAGGAGGATGTGCCAGGAAATATTAGGCGACGAGTAGTGAATACATTCCGACTGAACGAACGATGCTGCAACTAAGAGTAAGACCCATTTTCTGGGCGTGTGTTCTGCGAATAAATTGTACGACCGGGATTTTGTACCATCCGCCCAAATGTACTCTGAGGCTCCTGCAAAAAGGCACTGGCAGGTCCCATGAATTGACCAGGCCAAGAAGAAGCGAAAGGTGGTGGTGTCGAGTTATGAATACTGTCATGAGGAGGTCGGTTCGCCATTGGCGGTCGTCTCGGTGATGCCGAACCAGACCAAGAGTCGTAATCATGGGGGTAGGCAAAGCCATTTGTCATCTCGATCTCTTCGTCGTCCGCTTCTTCATCTTGGCGGGCAGCTCTCGTGCTCCGTATGACTCTCCCACTGGAACTTCTAACCACATTTGTCGAAGTGGGGTCATCGGGTAGATCGAGCATTCCTGTCTGCCTCCTGTGTTCGCCTTGCAGGGACGCGCTCGCACTCGCACTCGCTTTTTCCTTTCCGTTGGCTGTACGGCTTCTGGATTTTAGTCTGCCGTTCAGGTAGTGAGAAGACGAAGTTGGCCCTGGGGCAGTTGACTGGGTGGCCGAGGACATGGCTGGATTTGTCTCTAGGTCTTGTTTTTCTTTCATGTTTCGCCTCTCTAATGCCTCAGAGAGCGTGATTGGTTCGGGGACTGTGTCTAGAATGATACAGCACATCAATATACAGTACTGACTGGATAAAAGAGGTAATTACCTCGAAGGAACATAAATTCTTGGTACTGTTGAGTGGAAGCCGCTGAAAGGTAATCAGCGAAAAGAATGTATAAGGTGACGCTGAGCTGACCCATGTCTACATAGTTGATAATGTTTCGACGGGATGCAGAAGCCTGTCGATGTCCGGCTTGAACCATGCGTTTTATGAATTCCTCCTAAGCGGTGTATAAACCCCTGAATCAGAGAAAACCAAGGTAATACGTACCGTTGCAATGGATAGGACAAAGGAGGCCTCTTTTGACATGGAGAGATTCGTTGTGATACCTTGGAAAACCAAGGTGGAATCGCGTCAGCAGCGTCTGTCTCTGAGGCGAGGAGGGAACGTACCATCCGCCTGGACTATGTTCTCGACTCTGGAGATAGGGAGCAACGTTGTCCCTGGGACGCGTTCCCCCATTCTTTTTCCCGCTTTCTTTTGAGCGGCGGACGCGCCGGCCCCTTGCTCTGACCCTGTATCAGACTCCAGTTCGTCCACCTCCGCCTCCCCTTCGGAGTCTGTGGGTAGGTTGTACACGGTGGAGCTCTGGGCCTGGCTGTCTGGATCGTCGTGTTGGCCATAAGGGTACAAGGAAGTCGCATGGGTCAGCACGGAATCGCTGGCAAAGTATGCTGCCATGTTGATCGTTTGCTAGACCGCGTATATGAAAAGGTTGAGGAGGCGGAGCTCAGAGACGGTGGAGTAAATGTAAGAAAAGGGTGAGTCTGGAGCGGGAGGACGGAGAAAATCAAACTTGCTGTGACGGGGGGGGTTGGTTGATTTGGGACCAGGGTAGCGCGGCGGATGTGAACAAGCAATTGCAATGCACTTCTGGACTCCAAGCGCATCTGCCATCCTGAGACATCAATCCTACCTCTGCACAACACCAATTAACTTGGCTCTTTCCCCCGTTCTGTGCCCAGGAAATCAAAAATACGGCTCGGGGGCTCATGGTTCTCATTTCGCGAGCATCGGTACCACCCATTCGCGGCGTACTATCATGCTTCCGCGCGTACAGCGGCACTACTACTCGATTTTTCACATGCTGTCCTGTTTTTACCCGCAAGCTCTACTCTTGCTCTCCTCGAGTATGCACTAGGCCGAGGTGTTGCCACATGGCATGAAGATTCCGTCGACTCGCTCCGGCGAACCCGCGCGCGCAATATGCCGGTCACCGCCGCGGAACTCACGACGACCTTGTCGGTGACCCCTCGATTTTGCGGCTTTCCATTGAACTTAGGAAACCGATTCGTCTTCGGTCGCGCCAGAAAACGTATACCGAATACAACAGTACACCATTTTCATGACATCCATAACTCTATTCGACGCATGCAATCAACATAGGCAAAGCAATGTCTTACTCTAGTTTGCCGTCGGATGAGGACGACTCTGCATCGCAAGCTATGTTAGGTATGGGTCCAGTAAACCAACGTCTGGCTGAAAAGATCCAAGATGCTGCTGCGAAGAAGAAGACACTCAAAATAATCACAACAGCATAGTCTCTCACGGGTTGAGTAAAGCTGAATGACATGAGGTAAACTGTTAACTCACTCGTCGTTTGCGGACCCACAGTCTGGCTATATGGGAATAACAACATCACGACCATAAAGGCGACCCATGCGACTGCTATTGCTCCAACAGGTCTAGACCAGCGTCCGAGGTAGAATGGTCCAGGTACAAGCTTGTCTCTGCCAGATGTAATGCGGAAGTAGATTGGGGTAACATAGGAGATGTAAAGGCCGATCACCGCAGCACTGGTGGAGACATTTGTCAAATAGCACAACGCGGGGCAAGGAGGGATACGTACGATGCCAGCGAGTCAAACGCCGCCAGTGAGAAGGAAAGTAATCCACAGATCGCAGAAAGTAATATAACAAACCAGACGGCGTTAACGGGGGTCTGGGTATATCGGTTGATTCGTTTCCACCACCGCGAACCCGGTAGTGCGTCATCTCTAGAGAAGGCGAACACAACTCTGGATGCATCGACAGTTTGAGAACATCCAGTCAAATACTAGGTGCGCCTCAGATGGGACATGATTAGGACTTCGAAGATGCCCACCTGGAGTACCGCGATGGACCACCAGAGAGCTAAAGCGCCTCTTTTTCCGAGGACATGCAAGAAGACATCCCCAATAGGTAATGCGAATGTTGACTGTAGCACATCCGGAACCGAATAAGTGGCAAACGAGAACGCGATAAACATCAACCAGCCTAGAATTTCGGTCACTAAGACTCCAACCATGATGGCGATTGGAGCCGCATGAGCTGCATTTGAGGTTTCCTCGGCGATGTGAGCAGCGGAATCATCTAATCATCTTAGAGTGACGCCTTTGGAGATAGGTAGTGACTCACATCCCGTCAGGGCCCACATTGGTGTAGTGAACGCCAAGATAAATGCCCAGACGTCTACACTATAATGAATATATGCGCGCTCGAGGCGTAAAAAAAACCTACTGTTGGGCCACCCAGTATTATTTTCGAATTTTGTAAATGCATCTTTGGGAGAGACCATGCCCCTCGAACAAACTAAGAGCGATATTATAGCGGAAATTGCCGTGGTCACTGCCAAAATCATTGGGACAAGTTTGAGGGCAGCAAGTCACGACGCACTGATGACAATGAGGACCAGCACCATCATACGAGCCAAGACCCTCGTTCCAGCCGAGCAAAGAATGGCTTGTGTTAGATGGATGGCAAACAGTATGCCAAAAGTTGCTCCAGAACCCAAGACGACTGCGCCGTCAGTAGCCATGGCGATACCAGTCGTGATAAGTTCGGCACTAAGGGTAAAATAAACAGGACTACCAACGCGATAGCGAACTTTACATGCCATGAGTAATTGATGGAGCAAATCAAAGTCACTTGACCGGTGAGATTAGACCATCCGGTAATCCAGGAAGCAAGTGCAGATCGTTTTTGAGACGCCATCTTGGCAGAGAAGTAGTACAGTCCAGCACTTGTCCTTTCAGGCCATGCTGTGATCAGACTGCTTTATATGATCTTGACGAGAAGACGTACGGCATGGACGATGCAAGCTCTGCCATTGAAGCCGCAACGCAGGTAACAAAGATGCAAGGAATGAACCAGCCCCATACCATAGCAAAATGACCACCTTGTAGGGACGTCAGGAGGGAAGCGAGGATAACAATTCAACTGACCGGATAACAGAGGATAAGAGTATCCAGTGGTAGTGCCACAGGAAACTGCCATTATAGAGAGGGAGAACGAGATAGTCTCAAGGAGCTAAAAGCCGAATCCCTTTGGAGATTGATCGATTATGACACCGACATTGGGCACGTACCGAGAATTCTCGTTTGAATTCGCTCTTGTAACCCAGATTCCGGAGTAAGGCATTGTCAGCTCGGTGGATAGCAGACAGCGTGCCGTTACCGTCGTCGACGGACTCGGGGTTAAAGCCGACTTCCTTTGTGTGTTCCATCGTAAGTGCACGCGGATGACACCTCAAAGACTCGAGATGCGGCACCCATATTTATGGGAGAAAGAGGCTCGCGTATGCTGATAAGATAGTTTTTCCCAGAGATAAGGAGGGAAGGGATTCAAAATAAGTTTACCGTTCCGATCTCGCCTACATATGTACCGTTCACCCGTGCGCGTGACTTACAGGAGGCGGTTTGCAATGAGTCCACGGGGAGAGTATCATACACACGTTCAAACTCAGCCACCCCAACCGGTTCGCCGTATTTGGAAGTCCCGCCTCGACTTCACCATGAATACCCTTCGACGACGCTTCAGCACTTCACCACGGGTCTGTGGGTTCATATCAAACATTGGCAAGCAGCCCATCCAAATACCATCCAATGTCACCCTCGCGCCTTCCTCGACATCCCTCACCGTCAAGGGACCTCTTGGCGAAACCACCGTCCCTCTGGAACCATACATGAAACTCTCCTTCCCACAACAGGACGTGTTGTCTCTTGCCGTCGAGGACGGTGCTGTAAAGCACCAGCGTGCCATGTGGGGCACGATTCGATCACTGATAAATAACGCCGTCATCGGGATGACCAACGGTTTCTCTAAACCACTGTACCTGGTTGGCGTCGGATACAGAGCCGCATTGGAAGATGATCCACGAGGGACTCTCGCAGGTGGAAACGGAAAGAGGCTTAACCTCAAACTTGGACACTCCCACAACATCTTCGTGCCCATCCCTGCTCACATCACCGCCGAGGTCCCTTCAGCTACAAAAATCGTGCTTAGTAGTACGAACAATGTAGCTCTGGGTCACTTTGCTGCCAAAATCCGAAGATTACGTCCCCCCGAGCCATACAAGGGCAAAGTAGGTTCAACCCTGCAACTCTTCCTTCCTCGCTTACATGCCTTCAAAGGGTGTTTTCATTGGCGATGAGACCATACGTCTAAGGGCGATCAAGAAGAAGTAGATTATCTTTCCCGAATACATTTATCTGTGCCAGCAGGAACCCCGCCTCGTTGCGTCAATGACATGGTACCCATTACCGATGACTCGATGATTCTCCACCGGATTCCTCATTACATTTCGCATTGAGAGCCAGCTACAGGATGAGGCATCCAGAGTCAAGTGAGTATATACTCTGATCTTGAGGCATCCTGTTCGCTCGTGGTAGCAATTCGGATTCTTGGCACGTAATCATTGAGTGGAAGCGGTGTTGCGTTTGTTGCCGAGGAGCTTGAGTATTACTCTGTCGACCATCACCCGAGGAATCTTGACCATATGAATATGAGCCTCACGTCGTGGGGTTGGACGGCTGACCCATCCGGGACCGCGGGGCCTCATATACATAGACGGTCTGGTCATCATTGAGACTACATACATATTACCTTGCTTGACAAGGTCTCTAGGGTTCTTAGGGTACCCATAATTGCGTGGGAACAAACTTATTAATGGAGAACTCACCGGATTTTCCCGTGCTCCCATAATGCATGGCAGAAGTTCAGAGTACAATCGCGAAATAAAGTTTCACTGTCAAGCAAGGTGTTTACCGACGCCAGGTGGCATTTCCGTGTGTCTATAACGGAGAAAACGAACATGCGGTGCAGTTCGTCCCGTGTCGTCTCGGGCAACCGATGATGGAGATGTCCGAAACTAGCAAACACTATCTATCCTTGATCTATCCCCGTACGGTGGGTTTATGGGGACCAGTTGCGGTTCCGTTTTTTTCGCTTCCTATATGTCCTTAAATGCGTTGCGGTATGCCGCGGTGGGCACCATCTGGGATCGATCTGACGTACCACCCCGGTGGTTGTATCCTGAGGATTGCGCCACGGAGACCCAGTAAGGGATTCCGCTCCGCAGTATACTCCCTTTTGCATGAGCCCTACCTTACCGAACCTGACAGTGAATGAATGTGGGTGTCTCCCAGAAATCGCTCAAATTCTTGGAGGTGTACACGATTCAAGCTTCTTTTATCCATCACAGACAGGTATCACAAGCTAGCGATCCGGTCTCGTGTTTCAGTTGATAACTCATCCTCTAATACATCCACTGGCACTGGGAACACCTGCAGTGCCCCCGAGATGAACGTGTGTTCATAATACGCGCCTTGAACCCGAATTGTACACGCATTATTACCATCCACATGACCCGATACCCCATGCCAGCGGTCGTTTCGCGGAGCACGTGCGAGATGTCGAAGATAGGACAAACAGAAGCAGCTACGTGCGGGTTACAGCATTTTCGTCACTCATGCTGCTTCGTCAGTTTTCAGAAAAGTCCTTATTCTATGCAACAATTCCCTTTTGACAACGAAATATCATTTCATAGAACAAGCACATTTGAAGCAAAGACGGGTGAGATCGCCAAAAAACGCCACATGTCACGGCTTGTGTTACTTACCTTCGACTCGTCCCTGTGACTAACAGCATCATGCATAGCCTCGTGGGTCACATTAGCTTCGACAGGACTACTGACTGACGTACCAAAGGATTCCACCCTGAAGAACATTGTCCGGCAGCCGTCGAGCTGTCTCGCAATGTGCTATTTTGCACGACCCCTGAGTACCGATTGACTGACCTAGTACCAAAGGAACGGAAACACCTAACGGACGCCATATTAGGAGTGACCGAGACACATTTCATACATCTTCAAATTGACAGACGAAACACGTCGAATGCTTCTTACATTCACACAAGTAATCAACGTACTGTGACGTGGTCTAGAGGAGCACGGCTTTCATTGACGGCGAGGTGGTGTGGCTTTCAACCGTGGGTTCTTAGCGCAGTTTGAGGACCCCTGATAATACTTAGGCGAAGCATCGGGTCTAGGTCAAATTAGGCGTGATGGGAGGCGATATTGGTTGACCATACCCAATGGACTTTGATACGTAAACCGCCGTTGATCGTATTCGTGTCAGAGGATATAAGAGATCGACCAGAGCCTTAGAGCCCCACTCCGTCCGCGCTTCGATCTGCTGCTATGTCCCACTCACACTCTGACGGTCCCAAAGTCGGAATCGACGCCATCGACGACAGCAAGGCCGCTATACACGTTCCCGGCGGTGCTACGGGTGCTATGGGTCTTAACTCCAAACTGCATGCCAGGGTACTAAGAAAACTAGACTGGCATCTCTTGCCCCTCGTCTCGTTGCTGTACTTCCTCTCCTTCTTGTGGGTCATGATTTAATTTCTGTCCGACTTGTCCATCAATGAATGTTTCGCATTCAGGGATCGCACTAATATCGGCGAGTGCTGTTCTACGACTTGAAACGCCCGCACAGCTCACGCCAGGTTTCAGGCAACGCCAGAATCGCAGGCATGGGAAAAGACCTGGACCTTGTGGGGCTTAGATATAATACTGCCGCTGCAATCTTCTTCGTGAGGATTTATATTATATTCGCATGTCCGGCGTATATCCAGACTAATACTTGCTTAGATTCCGTACTCTCTGACGCAACCCCTATCGTGAGTGAGAGCAACATGTGTCTGATATATGAATCCAACACTGCCCCAGAAATGTCATCTTAAAGCTCTTTCGACCGTCCCGGTGGAGTACGGTAATCAGTTTTTCAGCGCAACGTCAAATGCTGATTCCGAACGCCTGATATAGTCCCTCTAATCATGGTTGTCTGGGGCCTCATCATGACCTTGATGTGTCTGGTGAAGACATATCCTCAACTCCTTGTGTAAGGGTCTAATAATGGTGCATATTATGTAACTCTGACGCTCGTCTTGGTCGCATACAGTGCCCGAATTTTCCTCGGCTTGGCGGAAGCCGGGTTGTTTCCGGGTGTGGCATACTATATTTCGTTGTGGTATCCGCGTGTTGAGCGGGCGAAGCGTCTCGCGATATTCACCGCTTCTGCAACTGTGGCAGGCGCTTTTGGTGGCGTTCTGGCGTAAGACCGCTTTCTTGACTTGCTTCTGCATACCACTCACGCACCAATAGTTTTGCCATTATAAAAATGGAAGGGTAGGCAACACCCTGAGAAAATCACATTTTATCGCACAAGTTTACTCTCTCTTGATAGGATCGGTGGCCTCCGTGGCTGGCAGTGGATTGTGAGTCATTACTAAGAAGTCCCCGGTGCAGTCCATTCATCCAAAGGTTACCAGTTCTGTCTGGAGGGTGCTAGTAAGTCTCCAGTTACTACTAGATAGCAAATTTGACTTGCATTTCCGCAGTTACGGTGCTCGTAGCACTTGCAGCTCCCTTCGCTATGTCTGATGTCTGTGGATCCATGCATCCGTCTCTTTCACCAATACTCACTTCCGTCTAGTATCCAGAGACAGCGACTTTCTTGACAGAAGCCGAAAAATACTACATTGTTGAATTGAGGAAGGCTGATTCCCAGGGTCTTGCTACACATTACAGCTTCCAGTTCGTTCTGCAGGCTCTCAAGGATTATAAAATTTACCTTCAATTTGTTATATACATTGGGTATGTGCACTTCTTACACCCTAGCGGTCTTTCTTATATTTGCACGGACTAGCTTTGTTGTCCCCGCTTATGCCCTTGCACTTTTCACGCCAACCATCATCATCGAGCTTGGGTTCACTGCTGCTAATGCTGAGCTCCTCACTGTCCCTCCTTTCGCTGCAGCTTGTGTGTCCACCGTTATTGTCGGGATTTATTCCGACAAGCATCGGTCTCGTGGTCCGTATGTGGCTGCCGGAGCATTCGTCGGCTTGATAGGAATTATCGTCCTATACACGCAGGTCCAGCCTGGTGTTGCGCTTTTTGGCGTCGTGCTCGCCGCAATGGGTATCGTTCCATGTGTACCTGTTGTCCTCGCGTGGGTTAGCTCAAACGCTGGAGGGGACATCAAACTTGGTGTTGCTATTGCAGTCGTCAACGGGCTTGGAAATCTAGGAGGGTGCGTAATGCTTTTCTCACGTATGCTTTATGCTGCTCAGGTGAAACCCTGAAGGATATGTGCGTCTTTTATTTTTTTCGATCCCCCACGGTTCCATGTCGGCCTTGGAGTATGTATGGGTTTGTTGGTTTCATCGTACGTCTGCTCTTGATTATTCCTGATCGTCGTGTTTTGTTGACGGGAACGCTAGGATACTGCTGACTTTCGTTTCAATGTGGGACTTCAACAGAATCAACACAGAGAAGGAGAGGTTCTGTAGTGAAAATGGAATCACTGAGGATCAAATGGATGAGTTCAGAGATGACGGAGATGACAGTCCCCTGTTCAGATACGCTCTTTAATTCGATCCCTTGCCATGCGTAGCCATTAACATGCAGACTAAGTGACTTCTCACCCACATTCCTCTTTCTCCTTGACACAGATCTTCCTCTTTTTTTGTTGTTGTACGAGCCTGCCCGTCGTTTGAAATTACACGTATTTATTATGTACGAGTAGCAAATGGTCTGAAACTACTACGACATGTGTATGCATCGATGTACGCACGTGATCGTGCTGTGTTGCCAACTTGAAGCTCAGTACATTGAACTCGCTTGGACTCGGATAAAACCTTTCGACGTATATTCACCAACAGCAATGTCATCTGAACTATGTCCACCATACGCTCCTTTCTTTGGGTTCGCTGGAGTAGCTTCCGCGGTTAGTTGTCGCAAAAAAGCAGTACTCGTGTTGTTTCACTGATCGCCTTGTATTGAACGTTGCAGATGATATTCAGCAGTAGGTTCAAGCCATACACCTCTTCAGACTACGCTGATTCACCCATGTAGCTATCGGTGCCGCCTTTGGGACCGCTAAATCCGGCATCGGTATCGCTGGTCTGGGTACATTCAAGCCAGAGTTGATCATGAAGGCAAGCCCTCCCGAACAAGCATGCCTGCGGACTCCCCTGACTATATAACACGTTATGCTAGTCTCTGGTACCCGTCGTCATGTCTGGTATCATTGCAGTCTATGGATTGGTGGTGTCGGTGCTCATCGCGGGCTCGTGTTCGTCCCTTGTCAAGTCTTGCATTGTGAATGTCATGCTGACTCTAGGTTGTCTGTAGTACACCCTGCAAAAGACTATCCTCTCGCTGCTGGATTCATTCACCTTGGGGCGGGCATGTCTTGCGGTTTTACTGGTGTTGCTGCGGGTTATGCTATCGGTCTTGTTGGCGATTCAGTGCGTTGTAATGACTCGTTCTCCCCCACGTTACTGACTTCTGAATAGTGCGTTCGTGCATACGTCCATGAACAACGAATATTCGTATCCATGGTCCTCATTTTGATCTTTGCGGAGGTGCTCGGTCTGTATGGGTGAGTGACACACTGACTGGATCCAAACTCAACTAAAAAGCCATGTATTGTCAGGCTGATTGTGGCACTCCTTATGAACACGCGCGTTTCCGCTCTCAGTGGTTGCAGCTGAATCTACACGTCCTGATACTGTACATACATCATGTGAATGATAATACATTGAATCAATTTCGTCCACTAGAACTATCTGAGGCGCGGGATCGGGAAGTGGAACGACTCCGACTGTCATTTCTACGAGGAATGCGCCGCCTTCCGTTACGTTCTCGCGAACGAGAAGACTCTGAACCAGAGCTTGAGTCTGAGTTGGAGTCTGACCCACTCGAATCTGACGCAGAGGAAGCGGACTCTGACTCTGAACTCGATGATTCGGAATCAGACGAACGGCTTGATCTACAGACACGCTGGTCAGAGACCGAGGGATTTGAGAGAGGATAGTGCCTACCTCCGAGCCTTCTTCTTCTTTGGATGACTGTCTGAACCAGTTGTTTTCTGTTTCTTCCTTTCCTTTTCCTTGGCTTCCAGAATCAAGTTTGCCGTACCACTTCTAAAATGACGAGTGAGGGATGTTTCTCAATGACCAAAACTAAACGCACTTCTTTTTAAATTCCTCTGGTACTTCTACTGAAGGCTTCCCATCGGCCTTGAGCTTGGCCAGTACCCGTGGATTCTGGAGCATCTCCGTCCGAGAGGGACGCGAAACATATGGGCGTTCTGATTTACACTCGTAAATGAAGTGGCCTGCGACGACGACGTTGAGTCTCTCCGTTTCACATCCGAATCCAAAAGATCTCACCAGTTTGGAGACATTTCTGGCAAACGGTCGTAGACGTCCCGCGAGGGTTGTTGTACGACTTGCGGTGGGGTGCAAACTTGGACATTTTGCGAGATCAACCAAAGAGAGTTGTGGTCGGGAGCGGAGTTTCTGGTTTCACTTAGTACTTCCGTCACCCATGCCATTCTTGTCCTTGAGAATGATCGTCCCTGGGCCTGCGGGCGCCCACAGGACCGAGCGATGGATCAAGGGTCATGCAGCACGCCATGGGTGGTAGAGCCTTTCTGCAACATTTGCCCCCAGACTCATTGCCTAGGCTTCCTACACCTCTCTACGTGACTCTCAAAGACCGCCTTACAGCTCTGCTCTTGACCCTCTTTGCAATCGTCAAGGTCCCTCCTGAGAAACCAGAAAAGGAAGATCACGGAGATATCGACTTTGTTGTAGCCCGTCCCTTGAGTCACGAGGGGATCACTCCAGAGCAGGTGGGCCGCGTCCTTGGCGCGGTGAAGAGCATCGAGCTCGAGGGTAATAGGACATCCAACTATGCGGTCAGCATCAGTCAAGAGGATTGGTTAATGCATGCTGCGCAACCCATTCCTGCAGACCAAATATATTGTCAAGTCGATGTTAGGGTATGCGATGACGAGGAAGAAGCACAAAGAGTCATTGTTTTTCATGGCTATGGCGATCTTGGAATCATAATCGGTGCCATCACAAAGAGTCATGGCTTATCCGTTAATCACCATGGGTTGAAGGTAAATTTCCACTCGCGCATCATCATGACGCTCTGGAGTTCTCAATCGAATGATCAGGTTGCGGCTCCTCATCCAAACCCTCCGATTCTTCTCACAAGTTCTCCTCGAGTGATTTTCGACTTTATGGGACTGTCTATGGACAGATGGATGAAGGGGTTTGAGACGGTCGAAGAAACGTTCAACTTCGCTGCGACTTCGCGATTTTTTGACCCACGTCGACTCTACGTCCCTTCAATGCACGCGCTTAACAAGTCCGCCCAAGGTCGCAACATGTACTTCGACTTTCTTGTATGGGCTCAGGACAAAGCTCCGACGATGGCCACGTCAGGACCACACCAAGATGCAGTCGAGGAGGCGCTCGTGGCGTTTGATAAAAAGTTGAAATGGGATGCAATGACCCAAGAAGCATGCGTCAAGTCATGGCTGCGGGATAACTTCAATGGAAAACTCGTCGCAGAATGGACTGGTCTAGGTTGGAAAGGCGTGAAAGCGGTCATGGACGATGTCAGAGCTTCAGCCGGTGGAGAACGTGCACTGTTTGGGATGGAACTGGACCAAGTCAAAAACCTAGTATTGATATCACAGAAATCGTTAAATCTTGACGCGCAGTAGCAACGTACAATGTAGCCAACGAGGAGCGAAGCAAAGAAACCGCCCCGTCTCCGCGAGGCAAAACTTCGTAGAGTGTGACCAAAAATTGCTACCTCATGCCTACCAAACACACGGAATGACCCTTGCTGGGGTTCTTTTCATATACTCAGTGTAGTCATTTCCAATGACATCGTCTTCCTGAGCTGCCTTCTCCTGCGGATCTCATGAATACTTTCGGTCAAATCTATCAAATCACAATCATACCTCGATGGGCATCTTGATTGCAAATACGCCTGCCAGAATACCAAGGGATGCAAGAGGGACATAGGACCAACACATGACCGAGTAGAACGCTTGTTGGAGAAGCATCACACTTGTGACCAACGTGAATCAGCCCTTGCCTCATCTTTAACACGGATCACTCACCTGTACGCGGGATGTCGGACAACGGCATACGGACCAGTCTGGATCATCTTGGGTTTCTCGCGGCACTAGGAGAAAAAGTTTAATTGGCACCATTCACAGCCAACGGGAGACTTACCCCTATCATTCGCCACCGCTCGTCAGAGTGACTGAGTATGCGATCAAGAATGAATTTCAGAGAAAATCCAGCAGCGCAGGCCGCAAGTCTGAGCGGAGTCTTCCACTCTGGATGAACAATGTCGTCCGGAAAGGCAAACCTTGACATCCAGACTGGCTGCTGAAAATTGTTGAGCACCACGGCGGTGCAGTAGACTGCGGGTGGGAGCAGCGCAGTAAGTCCTTGGATCGGAGACACGAGCTTGTCCAAGAATGAACGGGACGCAGGTTCTGGGATAGCGAGACCGCCTCCGTCCTCTGTGGAGGCTTCTTTCACCTTCAACTTCCAAAAAATGTATCTGAAGAAATCGGCGGTGGTAAGGACCACTAGCCCTTCGACCCCTTGAGGCGAGGGGATGGTGTAATGAAGTCCAGCGAGATACATGGTGGTCTGTGGTGAGTAACAGTGCCACACTTTGCTGGAACCCCTTTTCCAATGCGCTGTGTGACAGTGACGTAGTCGATAAAGAGCTCCCGTCCCGAAACCAATGCGACTGCTTGCTCTTCAACCACAGCAGATGCGGCACGAAGAATGCAAGGCTGCTACCATCATCCTGGTGTGTGATACTACCGACAAACGAGCTTCGGAACATGGGAGTTCTTAGACTTACAACAACTTGAACGGCTTCGAACCCCAAACGACCAGCTTCGTTTTTTGACAATTCGTAGTTTCCTAAAAATTGGGTTAGTACGGGACGAGTCAGGAATCAGCTACGGCTAGCTGGTAGCCGAGTACTAAAGTACTAACTGATGAGCAGATTGAACCAGAGCCACCTGGCCACATACTATCCGGTACTTTGATGGCGGTGTTGCGCTCACTTTGACGCATTTCGGTGAGCGGTCCTCTCATACGAGACCGAACTTCTGAACTAAATCTCATGATCAGCGACGCACTTCAACAGAGGTTTATACGTTGAACATTGAGTAGCGTGGGCAACCCACTGACTCAAGTGGCGCTGTTTCCGGGATCCCAGGGTTTTATCTGTGCGAGGATTCGTGAATTTCGTCAACTTTGGTAACTCATCTGCCTGCAATGCCGTGCGTGCGAGTGTACATACCGTATAGCCGCACCTAGCCGTTGCTCTTGACCCTTACTAAACGCTCGTCATGTCGGTTTCAGATTCGGAGTCTACTGCACCACTGTCTCCTCAGCAAGCCGACATTCTCAAGACCTTTCGCGAGCAGCTGTTTGCCGAGGGCATCTTGCATGAAGGGGATTCTATCGGTACAGATGATCCAACACTACTGTGAGTGTATGAAGTTTACATATCATATGCCAGGCGGGCTGACTGCAACCATCCGATGCATCACAGTCGATTCTTACGAGCACGAAAGTTCAATCTCAGTGAATCCAAGAAGATGATAAAGAACTGCCAACACTGGAGGAAAACTGTATCGGGAATCGGCATAGATGAACTCTACAATAGAATGGATCCATTTGATGTGAGTAACGAGTTGTTGTGGTGAGATTCTTGTCACATCTGAGCGCCTATATTCAAGTATCCCGGCCGTGAACATGTATTCAATTCTTGGTCAATGAGCTTCCACAAGGTATGTTCGTCGTTTCACTACGGATATCCTGGACTTAGTCCAATGTTTTTGCTAGACAGACAAGGTCAGCGGAGCATTCAATCAATATGCACAGAGCAGTTCCTTACGTGGAACAGAAAGGACGGCCCGTGAACATACAGTCCTTCGAAGGTTTAAACCTTCCGGAGCTCTACAAGCACGTTGCGCCAGAAACAGTCGTGGATTCTGTTGTAGTGAATGGAGATGCCCTCCCTCGCGAAGTTTTTCCAGCCGCTTCCCGTGCAGCAGGTCGTCGCATCGAGCAATCCCTGGTTATCGTTGATCTCAAGGGCTTTGGGTAAAGCGTATACTGTCACAAACGTGTCTCTTAATGACACGATGTACAGCCTCTCGCAATTTTGGCAAGTAAAATCCCTTGTACAGATATCGTTCCAAATATCGCAAGATTATTACCCAGAGATGTATGTCCATCTACAAACCATTTACGTCCGTTAGTTCACTCGTTCGTTGTGCAGGATGGGTCAGCTTGCCATCATAAATGCTCCGTCTTCATTCACGTTCATTTGGTCCATCGTCAAACCCTGGCTCTCCAAAGAAACCGTAGACAAGGTCGACATTCTTGGAAAGGACTACAAAGATGTTCTTTTGCAACTGGTGGACGTTGATAATCTCCCTGCTAGTCTCGGTGGAAACTGTACGTGCTCCGACGCAGGTGGGTGTGTCTTGAGCAGTGCCGGTCCTTGGATGGAAGAGAGGCTGGCGAAAAAGGCTATGGAGAAAGAAGGTGCCGATTCTGCTGGTCCCGATGAATACTGTACACCAACTAAGACGCCGTCTGAACAAATTTCGAGTACCAGCACCCAATTTGAGGAGGGCGTGGAGCCAGTGAATGCGATAGATGATAAGGTCATTCATGGTGATTCAACGGTGGAAGCGGTGACTGCCACTCAACAAAAGGTATCATGAGCATGTAACATGTAACCAAGGTTTATTGTAGTTGAGCAACTGTGCGTTCTCGTTCAAAATGCAATAGAGACGATCAAAAGATTGGTATAAAGTCCTGTATCCTGTCCCTCGCATCCTGGGCAATACACTCTGCTATCCAAGTAACGTTGCGAATCTCTTGTTCCTTCAGCTTCACATAGCTATAAAACACCCCATACTGGAACTGTTGCATGAATGCCTGTTTATTCAGATGTACTTCCATCCGGAAGAATCGGTCTTCTAGTTGTGTCGCAACACCGAGATCACCAACGTCATGGGTAGCCTGGGAAGATGAAGAGTTGTCGAAGAAGGAGCGGTACTCGGAGATATTGTCGCAAACTAGTCGGACTTGTTCGAGATCATCTGCTTTTGCAAGGACATTGTTTCCCTCAGGGAACAATCTACCCATCGCAGGGAAGAGCTTGGCACGTTGTTCCTTTGTCACCTCAGTATCAAAGGAGTTGATAGTGATGTTAATTGTTCTCCGGTCTGCCTCGAAAGCAAGGATGGTTTGCATCACGTCAGATGTTGGTGAACCCAGAGTGCCGACAAAGTTGTAGAAATCCTCGAGATATGCCTTGTAGACGGTGTTACGGATGATTTCGATGTTAAGGTCGTCGAGGTCAGCGGCGGAAAGACAGTTGCGGAAATAAGGAGCTAATTACAGTAGGCGTAAACAAGCAGTTCACGTTCCGTGATCCTTGACTCACCTAGGGGGGTCTCCACGAGGACACTATGGTAAAGTTCCTCAACGTTGGTGGCAACGCACAGAGCTGGCATTGTATCGAATATGCCAAGAGGGTGACAGCGTTCCAAAAGCTCG
Organism: Boletus subcaerulescens; assembly: GCA_038090555.1. Lineage (NCBI taxonomy): Eukaryota > Fungi > Basidiomycota > Agaricomycetes > Boletales > Boletaceae > Boletus > Boletus subcaerulescens. Next base: position 61,354 of record JBBPNA010000025.1, read on the forward strand.
TGCGTATCCCTCTCATGCAAAGTCCCAGTAATCAACAGAACTACATTGTCGATCATGTAGCCGTACCTGAGTAGTCATGGAATTAGTGCTGCTGTAGGGTGTCGCAAAGGACGACCAACGTGATGTAATCGAGGAATTTACACAGTGGTTCCACAGCATTGCTGCGGAGGAAATTGAACTGGTCGATGAGGATTTGCGTTGCTTTGTCGGAAATCGTGGTTGTCGAGAGCTGCGAAGGCTCGTTAGCGAGGAAGTTCCCGTAATCGGTCGCAGAGAGCTGAGTCTTCAAGTCTGTAGATAAAATGAGTACTTTTGATGCGAATATGGCGGCATCTTTGGCGCGATACCTTCAAGACTCTCGCATTGCGTCAAGCTCGCGTAGTGGCCTTGGTTTAGAATCCCAGCCTTGTAGCCACGTACGATTCCTTCCAGAAACCCGTTGTTGACCTGTATGAGGAGTTTCTAGCATTCTGGAATGCTGAAATCAGGTTGACACGTACGTTGAAGAATAAACCCTCCATGACGTTGCTCGAGGCTGACTGTCTCCACTTGTGTTCGTCGGCTGATTAAAAGAGGAATATTGTTCCCACGAATCGCTACGCGAAGTACTCGTTCGACATCCAATACAATCACCGCGTGTTTTTGGTTTATCATGACATCACGCCATACGCATAGGCTATCGCGCTTGCGACGGTTTCGTGTGCAAAAATATGCAGTTCTTGGCGACACTGTCCCATGTTATCTCTGCAGTCCACCATGGCCATTCCAGACACCGAGAAACCGTCCCAAGTGCAAGAAACCAAGCTGGGTATCAATATGAAGGACGACTCTCTATACAATCAGAGGCTTCGACGCAAGGTCGATAGACGACTTCTTCCTATACTCACACTTTTGTTTTTGCTGAGCTTCCTCGACCGGTGGGCCCTCTCAGGCATCTAGTTTCACTCACTTGATACCTGTCCTATCAGGACAAATATTGGGAATGCCAAGTAAGCACATCGTTCATTTGCGATAGCAACCGCTGACCTTTTATGAACTGCAGAATTGATGGCTTGACTACCGTGAGTCGACGAATCTCGCGATGATACCAACCCTTGTTAACAGACCACTCAGGATCTTGGTGTGTCACCGTCTGCATATAATACTGCATTGGCGTTATTTTTCGTCGGATATGTGGTTTTCGAGATACCCTCGAATGTTTGTCGATTGAGTGCGCATATATGCCGTGAACTAACTTCTCTTCTCCTGCAGATCATGTAATTCTATTCTTTTTGCGTAATTCTATATCTCATTCCTCGAGGGATAGTTTGAAGCGTTTCAATCCTCAAGTTTGGCTTCCAAGTTTGACCCTCGTCTGGGGCGTTGTTTCCATTGCCCAAGGGTTCGTGACGAACCAGGCTGGCCTGTTCGGGATACGATTCCGTAGGATCTCTTTCACTCCTGCATTTCTCGATAAGATCCCGCTCCATAGTGTTGGGTATGACGGAAGCTGGCCTGTTCCCCGGCGTTATCTATGTATTCTCTGTATACTATCTCAGGTAAAGGATGTGCGTTTCCCAAAAAGGTGGTGTATTCACGCACATTTACACACAGACGAGAACGTAGTTGGCGAGTTGCCGTGTTCTTTGGCGGTGCAGCCCTTGCAGGAGCCTTCGGAGGTACTGTAACTTGGTATTTATGTACTCGGATGGGTGACGAACCTTCTCTAGGGATTTTCGCCTACACAATTAGTTTGATGAATGGTGTTGGGGGACGCAAGGGATGGCAATGGTAGGCCCACTTTAGTGCCAACGTATCCAACCCCAACCTTTCCTTTCAGGATCTTCATCCTTGAAGGTACTCTCACAGTAGCCGTATCGCTAGTTGCATATTTTGTTGTGCCAACTTGGTCCTACAAGGCGAAATTCGTGAGGTTTTGCTGTGATGATCGTGCGGTTTAGTAACACTGACATCCGGCAGTTAACGGAAGAGGAGCGTGGTCACTTGATAGAAAAACTGCAAGCGGACTCGGATGCGGGCACGGACCAGTCGTTCCAGTGGTCTTCTGTCAGATCCGCCTTTGAAGACCATCTAGTCTGGGCATATTCGTTCCTCTTCCATGGCTTTTCGTTTGTGCAGTATTCTTTCAGCTTCTTTTTGGTGCTTATATTGTTTCATCGTCCGCTGTTAAAAGACTTACCTGCTGTTAGCCCACCATTATAGCGGAACTCGGATTCCAGACATGGCAGGCACAGTTGTAAGTGTGACATACACATTTGACTGCTGAGCTGAACCGATGGCAGGTTGACGGTAACCCCCAATGTTGTTGCGGCTTTCTCGGTGTGGGGAACGGTCTGGCTGTCCAGCCGAGTGAACATACGTGCGCCGTTTATCATCGTTGCTGGAGTAGTCGCGATCTTCGGTAAGGAGAACCATCTACTTGAATACTTGAATACAATATAGAGAACAACACATTTCCCAGGATACATCATTCTGATCTCATCGGCGAACAGTGAGTAACAATAGCGTTTCCATTACACTTATCATCTGACAGGGTCCTCTAGCTCGTGTGCAATACTTCGGCATCCATCTTGTGGCAGGTGCTGCACTTCTTTTGACATCTGACTTTGTCTTATCCTTTCTGTTTTCAGCCGGAGTGTACACTGGCAACTCGTTGCTTCTCAGGTTAGCTCGATTACCTTGTGTGATTTCCGACTCTTGCTCACATGTGAGATTATAGTTGGCCTGGTGAAAATGTTTCTGGACAGACCAAGCGCGCAGTCGCAGTTGCGATGCAAATTATGATCGGCGACATCGGCGCCATTGCTGGGTCCTTGGTATATCGGCCATCTCTCAGCGCGCATATCTACCACAAACCCAACCAAATCGCTATTGGATATGTTCTCTTCGCCATTTTGATGGCCACATATTTGTGGCTGATGATGGCACGGGAGAACAAGAGACGTGATGCGATACTCGCCAATGCTAAGGAGGACGATTTGTTGGAGACGGAGGAGGAGAGACTCAGGCTCGGTGATCGATCAATCCACTATAGATATCAACTCTAAAGCCACATGTCAAGGTGTTACGAGTCCATGCCACAATCTTCTTCTACTGCAAAGTGAAATAAACTCTTGGACTATTTCCTCGGTACGATGGATCACGGAGTTAGTGAAGGCTATGACCGAGCTTTGTGGTTATTAACTCTGCTTCGATTTCACGCATCAGTGCCGCCATCAAATGTGTTGATTGGGCCCGGAGAGGCAGTGGCGGTAGCATTGCATGTAACTGAAGATGATGTTGGGCACCATAATGGCATTGCCTCGCACGATCTGGATTTGTTATCGCTACTCATGCTCGCTTCTACCAGGCTTTGACCGGGCTCTGATAGTATCGCTCTACCCACATTCCCCCACAATCCTAGGTGCGTTTCTGCATCGTATTGAACTTGCTGATCCGTGTTACTGTCAATCTTGACTGGACCTTTTTTACGGTCACTATTATCCTTCCCTCCACTCGCTCATGCTGTACAGGGGCAACTCTGTCCAGTCTTTGTTAGGGAAGAAGTTCATCGCAGCAAAATCTGGCTGGCCGATGCTGCGGACTTTTTCGTTCTATTGTGGCTCCTTTCTCCTAACCACGCCATCCATCGTCCTCGTCGCCCTGATATTTTATGCACAAGCAAATGACGTCTGGGACCCCGTACCTAGCGGTACCTTGTCGATGCTTCAACGGGCGATCTCAGCCCCACAATCACTTCGGCTGTCATAATAATGGCCGGAATGCGCTACGTTCTCTTTCAAACTCGCGAGGCGGTATACGCAGCAGACGAGTAGCCGTTTAAACTAGTCCATCCATCGGTAACCTTGCCCGTTACTTGGCATGGAATGGTATCGAGCTACCCTTGCTCGTTTTGGCGGCCGTCTGGGCACTGAGATTGGCAACCAGGTCGACAGTCAACGACGCGTGGGCGATGGTGCCTGATGTACACTCGATGAATGTGACAGTTCCCGTTGGCCCGTTCGATGCCCCGGTGGCCCGGGGATCACGGCGTCTGGATAATTGAGTTAATGGCCAGAGAGTCTTGAAGCAGCTGCTGCAAGTTCTGGTAACTGAAGACCAAGATGATGAATATAGTGATTACGAGCTCTGTGGAAGTGATGTGCTCCCTATGTTTAATTGAGGTAGTTTTAGGACAATGTCATGGCGTCAGTGTGTTCTGAGGTCGCTGGTATCGTCGGGCTCACCGAGATCATAGGCGGCCTACAGTTGACTTCAGGGGGCCTTCCTCCCCCCGACTACGCACTTAACAATATTGTTGAATGGTTTCAACGTTTCCATGAAGCTGCTTTCCTCCATCCCATCTACCGCACAGACCTTACTTGTGTCGATAGCACAGGAGAAGGTTTTGGCACCGGCCAACCGTCCCTCGATTCGATTAAAGTCCACAGCCTATCAGCCATGTCATATGACTTTGCTCCAGGTTTCGCGACACGGTCTAGCTTGGTCATGAATGCATAATTCCAAGGAGCGGCATACACCGTCAACCCCTTGGCAGAGCACACTTTCTCGTTTTACTTGATGGCTTGTTCGTACAAATCGTTCATCGTCGTTTCCTGTGGAAAACAGAATCATTCAGTGACAAGTGGATTATTCTGCAAAAACGACTGCTGCACCTCTCTCTCTATGGCCGTGTGGTTATTCAACCACTGGGGTATGGAGGGGCTGATAACCAAACCCTCCCATTTTTGCAATCCTTGTATCGCTTTAACGTATCATCGGAGGTACACTGCAATACACGGGTACTTAACACCATTACATTCGCGCCCAACGGGACGACGTGGCCCAATGTCATGTCAAACACTGTCTGGGGCCCAAGACATTGTCAGCTTGGTCTGCAACACCACCTTTCCCCTCGCGGGTACTTGCTTTGGCAACGAGTCCTCTCTCTTCGACTTTGCCATCGAGCTCAACGCCAGGTATGACCCCCTCAATGTGATCGACACCAATTTGTCCATGGCAGCAGGCATGTACTGGAGCACATTTTGGTGTTTACGCCGCGCTATGGCGCGAATTTCTTGAAATGCGACGCGGTTGTTGCTGAAGAACCTATGAGTCGTTCAATGCGTCTTTGGATGCTACTGTAGACGCGCTTGCGAACTCGTACATGCTGGTGAAAGGTGACAATGAATTTTTACTTGCGGAGCAAGCATCGTCGGAGAAGACTCGGAGTTGTCCGACAACAACTTGGACCTGCCCACACTCACTCTCGTACCACCAAGACTGAGTACTGAGTCCGTGGAAGGGCTATCATAGTGAACATCTACAATCTGCACAACGATAACATTTATTAGGATGAATCTAGCAAAGGAAATTATGGCAATGAAAGAGTACAGTTATAATGCGTATGTATGAACATGCTTCTACTCCACGTGTCCAAATGTTCAGGCGATTATGCGACGCCGCTTCGAGACGCGCACATTTTGATACTCGTCATCACCGTCATCGTCACTGTAATCTTCCTCCGCAACGTCAGAGCCATAGAGCTGCTTCCGCTTGTCAAGATCGACTTTGCGCAAGGAACGGAGATGGACAATGAGCGACTTGTGAAACTCCGTCTTCCAGAAATGGTTGATTCAGGTCCCTGGCGCGCACCAGTGACAAAATCCCTCACCTTCATGACCCGCCGTTTACCATCCGTGTTCCTGTCCTGTCGTCTCCGCCTCTCTTTATACTGCATGACGGTGGTCAGGCTCCGACTAGAATACCGAAAATTGATATATTGTTACCTTCCGCTGTTCATCCACAAGAAGCGCGGACAAGTGTTTGATCCACCGTTGAAGATTTGACTCTACCTTCCGCTTCTTCGCCTGCATGCTCAAGAGAGCCGTCATCGCGGTCTCATCGTCCTCCACAATAGCTTCATCGTCGGAATCCGGGACGATGTAGGATGTCACCGTCGTGGCCGCGGACCTTCTGGGTCGTCTCCGAGATGTTCGTGAAGGGCTTGCCTGCGGTGGAGTTGGTAGCTCCGCGTGGCAAGATGAGCGGGACAAGGATGGGGGACTGGTTTCCTTCTTAATGACATTCGGCTTTACACGAAATTTACACGTGCGTTTGTTGTCTGGAGGTGGAACTTGTTTCGAGAGATAGTCTTCTTCACTGAAAAAGAACTCGGCTCCAAACTCGATTTCATGATAGAGACACCAATTCTATGAAAAGTGTTTAATGCCAAAACCAAAACGTTAGAAACGGCGTGCTCACGGGCGCTCGACCCAAATGCGCAAGCAGCTTGAAGTGTTTCAAAGTAATAGGAACATGAGTTGAAGGGATCGTATAACCTACACCAGCCGACGAAAGATAGAGATGAAGAAGCTAGAGCAGACTATCAGCGCGCGACTCGTAGGGGCTAACATCAAACACACCGTAGTATTGTTGTTAATTACAGCATGGGTCATGAATAGCGCCATCATGGCACTGTGTGGGTCGTAATGTTCCTTGGCCCACCTACCAACTGGCAAACACTCTGGTGATGACATCAATACTGTCCACCTGTTGAAGTGTTCCAGAATGCTCACCGATGGGGAAGTCCAACTTGCCGTTTACGTCAGCACCGTATATGCTGTAGTAGTATGACCGTCTACGAGATCGAGTAGGAGCCATCTCGTCTTGACGGATCATGGCAGAAAGCGTATCCTGTCCTATGGTACCCTATGAACGATTCAACACGAGAACACCAAAATATAGAGGAATCTGCGAACCAAATCAGGGCCATCCCCCACAGGTGTTTCCTCCGGTTCCTCCACGTCAACGACAAATTCACGAGAATCCTCTTGGCCTCCCATTTCGGTGTCATTGGCATCTGTTTCACCACTGAGAGCAGCAGAAACACCCGAAGTCTGGTTCGACGACCCGCTCGAATTGGCTCGAAGCATCTTCAGATTACTGAAATCTCGACACAGCGCTGCTTCATAGGTAGCACATGCTTTTTCGTCCTCAGCGGGAGAGAGATCGTCCAGTGATAGCGAGTATCGCCTCACAGCAGCGTCTGCAAGACCGACATGAAGGGAATAGTTTTCCACCAGCCTGCGCAAAGTCTTGCCCTAAAAGGAGTGAGTTGACGGAACACACCAAAGTATGTTCTTACCTTGCTCGCTATCTCCAAGCATTTGATCGCAACTTCTTGAACGAGGTCTTTAATGTCTTTCACACTCATTTCCATCTCTTCTTTGGCATACTCGAGCAGAACACCAAGTTTCTCCACGAAAGGATTGATCATAACATTAAACAAGTCCTCCCTCGTCAAAGGCAACAGGCCTATTGCTTCCAACTTGCTCTGGAAGGACGTGATGGCTTCAGGCATGGCAGGGAGCACCCACGTGCTCTCAGACAGACATACAGTCAATAGCATCACAACTCGGACCATTGGGTCTGTACTCGGGAAATCGGTGTAGAGCTGACGCAGGACATTGATGGTGTACGTGGAAGTGATTGAACGCGATTTCACGAAAAGCTGAATGGAAAAATGTGAGCATGCATCTTGATAATCTGGATTCACAACCTCACCTTCATCAACTCGGTGACAACGAGACTGATAGCGATAAGATAATGGACGATAAGGACCAAACAAATTGACTTACCCGAGCTTGAACAGCAGCTCTCCTGAACGATCAAGTACCTTGAGGGCTCGATATGCGGACTCATTGCTCTTGGCCTCCATACAAATTTCTGCCGCCACCGTGCGGCTCAAAAACATCCTGCCAGGTCGAGCGTCAATATCACGTTCCGTTCGAGGGGAATGGGAAGCCACCTTGGATCTAGTCGCTTCAGCTCTCGAACATTCCGGACGATCTCGTCGGTCCTATCACCACCGTTCAGAGCTTGCTTTTCAAACATTTTTCGGAAAACGAAGTCGCGATACTGTAAGACCGTGGTCAGGAATTGGCCAAGCGCCTCAACGTTCTCAGATACCTTTGGATCCATCCGGAATCCGTTGGCCTCCGCAAAAGGTAGTAGCCTCGGTTCGATGGCAAGCGCAATCGGCAGTTGAGCCATCAAAGGATCCTTGTGCACGAAATGAGGAAAGAGAAAGACAAGGAGTCGGAACGCATACCTTCATACTGAACGGGATGAACTAGACCAAGTCATGGACTGAACGATATGAGACAAAGGGGAACGGACCTTGTACTTGTCCAAAATCTCGCGGACGTCTTCCCATTTGGTACTCTTCAAGTCCTGGGGGAGCCTGCTCTCCTTGAGAAAGGAGTGGAAAATGTAACCGTCATCCTCGTTCTTTCCGAGTGGTATTTCGTCGAACAGCGCAGAAGTGACTTTCATGAAATGCGTGAACACCGAAAGAGGTATTGACCTGACCCATGGTGTCTTGATGAAGTGGCTTGCGGAACGGAAGTAGTGGTGAATGGCGACCTGTATGATGTAGCGAGATATATAGGCGCCACTGGATACCAGGATCTGAGAACGAGCGCATATATTTAGTTTGGGACATGGAATCGGAGCGAGAAAGTGCAAGAGACGTACGTCTATGACTTTGTCATTGAGAACCTTGCCTCTGCCTAGAGCCCAGAACATGGCGTCCATATGACCATATCGATGGAGGAAGTAATGGGCGCGGACATAGGGATCCCTGGATACCCGGAGGAAACGTTTCGATGTGAGAATGAGGGCGGTTGGATCGTTGAGCTCGTAGACGATGAGATGGATGATATCGTCTAGGGCGGTAATGAGGGGAGTAACAAGTCACACCGACGGGAAAACCTACCACATAGACGCTCCATAGGACGGTCGCGGCGATGGCTACAAGGGGCGAAAAAAAATCGGGTGGACTGATGAGGGGAAAGATGGGGGGGAAGATGGAGGATGAACGTGGCAAGGAGTGCGCACTTTGTTTGTGAGGGTGGTGGTCTGGTGTCAAGCCGTGCAAGGCCAGGTCGAAGGTACGAGCATCGGACTTCCAAATTTGAGTAGTTGCCCACATCTTTGGCGGACCCCGCAGACTCGCAGCCTCAACTCGAGAGAGACCAACAGGAGAGCGTTGCAATCGATCGAACTCTGCTCCTGGCAGCTTCGAAATTATTCAAGTCCAGTTTACAACAGGATCACCAATGCCGGCATAAACCTCAAAAATCCCTCTTATAGTAACCCCTCCAAACTCGATAGGCCAACTTCCAATCCCGGACCCGCAATCGTCTATCATACACGTTAAAATTCACCTCCTCCAATCGCTCCAGGATCAGCCCGACAGGAATCTACAGCGTCGTCAGCACCACCAATGTCGCATACGAACCCACCTACAGCTGAAGCGAACACTGGCATGGCCTCCGCCGGCACTTTACCCCCGGTCTCCCGGAACATGTTGCGCGCAGTCAACAAGTGATCGTTGGCGACCGTGGCAAACGCATACACCGCATCCTCTAGTGCCTGGCTCGTCGTTCCCTTGGTCAACACCTCTTGCTGGTTCACGCCATGCTTGGCTGTTATCTCAGCAGGAATGACCATCATCCCTTTGGACGCATGGAACGGAAAGGCACGCAGCAGCGTTGTGAACGACTGAGCCACACCGACATGTGACGCAGCATGGGACAGGGTTGCGGACGGCAGGTCCAGAAGCGAGAGCAGGAGGTACAGAAACGTAGAGGCTGTCGACTCGGCGTGCGACGTCGCCGATTCTACGGTCAGATGCGATTGAGCGTGCAACTCTTGTTCCTACACAAACGTCAGTCTCGAGAAACCGGATCCAACCGTGGTGCACAAACTGACCCTGGCTTCGATGATTCTCTGAAAGTGGTACGGCGCCAGGCGACTCCTCTGTGTTGCTTCGTGGAGTCCAAGCGCAATAGGGTGTCGTGGGGGCCTGTTCTACGACGACATGGATAAACCGTGGATACAACAAAGAGTGACTTACAGCAAAGATGTCTTTCACGGCATCTCTCCAAAACACGAGCCGGGCTTGTCCAAGTGGTGTTTGCGAGACAGCTTCTTGTATCATGGACAACTCAATCTAGGACAGAAAACCTCAGTAACTAGGTAGCCCGACATGATTGTACGCACGTAGAAGGCTCTCAGCGCGTAATATGCACTTTGGTATCGCCGAGGGTAGAACCGCGAAACGAGGTATCCCTCATAATCATGTTTTCGAACGAGATCCTTGCAATACTCGGTCGGATTCGACGTCCCAGCTTCCGAGCGAATCCTGGCGCTCGCAGAAAAGCTGCGAATTGCTGTAGCATGGGTTCGCTGCCACGGACGGACAGAAGCCCCAACTTGTCTACAGATCATACTTGGCATAAGCACAATCTGCCACGCAAAATAGGAACGTCGATTTTTCCTCCTTTGGGCAACAAGGCCAGCCAATCAGTCCCCTTGAATTGTACAACAGCGTCGTGTTGTGAGAGTGCTTGAGATACAAACTTGAACCCGGTCACTCGGTACCGTCTAAATTCGGCCCATTAGCCGGCGGTGTCAAAGGGACCCGAGAACCTCCTCAGGATCGTACAAACTGAACATCATGTCCTCTAATAGTGTATCTGGGTTGCAGAGGGAGGTCCTCGCCCTGTACAGACGGTGAGTTCTATCCTTGGCTTGCCACTTATCTCGCTCATGTCTCCACCCAGTGCACTTCGGATGGTGCGGTCGAAACCACCCCAAGCCAGGCCCAAGTTCTCCCTCTACCTTCGCTACACATTTCGCAACCAGGCATCTTCCGTATCTCCCCGCAATGTCGCTGCGATCGAACACCTTATCAGGCGTGGAAAGCGACAAATTGAGCTGTACGAAAGCCCCTCTATCAAAGATTGTCAGATCTCGCAGGCCATGAGAGACTGGGAGCAAGCTCCTAGACGCAGTTAGCATCATTCCGCCCAACCACCATCTGGTGTATTAGACCAGTTGTATCACATATATCTAATATTGACTGCACATAAAAACAATCAAGGTCACGCATCACTTGGCGATGATGACGCCTTGCGTCGAGCTGCTGTTCTCGCCCTCCGCGTCATGCGGCGAGGCGATTTCGGAGGCTCTGGAATCATCAACAGCTCCTCCTGCGACATAACCCCCTCCTGAATCAACTTTTCATAGTGCAGCCGCCGCTCATTGAGAACAAACTTGAGACGCGCCATCGACTTGCGACACTGACACATATAAGCAACACGTGCGACAGCGTCGAAAAAAAAAAAAGAACAGACCATTCGATCCATCGTTGGCGCAGCGAGTGCCTGGGAATTTTGGATGCCCATCCTCCGTGCCTCCTCTCGCTGCGTCGCGAGCAGGTTACGTTCGCGCAAGAGAACGTACCACAGCGTGTGCAAGTCTCTGAAGCTCTTCCGTCTGAGTTCGGCAGCATGCCAGGGTCGCCCTATCACACCAATAGAATTGAATACATCAACCCACGAGCGACGTGGATATTCAGCCATGACAGACGACACGCACCAGATTCGGTGAGCGACTCTTGAGCCTCGACCGTTTCGTGTGCTACAACGCCATCCACCTCTTTTTTACGGAAGAAACCCCAGAGTCCGTGATTTGGGTCAACTTGAATACCTAGACGGGGTCGCTTTTGAGAGTTCGTGACTGAGCTCGATGCGGGGGAGGAGTTCGGGTTCGGGGTAGCTTGCGTCGAGTTCCACCGTATTCCGTGAAAAACACGTAGGACGCGCAAAGGACGCGCTGGCTGGAGGATACAGGACATCGAGCAAGGTTATTGGCTCGGCAAGACGCAAGGTATGGTTTTTACCGCTTTAGCACTGCCACCGACACAGGACCGATTCGGTTGGCAACATACAGTTCCTACTTATAGTACTTAGGATCATTATCATTTGTACATTCGACAGTAGGATCACCATCACTGATACTTCGTTAGAATGACTTTCGCAAGCTAAACGTGCTGCTCCACTTCCCCCTCTTCCTCGTCGACTCCTGCTCTGCAACTCGAAGTACAAACGCGTCGTCCCGAACGAGCATGTACGGATCTTCAAGCGCATCCACAGTTGTCCCCAGGGACGCGTTGAACAATTCCGGCTTCTTCAGCGGGTCCAAGAGCAGCCGCGTTGAATTGATAAAATCTGCACCCAGATGGCTGGCCATGCGTAATTTCACCACGACGATCAGCATGGCGAGCGACACGACGATGTGGAAAATGAGAATGTAGATCCCATACTGCGCCGTAAAGTTGATACCGTCGTACGTGATCGGAACGAACACACGTTCTCCAATATATGGGTACATCGCGGAACTGTAAGCGCCGATCGCCATGTTCAGGACCGTACTCCAGTGGCTATATGGATCATCCCCATCGAGGGACTCGAAGTCGGTGTTTAGCAGGCTCGCAAAGTCCGAGAAGGACGAGCCAGAGCAGTCCCCAATAGGGGGAAAGGTGGTGTTACAGATTAAGGTGGTGATATCTTGAGCCCACTGGGTGTTGTTTGGCATCACGTTGGGCCATGATGTCCCGTTCAATGCAAACTCTGTGTAATCGCCAGTGGAGAACAGCGTCCCGCCCATTATGATAGCAGTAGCATTGAACCGAAATATTAAGCTCGGATCAGATGGGGTAATAGCAATGATGGAGAGTGTCTGGTTGTCAGACCCATCGGACCAGAGCGTAAGGGGAGTGCCGATGATACTGGGTGCACAGGCAAGATTTTGAGCAGTGGATGGGACTGAGTAAGGGTAGTCCATAGAAATGTTGAACCCATTCAACGTGGTGGAGAAGGAAAAGCCAATGTTTGGCATCGAGTGAGGGAGAGGAGGGTAGTAGACAACACCCATTGAATGATCTGTTGCTACATTGGTACTGGTAATGTTGATGAGCCCGACAGTGCCTGGTATCCCGAGACACAGTGACGACATGGCGAAGTTTAATTGTTCAGCAGCTGGGATGATCCATGAAGAACCGGGAGTTGCTGGATCAAATGGACCAAAGGGAATTGGAATGTCCACCAAGCTTGTAAACGGCCCCTCCTCCCAGCTATCATTCACGGTCAAGCTCGTAGTCAATGCTAACCCCCAAACGGCCGACAGACAGACCAAAGGAAACTCCACGCCACGTGATATCAGGTAGCTGGCAAGGTTCCCGATGGAAGGGTTACTGTAGACGGCGACTCTTCTGCTACGTAGACCACCTCTTGTGAGTTTGAAGAAAACGTATCGCTTTCCGGCCACCATTATCACTGCAGATGCGATGGTTACGGAGAGTGCTGATATTACCCGCTGCAGGTTCGACAAGGTTTTGCGAGGGATAGGATACGAAGAGCTCGCAACCGCTTGTGTATAAAACACGAGGGCAACCAGGACGATTGATGTTGTAGCTAGGAGGAAAGAACACAGCAGAACAAAGAGTTCCGCAGCGTCGGCCGACCAGGTTGACTTTGGCATGGGTGTTCTTCTCTCCACCAGTGGTGACTTGATGTCAACTCCTTCCATGGTATCGGAAATCTCTGAGGAGCTGGGAAGAAGAGACGGTAACACCTGCGATGAACAATCAAGTCAAGATTCTGGGCGGGATCCAACACTGGAGTTATTTGCCTTCAGGGGAAGGGAACTACTTGAGGAAGCACGGCTTCTCATGAATATTGTCACCTTCTACGCGCTTGACAATTGGTGTTTGGAGGAACGAGTTGGAGGGTGGGTGAGGATACCGAATCGATATTTGAAGGTTACATGCCTGGCCCAAGCCTGGCCAGATGCTGTGTGGTTCCTGGTTAAGTTCCCAAGTCAAACGAACACGGCTTGGAAGGCTGTTCAGCTTCAGGGTGGGTAAGAGGTGAGAGACTCGAACTTACTTTCACCCAGCGGTGATTGACAAACAGGAATCAGAGGAACAGCATCAGCATGGTAGGAAAACGCGTTGATATACCGCGCAGCAATTACTTTTGATGTTTCTTTAGTCCTCCAATCGTAGGACCTCGAGTGGGCTGTGGTACCTGCCAAGCGACAGCATGCGGGATAATCGCTTTCGCAGACTTTATGTAACTTTGTAAGTTTAGACAGTGCTTCAACAAGCTAGCTAGCGAGAAATTTGACCATTCAGTGAGCCCGACTGTTTGTATTTGTCCTGCGGGCTTCGCATTTCTCGATAGTGCATACCGATCATTTCGATTCAGCCATTGTTGATTAGCCGACACAAGAAGCAAGCAATTGCCACTAGTATGCACGCTTGCTAGACAGCAACGAGTAAACACAGAGGCGAGAGGAGACCAGAGGAGACACTGGCTCATTGCCACAAGAATCAAGATGCAAAGGGCCTCTCGCGAGAACGGGTCATAGAGTGGAAGTGAGAGAATTAATGCATGACGTAGACTGCACCTAGCGCAGCGCCCTAACAGGGAATTTGTAGTCCTCGCAGCTCGGGTCGTACTGCATTTTACAGGTTTTGATGCACGAGAGATGGACTAATATCGCTCAGCATTTACAAGGCTGCAGAAAGTCGCCTGGATCGCATAAACACTAAGTTGGTTAGTCTCGAGCCGTTATGGGAAAATCGGGTGAACTCGGGAAGCAGATCTTTCCTATAACAAGCTTGGCGCGTCATGATGAGGGCATGTCGTCCGCTCTTTAGTCAGACCAGGCTCCGTGCCGCATCCGCCAGCTTCATCAACAGTGCGAACTCGTTGACCTTTTCAGGTCGAAGTCACCCTCGGATCTCCCTTTTCCCAAAATGTACAGCAATGTGCACAGTATCACCCGACCTCACTATCGGGACTTAGGGGTTGTATCAGCTACGAACAATATAACCAACCAAAATAACATACCCGAACCGGTGGCGTTGCTGGAAACTGTGCTTGTGCTAGGGCCCTTTAGTCTCTGTGCGAGCGACTGAAAATTAGTGCTGCAGTAGGACCAGTCATCTTCCCGTCCACCGGTGAGTACTCACCAGTGGACGGGAAGATGACTAGGCTTGGAGTGTTGGCGGCCGACGCGAAGGAAGTAGTCGAAGGCATGGATGAGTAGAGCTCGATCTAAGAGGGTGTGGCGGTTAAGCACAAACCGAACATCTTGACTGGCACACTAACCAACGAGTCGAAATCTTGGCTGCATAAGATCTGAGTCCACTACCCTTGGAGCGTTGTTCGCCGGACTTGTTTGATCTTGATATGCACATATAGGTTAGGATCGACAAAATAATTGGTGTTTTTGCCTTGAGCATTCTCCCCTTATCTTGATCCGTCTTTCGGGTCAGTCTAGTAGAAGGGATTTTTAAAAAAAATCATGGATTGGGCATGTGAGAGCGCATATCGTGGCATATGACAATGCAGAGATGATAGAGGATATGCGACGTGTAAAAAAAACAAGTTGATGACTATTCGGGAATGATGCTCTGTCTGTCCCAAGACTTTACTCACTCCAAGCAAAACGGCGTCGTGAATATATATAAGACCAATTTATTTTTCTGGGTTGGGATTCCTAGAGGGGGCGGTCGCAGTCAGAGGCACATCGAGCAAGAATGCCTGTCAGTGTGGGAATCAGATAAAGGGATACGCACATTCTCCGCTTGCCTCCAGGAGGGAGGGTCGTGACGTTCACAAATCTACACCCACATCATCAGAAATCCCCCCAGCAGATACGCTTCATTCTGACATACCTGCGGTTGTAGAGCATGCGCTTCTTGGCACGACCCCTTGGGTTCTTCTTCTTTTCCTGCTTTTCAACCTTTGGTGTTTGCGCTTTGACCTTGCCTGCACGGGCAAGAGATCCGTGAACTGTGTAATCATGTGGTTGAGCGAATGTGTTCGATGTGGGGGACGACCGACACACCTTTTCCCATATTGTTGGGGAACTCGATCCGATTGCCTATCTGTTAAGCGGGATGAGCAACTGTATAGTATGATCGGAAATTGCCGATTGAACAAGCCTCAAGGACTCGTTACCAGTGGGCCACTGGCACTAGTACTACCCTTGAATGCTGCATTCTACACCTCAGAATTTTCGATCCCTTGGGGACGAGGTTTTGATGCCACGAGAGATGGATTATTCCTTAGCATTTACAAGGCTACAGGAAGACACAGGCTAGATCGTATAACAACTACCAAGTTGTCGTTCGCCGGATTTGCTCGATCGATGTATCTGTGGGCTCCACTACTGGCTTGAAAGTTTTCAATAAGAGTATGATAGGCAGGTAGTCGAATACATAGAGCAAGCGCTGTCTAGAAGTGACTACGCTTATACGGTAGGATCGTCATCATTAATATCTTAAATCATAGCAGACCTGGCCGCCAAAACAGCGAAGGCCGAAGAGCGAAAGGGTTGATCATCGGAAGGGCTAAGGTTTTTGAGATGTAGAGTACAGCACAACTTGACAGGTTAGGATATGGTCTATCACTTAGCACGGGCACTGGAGAAGAATGGAGGCAAGCTGGACCATGTAGATGCAACCACCGGTTTAATTGTTAACGCCTCACTACCTGTCCGAACGCTTTCAGACTTGTTCAGTCCTTCAAGACAAGACGATATTAGGATGTACCTACCAGTACTATCATTTCAATTTTCGGACCGAAAAGGTTTCGCAGGCTAAACATGGTGATCTACGTCCCCTTTTCCCTCGTCGGTTTCCGCTCTGCGAGTAAAAACTCGTCGTCCCTAACGAGCATGTACGGATCTTCGAGCGTATCCACAGTCGTTTTCAAGGATGCATTGAACAGTTCAGAATTCTTCAGCGGGTCCAAGAGCAGCCGCGTCGCGTTCATGAAATCTGCACCCAGACAGCTGGCCAGGCGCAGTCTCACCACAACGATCAGCACGAGAAGTGACGCGACGATGTGGAGAGTGAGGATGTAGATCCCGTACTTCGATGTAAAACGTATACCGTACTGCGTGGCTTGCCCGTCGTATTCATATGGATAGATTGTGGAACCGTAAGCGCCGATCGCCATGTTCAGGACCGTACTCCAGTGGGTATATGGATCATCCCCATCGTAAGACTTGAAGTTGGTGTTTAGCAGGCTAGCAAAATCAGAGAAGGACAAGGCAGGGTAGTTCCCAATAGGGGGAAAGGTGGTGTTACAGATTAGGGCGGTGATATCTTGAGCCCACTGGATATTGTTTGGCATCACGTTGGGCCATGATGTCCCGTTCAATGCAAACTCTGTGTAATCGCCAGTGGAGAACAGCGTCCCGCCCATTATGATAGCAGTAGCATTGAACCGAAATATGGAGCTCGAGTCAGATGGGGAGGTAGCAATGATGGAGAGTGTCTGGCTGTCAGACCCGTCGGACCAGAGCATGAGGGGAGTGCCGGCGACACTGGGCGCGCAGGTAAGATTCTGAGCAGAGGATGGGACTGAGGAAAGGTGTTCCATGGAAATGTTGAACCCATTCAATGTAGTGAAGAAGGAAAAGGCAGTATTTGGCGCTAAGAGCTGGAGAGAAGGGTAGTAGACGATCCCCATTGGATGAGTACTAGTGATGTTGATGAGCCCCATTGCACCCTGTAAATCGAGGTACAGCAACGACGCGACAAGGGTTAATTGTTCAGTGGCCGGGACGATCCATGAAGTACCCGGAGGTGCTGGATCGAATGGACCGAAGGGGACGAAGAAAGTCTGATTAACTGTACCAGGCCCCATCTCCCAGCTCTCATTCACGGTCCAGCTCGTAACCAATGCTAACCCCCAAACGGCTGACAGACAGATCAAAGGAAACTCCACGTGACGTGATATCAGGTAGCTGGCAAGGTTCACGATGGAAGGGTTGCTGTAGACGGCGATTCTTCTGCTACGCAGACCACCTCTTGCGAGCTTGAAGAGAACGTATCGCTTTCCGGCCACCATTATCACTGCCGATGTGATGGGTATGGAGAGTGACGATATTACCCGCTGCAGCATCGACAAAATTATGAGAGTGGAGTTGCTGTAGTTAGCCGTTTGTCCATGAAATACAAGGACAACCTGGACGATTGATGTTGAAGTTAAGAGGAAAGAACACAGCAACACAAGGAGATCCGCAGCATCGGCCGACCAGGTTGACTTTGCTAATGGTGAAATTTTCTCCATCAACGGCAGCTCCGTTTCATTTCTTCCCAAGGTGTCAGAAATGTCCGTGAAACTAGGAGGCAGAGGTGGTGGTGCCTGTGATGAACAATGGAATCAACATTGTGGACGTCGTCCAGTATTTATTCACCTTCAAGCAGAGGGAAGCTCTCGGGGAAACACAATTTCTCATGGATGTGTTCTGCGGGTCTTGACAAATAGTGTCTGGAGTTTAAAGGTGGATGATGTGGTTACTGAGCAGGGGTCCAAGAAACAAACACGCATCGAGCTTTTTAGAGCGCTTCAGCGCGGTAAAGGCCGGACAGCCTCCATTTTACTGCCACCCGGGCATCAGCGTCGCAGGAAGGAGCGGCGACCAGACTTTGGTGCCAAATTGTGTCCGGTGAGAAATCGTTGAAAACTCGAAACACTCGCCCATTTCTCGTCGATTTCTTCCCGATAGTTGTCCGGCTGATTATCGGCAGAATGATGTTCTTTTCTATATTGCGGCAAATATTTGGAATTCTCGCCGATTACCTGCTGCAATAATATGGCACTAAAGTCTGGTGCGAGGTACCACGCAGTAGTAACTTCTGATTTCCTTTGTCGTTAGCCATCCTCCAATCGCGGCATCGGAAATGAGCTGTGGTAATTGTCAGGCGATAACATGGCACACTGTCTTTGCAGATGTTAAACTTGAATAAGTGCGTCAGGTTGGCTACCAGGGCGAGATAATTGACCATTCAGCGAACCTACTGCTCGCGAACAGATTGCTTGATAGGCAGTCAGTGGGCACCGTTCTTCCACATCATTTCACTCGAGCTTGGGCGTGCTTTGAGACATCGGTAATTGGCCGACATGAGAAGCAAGCAGTTGCTGTGATGTACCTGCCAGACAGAAATGAGTAAACGCAAATGTAGAGATCCGAAGATAAATCGGTTCATTGCGACGGTGTGGAAGGGAGTCGTCGTGCGCCAGGTAGGAGTGAGAAGACTGCACCCGGTGTCAGGACAGTGCTTCAACAGGGGAAAGTAGTCACCTCACCTCTCGAGTCGTTCTGCGTCCAATGCCTCAGAATATGGTGATCATTTTCTGATGGCAGGAGAAATGGACTATGGCTGCAGAAAGACGTGAGCTGGATTGTATAGACACTACCAAGGTGCCGCTCGCCAGACTTGTTTGATCAATATATGTGGACTGGCCCGAAAGTTTTCAAAGAAATTATTAGAGAATACGAGACCAAGTAATTGACATGCTCTATGGTGACTATTTCTTTGGTTTCTTGGCTGATGGCAAGCGTGAACATCTGATCCAACAAAGAAATGACTGCTGGTACCTCCATATTTACTCCTCGATTGCGTGCGACCGACGACACCACCAAAGTCTAGTGCACCACGGACCATTTTGTACCTGTGGACGTATGCCTCGGAGGTCTTGCTCACGAGCACAAGTGTCGGACATACCTGACACCAGGCAAATCCTGCGTACGACCACCACGAACCAAGACCACGCTGTGTTCCTGCAAATTATGACCTTCTCCGGGAATATAGGCCATGATCGAGTTCCCGTTGGACAACTTGACACGAGCGACCTTTCGTTTTGCGGAATTGGGTTTCTTTGGTTTCATGATGAAGATCTGGGTGCAAACGCCTTTTTTCTGAGGACACGTATCAAGGAGTGGCGACTTTGGAGGGTTGACTGTCTGAGGTTTCTTTCGACGCATTGCCTGGTTGAGAGTGACGGAGAGAAACGGCGAGGCACTGAACGCCCGCGACGGGGCGACTACGGGCGAGAGGAGAGAACATGTCCTTGGTAGGCTGCGGAGGAAGGATAGCATGGCCTACTTATTACTTGTGTGAGGTACTTTGTGCTAATTCTGACCGCGAGACTAGACCGCGTTCAGGCCTGCCCTAGAGTCCCCTATAGTCGCGTCGCGCCAAGCTTTCCTTCCTCGCGAACCGCGATGCCTGCCGCCAGCAAGTCCCGCCTTCGACGTGCACGTAGGGCACCGTCGTCCGACCACATAGAGGAGGAAGATGTCCCATCACAGCAACGCGCCGACGACGTCGATAACGAGGACTCGGAGGGAGATGTGCAGCCAGTCACCCGCAAGGTGACTGTAAAAAAGGAAAAGAAACACAAGATCAATCGCGCTGCCACCGAAGCTCCCGCAGCTGGTCCTTCAAAAGCAAACGACGACAATGATGACGAGGACGTCGACGACGGCAGGATCGATATCGAAAACTTTCGTGACCAGCCTTTGGATAAGAAAGATGGTGCAAAATTGCATGGGATAGCCCAAGACTGGGAGATGATTCGAAAGCAAATTCACCAAAGCTCGTTTCGGCTCGTCAAGGACGTCGCGATCTCGCTTGCAGACGTGATGGAAGTTGGCGAGGCAGGAGAAGTGGGAATTATCGCCCACTGCTGTGCTAACGCTAATGATCATCTGGTACCATAGGCACTAGGCGAGGTTGATTCCATTATGAAAAAGCTCCTTGATATCGATCAAGGGATGCGTTCTCATGAAGAGACGTTGAGCAACCTCCACCAGGCCCTTATGCGTGGTGAAGTTGTGGTAGGTGGTCATACTTGTGTCCCTTCCTCCGGTTATCCATAACTATACCTCAGGAAGACGTCCTTGAGACATATGAGAATGAAGTGAAGCGGCGGGTCGGTGAACACGAGAACAAAACCACACGCCAAAAGTATGCTTCCAACGATGTATATGTGGAATTCAGACAAGGAATCTATGTATGTTTGTCGAGTGTACACGCGAAACTAGTTCACATTCGGGGCTTAGGAGGTACAACATCCTGGCGAGATGATTCCGCCCATCAACGATCTCGTCCCGAGAGGTTTGTCTTAGAGGATACAACCTGTTGTATGGTTGACAACGTGCCACAGAGGATGGTGATCCCAGCGATGACGAAGACGAGCTTGAAGTTGGTGGTGTCACTCAGGACTACAAATGCCCCATTACACTCGTGATTTTGGAGGAACCGATGACGTCGTACGTGACTTGTGTCCTCTGGCGCGAGTGTGTCTGAGTATCTGCTGTACACAGAACGCTTTGCGGACACTCTTATTCCCGTGCAGCTATTCAAGAGTTCCTGAGGGCAGGAAGGACAGGACAACTCTGCCCTGCGTCTGGTTGTAACAAACGGATCACAATGGACCACCTTAGAGTTGACAAGGAGCTAGAAAAGAGAATAAAGATCGCAATGAGGAGACAACGACAGCGGGAGGAGAGTGAGGAAGATGACGATGATGAGGTGATAGAGTAAACCATGTTACCGCTACTGAGCTACATATACCTTGTGTAATGTGAGTTGCTTGCCGTTCAATCTTTTGATATGTTGACAAGAATAAGTGCAGGATATGTATATGCCAAATAACCTATGTGAATTACCCACAAGAAACCAGTCCTCCCGCTTCCCTCACCCTCCGCTCTCTGTCCTTGTTATTCCTCACGACCTTCTCAATCTCGCATCCCAACGCCCAGCACCACGCATCCCGTTCCACCTTACTCCTCGTCCTAAACACGGCCAGCTTGTGACTCCCCTTTGTAAGACGAGGTATAGGCTGCGTAGGCTGAAAACCACCCGCAGGCGCATTCGATTGCTTTCCCCAAGACGCAGCCGGCGCCGATGCCGATGACTTGCGGTACCAAATCACAAACAGCTTGTCTTCTTCCCGTTCGTCCGTCTCAAGGCCGTCGTGGTAGCGTCGCGGCAGGTTAGGCGACTCGGGGCTGTACTCGTTCGGACGGAGCGCGAGCGCGGCAAAGTACCCCGAACAGACATATGCGTCCAGCAGACCAATGTCTTTCGAGTTGCGGTGATGCAGGGTCGAGGTTGGCGAGAAGTTGAATCTAATCAGTCGGCCGGGTACGAGGAATAGCTGGACGAGTCTAGAGAAAAAGAGGGTTTTTTGGTGTTCATGGAAGGAGAGAGGGGGGGAGCATAAAATACTGACTTGTATTGTCCTCTTAATCCCTTTCTCGTGAACAATCTGCCGGCTTTGACAATGCTCCTACACGTGCTCAGCGGGCACCAATTGTACAGTGACGCCAACACGGGTGGCTCAAAGTTTATCGGTGGTTCCGGTGTAGTTGAATGCAACGTTCCATTGGGGCACTTTGGTATCCGTGGTGTCAGTCGTGCACGCGTACTCGCCGCGTATGTGACATCCATCTCGTTCTTCACGTCTTCACGGTGGCGCTCGGACCAATAGGTAATAAGGGCACGAAGTCTCGTTACCCATTCAATGCAATCGGGTGCTGAATGCGCCTATGCGGGAATTAGTAAGGCTAGTCAGAACGCGCACAAGAGCGCACCTCGAATCGTATGACTGGGCCAGAGGCAAGGACAACATCGAATGCCCGCCTCAAGTGCAGCTGGGCTTTATTGTGCACGTGAGCGTGCCCATGATGCCCACCCACATCGCGTGCATCCTCCGCATCCTCCGCGACCTGCTCGCCATCATCCTGGGACAGTGGGCCATACGCTCTCTGCACGCTGCGAATGCTTCTGAGGTCCAATGTCCCGTGTGCAGCGCCGATCTGCTCTGCCCCTCTCCAAACCTCACTCTCAAAAAGACTCTGGCTATATTCCTCCACGCTCGGTTTTAATCCTGACATCAAACGCGAGAGGTGCGCACTAGGCGGAAGCGGGGGACTTGCGTCTGATGGTAGCAGAGAAAACAAGCTGCCATCATGCGTCATGATGTATACTCGTTGACGACCTTGCTGCCTGATGCGGTCCAGATAACCTTCGACGGCAGGCGGCTCGAACATTTTCTTGCCGTTCTGAAGGTGAACACTATCCGGGAAATGTTCCGCAATGCGTAACTCGAGGTGAGCTGGTCTCAGTCCCTAATGAATCAATGGGATACATCAGGGCCAACCGTCCAAAAGTAAGATCAAGCAGCCAAACCTGCCAAAGAGATAGCCCAGAGAGGACGGCCCAAGGGCGTGCATTTCCTTCGACATCTTGTTCTTGCCACACCCAGTCGAGTCGCCCGTTGAATCTCCATGCAAGCTTCAACTGCTCTCCTGCCTGTAGCTGGCGCTCTATAATAGTCTTCCAGCTCTTCGACGGCCCACGTTCAGAGGAGAGCGACCGTTGCAACAGGTCAATAATAGTTCCATGGCTGAAGGTATCATACGCTGGGTCAAGGTTGAAAACATCGGACGCTGGAACGTCGATGCAAATGTGCATGTCAACCTCAGGACAACGAATATCGATGGAAGCGGGGATCTTTCCCCCGAGACGACGCCTGTCGAGGTATCATCAAAGCAGGATGGCAAGTCGGCCGGATTATACTCACCAGAGGTGCCATAACCAATCACACGCTCTACTTCGACTCTTGAGTTTGAAGACAAAAACATTCGTGCCATCCTTTGAATGTTGAAAGAATGAGCATGATCTTGTTTTTCGATCACGAACGTGCGTAGGGGGGCATAGTATGCAGAAGGTGAGGTCGATGAAAGAGTACAAGGATACGGAAGTTTGTTCTGAAGCCAAAGGGATGATGAAGGAGAGGTGCTTGTGCCCCGTAATGTACTCCTTCCCTGGAATGGTCTGCTCGATATGATCAACGTGGAAGTAGGACTGAGATAGCACGGAGGGACACACATAATCCTCATACAGCTCTAGCATATCCCTCCGCCACACGACCAAAAATTCCATGCAGTCTTCATGGCGCAATTGGGTCGTCTGGCGGTTTTGCACCTCGTCGAAATGGCTGGTAAGAGATTCGGACTTGGTGTAACACACCCTGACGAGCATTCTATCTTGGATACTATCAGCGGCATAGACACGGATCCTGAAAATGTTCCACAGACCTCGGAGGTAGATGTCATCAGGGAACTCCTGTAAGGGGGCTCCTTCCGCAGTCGCTCCAGCGCTGCATTCAACGACTTCATCTCCCGTCCTTGCAAGGACAGAATTTGGAGAGACGGGCCCTTCATCAGCCTGTTCATCCTCAAAAGGGAGCCCCGCAGCGTGGGTACCATCAGGGAAGGGAGTACCACTCTCCTGTGGGCGCAGTTGCACTTTGCGCTTGGCACCCCGGTCTAGAAGGGAAATACCGCGACGTTTGGCTCTTGGCTCTTTGGACGAGGTCCCCGTAGAATGCTTTAAAATAGACCTAGGAGTATCCTTCCCCTGGCGTAGCACATCTCCAGTTGGAAACGAGGGTGTAGAAACCGTCGCGAGGAGCGGTGCACCAGAAGAAAATGCGGACGATTCACCGCCGAATTGTTCGGGGAGACCCGTGGTAGAAGACGAGCCTTGTGGAGACGGCGGAGACGGCGGTGGTAAATGTGATTGTGCGGTCCAGTATGAACGTCGACCAATGGACGAGATTGCCGTCGTCGAGGCATTGGGTGCCTGTACGTCCTGTTGGGACGCCTCGGAGACGACCGAGAGCGCGGCACGCGTCGGTGCATGGCTGTCGAGCACGTTCACACCGAGGATGCTCCCGACCTCGAATGTAGTGCCCGCCCAGTGTGTGGCGCTAACCACACGGTGTATCGTGTGCCGTAGAGGAAGCATCCAAGGGCACTCTTGCCACCGCTCCATCAGTTCGTCGCGGACGTTTTCGCGAGCGACATCGTCCCAGTCTTCCGCTCTGCCACCTTGGCGGAGGAAGAAAGCGTGTGCGTTACGATCCAAGACGTCACGCACGGCAGAGGCGTAGGTAGCGTCAAGAGGTTCGTCATTTCCTGCAACCTGTATTATTTCGTGCATGGCAGCCAGCAGTTTGTCCGGCAAGGGCCCGATGAAGAGTCGGTAGGTGCGGTGATCACATGACGGTGCACCTGGAGTTTCTGAAGTACGAGTAGGGTTAGAAGAAGAATCGCCGGGGACGGTCATACGTCGAGCAGCAGAGCGACGGTCGACGAGCTCACAGGGGGGGAACAAGTCCCGCTAGTACGAGTTCGCTTTACACAGGGATGTAAACACGACCGTGACGTCACTATACCAAACTGAGTAACAGATATTATTTCCATGTCCGTAGACTGTCGTAGTAAGTACGGTGAGCGGTGATGCTGGTCTACGCAATTAAACAGGGAGACAAAGTTCTAGTAGTGAATGTCATGCCATGAATCAATGCTTTATTTCCGACGTTTTGGTCCCACGGGAGAGAATGTCGTGCGACTCCTGGACAAACTGCTCCGCTTCAGATCTCTCAAACCTAAGCAAGTACCAAGGTCAATGTCCGCGAATCACCACTCAAAGCGGAAATACTCGACTCACCCTACTTTTGTGCCCTTGACAAACATGTCAGGCTCACGGAACGCAAACGGATTCACGTCTTTGGAAGGGTTAAGATTAGCCAAGCTATGATTGACAAACCGGTGCGTTGACTCGTCGCTGCGGACGGCGTATATGACATCAAGAAGCTTGGCATCTGGAGCAAGTCGCCAATAGTCGGTGGCGATCGCAGGTGCCGGCATGTCGGCCCATTTTTGCAGGTGGCCTGCTTCGATTTCCTCAATGCATCGCGTACTGCGACAGACGGATTAGCCAAACTGAGAATCGCCTCGCGAAAACGGGCACTTGCTATGTCATCACGGCCTCTTCTTCCAGGTACCCCACGAATCTGTGACACGATCGAGGGGAGATCATGTAGGCGAGGACTAAAGATGAATGTTGGTGAAACAAGGCCAGGAAGCCACGAGGTGTACGTACAAAACATATTGAAAAAAACGCCTTGTGCACCGAGAACCAGTGCACGGAAAAACAAAGTGGGTTGTTTCAACGTCATGAAAGTCCTTCGCGGTATGCATGCATGAGTAACCAACTTTGAGGGAAAAGGACGATGACTACATACATCAAGTGCATCCGCTCGTTTTCTGCTTCTTCCAATAGCGTGTGGACCCACCCCGAATCACGCCGCTAAGGGTGATGCGGTTAGTCTTGCGAGATGAGACCAAAACTTGACCATCTACCATGAGTCTGAGGCTGCCAAGATGCCTGAGCATTGCGGCAACCATGCCAGGTACCCCAGCAATTGTTTCAAGGAACAGGATTCGAGACAACCATGCGGCCTCTCCAAGAATGTAACCCTTTTCTATGAGCTCCTCTGTGGTCATATTATGTTCACGAGGAAGCGGCTTGTGCTTGTATCCCGAAACGAAATCGAAGCCCCACCTAATCCGTGGTATTCAACCCAAGGTCAATAGACTAGATAACGAAAACAAACCTCGTTAGTCGGGCGAACTTGTAAACGATCTTATCAGACATTGTCTTGGCTTCTTTGTGAAGGATCTATGGGTGGAGCGTCAGCGAACATGACACCAACGAAGGCGGGAACGGTGAAGAGTACCTCCACAGACTTCATCTCTTCCTCTGAGTAAACCGGGTGAAATAGAACCCAGTCCCCGCGCACTTCCTGGGGCACTGTGCTGACAGCATCGGTCAATACCGACGACAACGCTTTTCTGTCCTCTGTCACATGGTTGGAAACCGTCCTCACTTTCCGTGACATGCGACGATGACTTACTTGTATGGAACCCTTCTGTTCCGATGTCAGCCTGTTCGTTCGGACGCTTTTTGGCAAGCGAGTTATGATCGGATGTCCCAGAATGGAAGCGCCCGACGAAACGAGGATACAAGCCCGGGTATGTACATCGGATGAGAGCGGGACGAATGATCAGTGGATGGCGACGTGCGATCCTGACTAAAGTAGACATGAATGCGTATTGTGCGGTGACTCGCTCAGTGCTGTTTTATTTAAGCCATAAAGCACCCGAAGACTCCCGATACATCATCCGAGATGCGCCGACGCGGGGGGTCATCACCGCCGACTCGGGGCTGTGGAATGATCATCTAGAATAGCGCTGCCCCGCTACTGGATCCAGTCCTTTGTCGAGTCGTCGACCAGAAAAGAGCCCTCCAATCAATGCATCGCAAAGCCGAGTGCCACGTGACATACTGATCACGTGCACAAATGTCCTTACTGGGATATTACCCCCTGAGTATTGGCTTGGGTTTGAAACCCTTGAGCGCTGCACACATTTGCGTCACAGTTTGCGTTCGACGATGATTATCTGTGACTGAGAACAGGGTATCCACTTTGGAGAAACGGATCTTCGCGACTCAGATATGCGTTGCCAGTGATATGCTCCATCAGGTCAGTGGGCATGATTTAACCTAATTATAACGGGGCAAGCTGGACCGGGGGGCCGAACAACCTATCATCTG
Organism: Boletus subcaerulescens; assembly: GCA_038090555.1. Lineage (NCBI taxonomy): Eukaryota > Fungi > Basidiomycota > Agaricomycetes > Boletales > Boletaceae > Boletus > Boletus subcaerulescens. The sequence continues at coordinate 88,529 of JBBPNA010000025.1, forward strand.
TATCTCCATCCGGATGTTTGTAACCGTCTGCGGCCTTCCGGATGGTGGCGGTACAGGATTTCAATTGAAAACGTCCAATGGATGATGTCCTTCGACATCGGGCGCAGTAGATATTTGACGACGACAGAACACGCGCATCAAAATGGAAGACCAGATATTCAGGGGTGTTTGTAAGCATCTAGAAGGCGACAGATCAATGGGACAAACAACAAGGCTGTACGCGAATAGCAGAAGAACAGATATGCGGCGACGTGGGCATTTACCCGCCTGGTAGGATGTAAATGAGGCAAGTCTTGAGTAACGACAAACAGCCCCAAGAGGGATAGACGAGTTCACACAGTCATTCGACGACTGACGATTCGAGCTTGGCAATTGGGTTTTGTTCGGATCATGAACAAGGTGAGGCAGGCAAGATTTTTGGCGATCTGATATTAAGGAAGGACATGATGCATGAGGCGAGTGGGAAGAGCGACCTCGCCTCTGGAAAGAGGCTGGGGACGAGTCTGGGAGAGAAGGAGTACGGGTTGAGAGACTGCGTCGGTGGTGGAGTGAAAGGGGAACCACGAGTTGGGCAAGTTCATTGCCGGAGGAGAATGGGGAAGAGGCCGAGCGCTGCTATAGAGTGGAGAGCCACATGATCGTGCAGAGAACATGTTGGATGTGGAGTAAAGAGAAGAACTCTACCAGAAAGAGAACATGAGGGATTCATTTCCGAGGTCGAGGCAGGAGAGAGGGCCTGTAAAGGTATGTATGATAATAAGGAGGTCACTATGACGAAGGATTAATGGGACATGATGCGAGGGCGCGGTGAGCAACGAGGCATCCTAGACCTGGACAAAGTTGTCGGCAAAGGGCGGTCAGAAGAGAATCTGGGAGAGATCTCGAGTGCAGCGATGGATCCGATTGGCAACGAGGAGCGGGAGACGCCCGGTGGCTTGTCCCAGACAGGCGCGGTGCGCACTGCGAGGACGATCGGAACTGTGGTGAGATATAAAACCTGGACAGAGACGGCCCTGGCCAACCCTGGCACGTCTTTTCGACCACGACCTGAAGCTGGAACGCACCAGCAGATGTGTCACATCGGGTCCGATGAACAACGTCGCTGCACAGTACGGTACTGCCAATCCCCTCCCCGTCTACCCCCCCTCGCCAGACAATCACAACCCGGGCCCTGCACCATGGCTCACCGCCGTCCACGCCAAATCACCCACAGAACAGGTCTTCTCCACCCCCGACAATGACCCGTACGCCTCGCCCACACCTTACACACCCGACCACCCCTACTCCGCTTACCCGCAGTCTCCGTCCGTCCGCAATGACGAAAACATGCACCCTGCTTTGTCCATCCCGCCTAGCATCGGTCCCACTCGCATCACCCGTCGCCAGGCACGTGCCCAGTCCACACTCCACCTTGGGATAAGGAGAGACCGTCCACCCTCCGCCACGCATCATGACTCCGAAGAGGTCCGCCCTTTTCTTTCCTTTTATTTCCCTGCGACATGCGTAACCCTTTCCCCAGACTGCCTACTTCATGTCTCCCGCCAGCGCAGTCTCCCGCCCACAGACACCCGTCAGCGCCACAGACTCTCCCCGCTACAACCAGCCCCCAGACCGACCGTTCCCCTCCCCTGCATCCGTCCCTCTCCATTCTCCCCGCTATCTCTCTACACCCGTGTCTGGCTCTCCCTACTCCCCCTTCTCCCTCTACCCTACACACTCTAGATCGGCATCTTCTTACTCCACGTCTAATCCGCGCTCCGCTTCCCCTGCCCTGAGTGTCGCTTCCGCCCTTACTTCTATCTCCTCAGCTACCTCGGCTGCTCCTAATTCTCAGACCTTCGCTGCATATCCGCTCCCGTCCCCACCGGTGGGTCCCGTCGTTCCGCGGGCAAAGCAACGCAAGCAGCGTCTCTTCAATGTAGACCGGAAAGCCATCTGCTTGTACCATCAGGAGAATCCCAATGCCCGTCAAGAAGACATCGCTGCCCGTTATGGCGTAGAACGCAGCACCATCAGCAAAATACTCAAGCACAAAACAAAATGGATGAACGTTCCCGAGGACGACGACATGCGTGTTGCCAAGCATCGGTGAGCCCTCTCTCTTATCCCACCTTACCTTGCGTTAAAGCTTGGGCACCAGCCCTTCCAAATTCCCCGAGGTCGAAGAAGAGCTCGTCAGTTGGCTTGTCCAAATGAAGCAGCAGAATACCCTTCTTACGGACGCCCTCATTCGCAATAAAGCAAAGGAAACAGCGCGGAGCCTCCAGATCCCCGACGAGAGATTCAAGGCCAGCTCTGGATGGGTCGAAAATTTCAAGCATCGCCATAACATCCGTAAAGGGGTTTGGCTCGGTGCTCACAAGTCCCTCCGTGCAACGCGCGGCGTGGGCGCCACTCATCTTCGCAAAAGTAGCAATGAGAGCGTCCTCTCTCCTCTCAACCCTGCCTTTGAGTCCAGGTCCGAGGCGCTCGCTCGACGCGGCTCGACCACCGCAGAGGATGGCGATGATGACATGGAGTCTGAAGACGATCAGGATCTCGATCCTTCCCAGGACAATCAGCCCGTGGCAGGACCCTCCAGCTCTCAGACGGTGCCATCCGCTTCCCACAATCCCCTTCCACCCATATGGACCATGCAAGAGCCCCTGTCTACGAACGACACCCCGATCTCATCTCATCCGTCCGCTTCACAGCACAACGTGCTTTCTCATCAGCCGTTCCCATCCCAAGAAGACCAGTCTCACGCTGCCGTCGCTGATGTACACCAGAGTTCTCTTCAACTTTCGGCCCAGCAGCATATCCCACCGCAGCAGGAAGTCCCCTTGTCCGCGCATGGAGACGCCACCGCGACATATGCCGATGCAGTCGTTGTATACCAACCGGCTCCTCCAATCACGAGTGGAAATACCATTCCCGACCTCGCGGAGGCAGAAGATGCCATCAATAAAGTCATCTTGTTCGTCGATTCGCAGTCTCCAGCCCTGCTGACTCCCGAGGAAAGGGGCACGCTTGCGCAAATCAAGTACGCGCTCTTTCAGGCTGCGAGTGGCGTCCCTTTCGTTAGGGAGCGGAGGTGAAGAGCATGCCCACACTGACAGAACCATTTTTCAAAAAGCATTTTACGCCACGTAACGGTGATTTCTAGCAACCCATCATCCTGGAATCTTGCTCTATCGCAATATGACATGTCCCACAGGTAAATGTTTGACATAGTTCATACACACGTGCACCGCACATACTCTGCACTCCCCCGCATATTCAACGCATTGCACCGCTTCTTTTTCCTGTTTTACAGTTACATGGGGTACAATTCATTTTTCTCTGCATTTCGCTTCCGCATGCCACCGGTTCACTCATCGCACTCTCCCATGACATCGCATTATTGTCTCCTCACTCGCTACTCCGCTAACCGTTCCCGCACACGTTGCGTCTCGCAAGCGGAGTAGTTCATGTTAATTTTTCTCGCTTAACATTGCCGTCTGCACACACAAGTATGATATGTTTCTTTTCAATGTCTTCGCATCTAAAAAGTCCTCGGACCTGTACATTGCTTATGGGTGCTTTCTCAAGCTCTAACCGAGCACTTACAAAAAGAGGAATATAGGGTCGACGGAACCATGAGAATCGTAATGACCCATGTCGCATATGCGATTCATATAAGCAACTCTGGCGATATGAGTACCTCTCGGGGACATGCAGGACTGGGCACTCGAGTCTGAGAAGCACACGCCGTTTCAGGGGAGTAAACGAAGTGCGCAGGCCCATCACCATTTCCCATTTTTCACGGCCTTCGCCGGTTCCCTAGCTCTGATGAGCGCGATCAACAGACTCAGAGACAGAGTGGGCGTACGACTCGGGGGCAGTATTTTTCATGATCGTCAGCTTTCCAGCAGAGGCGGCAGACACCATCTGTTGTTCTATCGATTTGGTGACCTTGGCCTTGAGTGCCTGAGACATGGGATCGGTGTGATTCGTGTTGCAGGGCATGGGGGGTACCATACCTTGCGCATGCTAGCTTGCTTGATCAGTGCCGGATTTCTGGGTGGTTCGTGTCGCCGCCCTTTCTTTGGGGCCGCTGCTGCCTTGGTAGCGTGTCTCGTCTTTGAAGACGAGGATTTGGCTTGTAAACCTTTGGTATTGCCCTGAGCCATAATGTTGTGTGGATGAATACGCGATCTGGTTATGAAAGCTATTTTCGGGAATTTCCGGCAAAGGTGGGATCACATTGCCTGCGACGTTCTCCACACTCCGTCGTCGTCCTCGATGTTGCCCAAATCTCACATCTTGCGTGCGCAGCGCGCGTTCGTCGTCCAGCGCAAGGTACTGTACACGCTTTCTCATTTTTTCTTTCTTCCCGTCGTCGACGTTTGTTCACCGCGTTCCATGTGACTTTAGCGTGCGCTGCACGACCTCGTCACCTTGCCTGGCCGGAAGGCAGTCGTCTCGTCTGGCGTGCCAGGATACAGCGCTGTCAGTGGCCACGTCGTCACCGTCTTTGGATGTACCGGCTTCCTTGGGAGATACCTGGTCTCTAAACTTGGTGCGCGCGCGCCCCGTTCCTTGCTTTGACCAACTTTGCCAACGTGACACCACAGCCAGAATGGGTACTCAAGTCATAGTTCCGTACCGCGAGGAAGACGAAAAAAGGCACCTCAAGCCCATGGGCGATCTAGGTCAAATCGTCCCCATGGTAATACGTCCTTGCCAACTAAAGCCCGTCATTTGTCTGATTGATGTCGTATTTATTTATGACGTTTTTAGGAATGGGATATCCGGAATGAAGACCAAATAGCTGAATGTTTGAGACATTCTGATATTGTTTACAATCTGGTTGGTCGAGATTATGAGACCAAGTAGGACGTCTTCTTTTCGACCCTGCTTCATGAGGCGTTGTGTTGATCTAATTTTTTTTTCCTTCTTCTTCTTCTCGCCGCTCGGGTCTTGTTCGGTAGGAACTTCAAGTACGCCGATGTCCATGTCACTGGTGCAGAGAGGATCGCCAAGGTTGCAGCCGATTCCGGAGTCGAACGCTTCGTCCATGTGTCTCACTTGAATGCTTCCCCCGATTCTCCGTCTGCCTTTTACCGCACCAAATTCGAAGGTGAAGAGCGGGTGAAGGATGTCTTCCCCGGTGCAACTATCGTGCGACCGGGAGCAATGTACGGTTACGAAGACAAACTACTAAACAACATGGCCGGTAAGCTTCGAAACGAATATATCGGTACTCTACGCCGCATTGACGTGATCTTGGATGCTCAGTTTGGCCCGTCTGGTGGAAGCTCAATTATGGGGAGACTGAAATAAGGCCGGTACACGTAAGTGGTGTTCTCTCGGTTTAGTATATCAGGCTCGAGTTTTGATGTGTGGTATCTTGTTTGCAGGTCCTGGACATTGCACAGGCGCTGGCTAATCTGATGGGCATCTCGCGACTGCCTGGGACGGTTTCGCTTCCCGGTCCAAGAACGTTATCGTTGGAATATCTCTTGGACTTGGTGGCTTCTGTGACATACAACCCGCCTTCTCGGGCGCCAGTCCTTCCGAAGCGAGTCGCGCTAGCTGTTGCCAGGGCAGCGCAGACGGTGTGGTGGCCGCTTATCTGCCCAGATGAGGTTGAGAGGCGGTACGTGGATGACGTGGCAGTTACGGGCGACTGGGAAGCGGTCGGCGTGGTTCCAGACGAGGTCGAGAACCTCGCGATCACGTATCTTCGAAGGTTCCGATCTGCGTACGTATGCTCACTGTGAAAAAAACGGGGCTGTTGTTTGCTGATCTGGGATGATATGCACACAGAGACAACTTCCAGCGCCCGGTAGTTTTCCCTTCGAGGCTAACTTAGGACATTCACATCCACAGTTCGGGAAGGTCAATATCATGTCATCGTAGAGATACCTTGAAACGTGACCTGATGGATGATGGTACACGAATAGAGTTTGACTTATCAAGAGAATTCGTTAAATGGGCGTTGCCAGGAGGAGCAAGGTTCGAAGAGCTTATAGCGTGGAAAGAACGGCTAGAGAGGGGCGTTCAAATGCCGCTGGCATTTTTGTCTTTAATGAATCACGGGAGAGGAGAGTTTATAATAGCAATGATGAGATAAGACAAGACATATAGGCAACGAGACACCGAGTGGGAGCATTGTGACTGGTCAAGGTGAGTATGGCGGGAACTGCGCAGCGGAAGTAATACTAGGTGGGTAAGGAGTTGAAAAGGTGCTAAGCGGTCCGAGTGGACCGGTGGTCGAGTCATCGTTTTTGGTTCAAAAGCCGGGTGGCACGGCAGCTTTTTGTGCAGGTTGTGCTGACCCTGGAGGTGGGTATGACGAGCCGGGTGAGAGCATCTAGGCAGAGAACAAGGTTGACAAGGGCTACAGTGGGCCTGGCAGAGGAGAGAAAAAGTACCTGTTGTGCACCCTGTTGCTGGGCGAGCATTTCCTGCTCCTGTTGGACGATTTTTGCCTCGTCTTCGAGGGAGAGGGCGAGGGGAAGACCGACGAGGAGGGCCGAGGTGGTGACTATCCAGACAATGTTCCCGACGACCTTGCCAGTTTTCTTGACAAAGGAGGTCGTCTTGGACACGGACGAGGCGATGGACTGTCTGGTGGTCGGAGACACGATGTCGACGAGCGCGAAGAGACGGTCATAGATGGACTCGTCTGGGACGGAGACGTCTGACGCGATGGAGGAGAGAGAGTCGGAAGAGCTTGTGTGTGAGGGTGCGGAGGAGGAGTAGGGTGAGTTGTGCTCGTCGACGATCTCGACCTTGACCATGTTGTGAGAAGAGAGGAATGGGGGTGTGGCGGTGCTGTGGCGGCGTCGGTGATGCGAAGAAAGGTGCGGTGCCGAGGGCCGCGTCCTCAATCTAAACTCCGATCGGGTGGAAGAGTGACTTCCTGAAAAGGGAATTTTGGCGATAAGTACTTGCCAAGTACTAGTATACTTTGCCCCCCCCTGGTTTATATGGCACCAGTTTATTATAAGTACCACCCGCACGACGAGCGATATTTTCCACCTTAATATTTTCTGCCTCTCTCTCCCTTATCATGCAAAACGGCGACCCTCCACACTCCTTCTCCCAACCAGGTCTCTCTCCGTCCCCCTCCCATCCTCCTCCCCATCACTCACGCTCACCCTAGGTCTCGTCCTCCCCAACCAGCTCGTACAGAACCAGATCCACGAGCTCGCAAAGACCCTCCCTCCACCCCGCAAGCAGAACACGGCCTGCGATGCCTGCAGGTCCGACTCTCCCCGCCCTGATTCTGCCCTGTCCCCTCTTACGCCCCCCCAGATCCCGCAAAGTCAAGTGCAACCGTCTCCCCGGCCAGGAAAAGGTTTGTTCCCGCGCCGCCCTTTTCGTCCCCACTCACCCCTTTCATATCCACAGTGCCAGGTCCGCCTAATCGCCCGTCTCCGCCGATAACCATCTCATCTCCCACTAGCATTGTCTGTCTAAAAATTACCCCTGCACGTGGGTCTCACTTCGCATCCCCCTTGTAACATCCCTCGCTCATTTCTCTCTTCACAGCCATTATGTTCAACAGGCCACTAGCGAAAAGAAGCGCAATGCGGCCACACGCAGACCGAGAGGTATTTCCACTAGTTCTAGGTACGTGTTCGTCTCACATTGCCCTCGATCTTGGCTGCGGTTGTACTCTTCGTACCCGTGCTGACGTGCACTTCTGCGCTCGGTAGCTCATCTCCTGTATCTTCTGGGTAGGCTCCTTGATGCACATCGTCTCGCTCCTTCAATCCTCAACAAGCTCCGAAACAGCCACTCTCCCACAGGTGAAAACGGTACACCTCCTTGGCACAAGTCCGCCTTTGGCGCACCTTGGAACTCGAAACTCGGCGGTTATCCCACTGTCTCCCTGCAGACCAGCACACCCAGTCTACTCTTCCATTTATTCGCCCCACCCGAATCTGGTCCCAGGTACGATCTATCGCGCATTCATGGATCTTTATTCATTTCTTCCGCAGTGAGTCCATCTTCGCGTTCGGTCCATTCAAGGCGCGCTCCCCGGCGTATTCCACCTGGGGCGAGATGGCGTCCAACCTCGAAGATGAAACCTTCAGAATAGAGTACGTTCCCTCCCTTAACCTCATTACGTAATTACCCCATCATCGCAATGGTACGTCATTTTCCAGTGCTTCCGTTCCCGGCTCCCTTCTGACTGTGTTATCCAGCTTTCTCCTTCAGGAACTTTTTTTTTTTTTTTTTTTCATTTACCTTATCAATCAAAGATATTTTGTATTGACAATGCTGTAGATTCGCCCTGGACCTAGTCGAAGTTTACTTCCAGATCGTCCATACGCGACTTCCCCTCCTTAACCCTCCCCAGTTCCGCGCCCGTCTGAATCTGCAAGCAACCGGTCAGCGTCCCATCTTGAACGGTAAACAGGAAGAACCTCTCCACCCCGCGCTCATCGCGACGGTGATCGCTTGGGGCGCAAAGTTCTCAGAACATCCTCTTCTTGTTGCCGACCGCCAAAGAAACGGCGGCCAGAGTCTTCTTGCAAGATCTCTGATCGATCGATGTCGTGAAACTGCCGAGGCAACCAAAGTCCACCGTATCCCACACAAGGATCACGTCGTGATCGCGCTACTGATCGAAACACTCCAGTGTCGTGAGTATCACCCCCATCTCTCACCTGTCACTGATCCCATGACCATCCCTTCTTTGGTCAGAAAATCCGAATTCAGAAAATGGTTAGCAATCGCTTCCCCTTTTTATGTCATCGCCTCGACTAACCTTGAATGTCCCAGGTTTCCATGGATTCTGGCTTAATTGTGGTATCCGCAATTTACTTGGCCTTCAGGTCCGCCATACACCACAGGCACCTCTCCATGGCGAACTCAATTAACCTCTACAGATCAACCATAAATCGGTTATGGCAGACATTAAGGATCCCGAAACTCGTGGTACTATGATCTTTGCTTGGTGGATGGCTTGTTTAGCGGATGCATTTTCCTCGTTTTATTACCGCCGAAAACCAATGCTGTGAGCGATGACTTCCTCTTTTGTTTTTTCATCGCGCCACTGATGTCTGCGGACGTGTTAATTACCGTCAACTACGACGCGCAGTGATGATGATGACTATGATATTGATTTCTACACTGCGGACCCGAATCACCAAGAAAATGGGGACCCCGAGAAGCCTTCCCCCCGCGAACAACTTGAAGTGAGTCAGCAGACATCTTTACCATCAGCTGATAAGTTGACCTATCTCACTGCAGTTCTTGGTTGGTCATACTTGTCTGGTGACGTGAAGTCGTCTGACCGCTACCAGGGATATTATAATGCGGCGCATGCTCTGGCCCGAATATCTCGTCAAATAGCGCGTCTTCTCTGGCAACCGACGACGGACTTGGAAGGAATACCCGTCGATGCTGCCCTTCAGTACTCATCTGAACTCTGCAAGTGGAGAGACGCCCATTTGGCCATAGTCGGGGTTCCACCCAATCTTGCCGCTAACTGGGATTTTGTCTCTGCAGTGTCCGCTTGTATGCATCTGTTTGAGACCTTCGCCTTCTTTCACTGACAGGGTCTCATAGGCGCAAGCGATGCGCAGTATCATGTGATGTGGATAGCTTTATTCAATGCCATGGACGAATTTGGCGTCCGTGATGACTCCCTTTCCCCCAGCGGCATGAACCAGGTGGAGACCGTCAAGCGCAAGGTATTTGACGAAGCTCTGAACGCTTCCCTGCGAGTTTCCGCACTGGCAGGGGTTCTGACTTCAAATGGATATCTGGTACGAACATCGAGGCGCTTTCCCTTTTTTTTCTTTCGGTTGACTGTCGCGTTAGAAATTAGACCCTGCCGTTATGCATGTCAGTATCATCCAAGCCGGCTTCTTTTTAGCTCGCCTCGGTCGCCCCGAGGTGCAGAACTGCATCGAGGGTCTCGAGCAATACAGCTACGCCTACGCAGAGACGAAGGAGCTTGCCCAATTGATTCGGCGCGACTACGAGCAAGCACTGGTCAAGGGTCCTTTATTCCACGAAATGAGCAACACTGTCCCTCGCCGCACGCCTCCTATGGATACCATGAGTCCTAAACCGTCAGCCAACGGCAATGGCAACGGCCTCCTTGCACATCACGATTCCTTGGTCAGTATGAAGTCCACTGTCTCCATTAGCCCCCCGATCTGACCGGGTCCCCATTGCACACAGTATTTGACCACATAAGCGAACTTGTTTCTATGTTATCAGTACCATATTCCCAACTGCCGAGGGTTCATCGGAGCTCATGTAAATCGTATTATATATCGTCCGGCTGTTGAATTTTTCGCTGGATATTTTGACCATTCACGTTCTCCCTATTTGTCGTGGCTTTTGTCTCCCTCAATGGTACACATTACTATTTTCCCAAGTTGCGCTTATCCGCAGTTAGGTTCACACTGATATCCGGATCATCTCATCTCATTCGAACCCAGACGTCTGGAGGATTCTTCTGTACCCTACCATCCATAACCGCTCTGCTCCGTCTTCACAGTCGGACACTTTTAACCACCTTGGATATACCCGATTGTTCACCGCTGTATTTCGAAACATCCCCGATACCACCCTTGTAAACAGCCTTCTGCGAAGCCACTTTCTTCTTTGCCTGTTCAAACTTTTGACGCTTTTTGACGCGAGGGTTCCGGACAACCTTGGAACGACGGGGCGTGAGACCCTTGTTTTTGAGAATTGCGCGTGTGACAGAGCGTGGGCCCGAGGTATTCTCTGCTTCTAGCTCGGGTCTAAATGCGTTGGATGAATTTCTGCACACGACAGGGACGCGCAAAAACGTACCGCACTATTGCAGCTTCATATTCTGCCCTTTTCCTTGCCTTCTTTGTTGCAGTGGCCCGCCTCACGAGGTCGTAGTATCCATTTGCGGTACCTACATCTTCTTCCGTATCTTCATCATCCAGTCCCCGTTTTCTCTTGCGTTTTTTTTCCTCCTTGCTGACTTCCGGATCGACGCCATCAAGGTCGTCACCTTCCGCACCCAACAGGCCCTTTGCTTGCTTTCTTTCGCTTTCCTTCTCCAACCTAGCTTCCCGTTCCTTCTTTCTCTCTCTATATGGAATGTCATCGTCCCCGCCGATAGCTTTCGTACGCGCATTCGTCCGGCGAGATGCAGACGACTCGATACGAGACACGTGAAACCTAAGCGATTTCTTCCGCGCCTGCTTGTCCGAGAAGTCGGGGTATTCAAGCACGGTCACCTCACCATATGGATCTGCGGCTGCGACCGTGTCAACGCCAGGCACCACCTTGTTTTTCCGTGATGCACGGGTGTATTCGGGCTCGACGAGATCAAACACCGCCTGCGTGCCGTGATCGGAGTCACGGGCGGCGGCGGGTGTCTTTCGTTTCTTCTTTGGACGGCTCTCGCCATCTTCTTTTTTCGTCGCGGACCGTTTCTTGGAGGCGGGTGGCGGCGGACTTGGGCTTGGGCTGGGTGTCGACATGCCCGCGTCTTCGAGGAGGTCGGCGAGTTCGCCTGATTCGAGGCCCTTTTCCATGATGAACGACCAGAGGTCGCCGTCTTTCTCGTCTTCGTCCGTCACGTCGTCGACTTCTTCTTCGTCCTCGTCTTCGCCGTCCTCGTCACCATCTGAGGCATCTTTCCCGACGCCCAGGTTTTCGAGTGTGTTGATACCTTCTTTCAGTGTGAGAAGACGTTTCAGGATAGGATGCCGACGGAGAAGTTCAGGACGGGCCGCGTATTTCTCCGTAGCACGTAGATGGAGGTAAAAGGCAAGCGTTGTGGCGTACGTGAGCAGGGCTTCTGCTTGGACACGGTGGTCAGCATGGCAAACGCGAGATGGGCGGCACGTACGGTAGTACATGTGCTGCAGACCGAGTTCGAGGGTATCGTATTCGGCGTTCTTTAGGCTGGGTAAAGGTGACTGAGGTGGCGAGAGCGGGAAAGAGAGGGAAGGCTTACGCTTCGACTCGGGCCTTTGCCTCGACGAGGTTTTGGACAGTGTCATCCCAATCTCTCGCTAGTGCGAGCGTCTCGGGGGACTCTTTTTCGAGAGTGCGTAGGATAGACAGTTTGTCTTGCGGCGCCTTTTTTGGGGATGGGTTCGACGAGACTTCATGTTCCCTACATGAGTCTATGCTCAGCGGCTGTATGCGCCATGAGACAAGACAACGAGCGTACGTTGCATCGAGCGGCTCCACGTCACCCTCGACGTCATCCCCGAGTCCGAAATCCTCATCACACATCCCCTCACGCGCCTTGGCCTGTAACCGGAGAGCCTCTTGCTCCTCCAGCTCGTTTGCCTCGTCATCCTCCGAGTCGATCTGTGCAGCATTAGAGGAATAGTACGCGCCCTTGCTATGTCCCCACGTCTCCTCTTCCTCCTCCTCCTCTGAATCAGATGTGTGCTTTTTTGAGGACGATGGTTTAGTGTGGGTGTTGGTGTCGCGTGCCGCTTTGGCGCGCTTGTGTTTTGATTTGGACGTAGTGGGTTCGGATCCAGAGTCGGCGTCAGCGTCAGAGTCGAGTAGCATCCCATCGCCGTCTAGCTCGTCGTCTAGGTATCCGGCTTCGTCCCCACCCTCCGAGTCCTCGTCTGAAGAGATACCACGCAACGCAAACACTTCTTCATCTGGCCACTCGGCGTCACCGTCATTGTCGTTGTCGTTGGCATCCGAGTCGGACAGGAGACCCTGCAATGTAAACACCTCTTCCTTGTCTTTATGGCGGCGAGGCATGTTCGACTAGAGTACAAGGAGAATGACACAGATTACGTAAACCTAATCGAAAAATGTGAAGGGAGCGCAGGTTGATCAGCGCATGCCATGTCGACGGATTCGGATTCAGAAGAGGAGATCACTCCAGAGTACCTTCAGTCATTGCTCGACAAGGCAAGACAAAATGTCCGCGAAGAAGCTCAGAGGGTGAAGATGTTGCGAGAGGAGGGAGAGATGCATGCGTTTGGAGAGCAAGACATCATTCAGATTGGTGAGGGGGACGAGGCGAAAGAGGAAGAACAACAGTGCGTGAGAGGGTATGTGCCTGGCTTGTCGTCGCTGCTTACTTGTGGATGGGGTGTAGACCGCTGCCTCCACTCGATCCTGGCGTCTTGCCTCCACCGTACTTTGAGTTTGGCAACGCTCGCCACCAGGCCCCGACGTCGGTACGCGATCCAGACGTCGCACATACAGAGGTTGCGTCCTCTTCAATGTCTATACCAGCTCCACCCGAGGATCCAAACGCAGACTGGAAACAGTTGACAAAGAGGCAGCGAAAGGCGGTATGACATGTCTACTTATCCAACCGATATAGCTCAACCCCTGGATACAGCTGAAGAACAAAACGGCCGGCCAAGGCTGGTTCGACCTCCCAGCGCCAGCGGAAGCAGACCTGCCCCGACTCTATCGTGAAGTGGAAGCACTCCGCCTACGGAATCAACTAGACCCGAAACGATTCTACCGGAAAGACGAGGGCGAGGGCAAGGGCATAAAAGGCTTGCCAAAACACTTTGCAGTACGCGCGTCGAGTCTTCTCCGCTGCTCTCGCTCGACTAATTTTCCTTTTTCTGTCAGATTGGGACGATCCTCCCGACTAATACGCCCTTCGGCACCGCAAGCACCGACAATCTTCCACGTGCGCATCGGAAACGGACTTTGGTGGACGAGCTTGTCGACGACGCGGAAGCGCGGAGATATACGAAAAAGAAGTTTGACGAGTTGCAACAGGTCAGAGGGCGAAAAGGGAAGAAGACGCTCCATAAAAAGAATGACCTTCGCAAGCCAAAGTGGTAGTGCAATGTACTCCATCTCCTGACCACTTTAGATTCACGACCGATATCCCCCGTAACGGAGACTTTTTGGCCTCCAAATGGAGATGTCCCACTTTGTGAAGGGTGCACGTTTATAGGGAGGTTCTGGGAGGTTTTTCATCAGCGCGCTGATGGTAAGTTGGCGTGTGGTGAGTCGGTACGATCCCTCCAGACCTCCTCGACTCGGACGTGGGCCTCCGCGGACCATCACTGAACTTTCGAGCGCAATGTTTCGTTCGACAGCGGGCCCGCCATTCTACGTGCATCCTTGCCTCGTCAAGCGTTTCTGCGGGCTCCGCTGGTTGACGCATATGACCACCGTTTCTACCGCGCTTCCTCTATGTTCCCGACTCGCTCGACACGTCTCGCACCCAAAGGCAGGTTACTAGGCTTCTCTGGTTCGGCATGTCTCGTAGCCGTCATCGCCCATGACTTCTGCGCCTTCTTTCGACTGCCTCGAGACGGTCATCACAACCCTCAAATCACCACCTCGCCCTCTCATACTCTTGGGTTGGTCTGTTGGCCTGTCCAGCCTGCGGTGCGTCGTCTTCCGAAAGACTCATCTCGTAGACTCTATTTCGGTGCTCGCGCGACGCTCTTTAGTCAACCCGTTGCTTTATTCTCGATTGACTTCGGCCGTGTCTGGGGTTTGGTAATTTGGCGTATCTGACGGGCTCGTCTGGCTGGTGTATGTCGCCTTTTTCGCTTCTTGTCAATTTCCCATGCCCTCGCTCCAGCGTCACTGGTCATTGCTGACCATCTCGATCTCCCTTGAGTGGCACGCCAGGCTGGTTCGGTGACGTCTTCAAAACGCTCGACATTCTTCTTTGGTAGTCCGAATGTTCTCGTCGACCTCGGGCCATTCTGCGCCCTCTCCGCTCGATCCCTTGTGGACCAGGGTTCTGTGGATTCAATGTACATGTGGTAGGCGCGGTTGCACTTGAGGCTGCTCGCCGAGGTCGCGGCCGTTAGTCATCTGGTACGCCGTGTATGCATGACTTGTTGCCGACCAGGTGATGCGCATGTGTGGTGTCGTTGGAGTTCTGGTTCCCACCAGTGCAGTGCCTGCTCCGTGTGTCGACAAATTTAAGCCGTTCACATAGCGTCCAAACACGCCCCTAGACAAAAGCTTTTTAGTCGCCTCTGGAAAAACCACGGTCAACCGTCTGCTTGCACCACTTCATATGGCTTTTAGACAGTCCCAGAAGAAGAAGAAAAAAAGAATCCCTTGTCAAGGGTGTCTTCGATAGTGTTGCCTCCAAATACGACCTGATGAACGAACGACACCTAGGCCTCATCTCTGGGTGTGCAGGGCCAGGCTGTGGAAAAACACCTTTTTCCCACATTGAGACCTGATCACAAAGGTCCCATTCGTTGTACCCATGTCATGTCGCCAGAGGAATGGGCGACAACTATTGCTCTTCGCACCTCGATCAAGCATGAGAAGAGCACGCCGACAGAGAAACCACGGTTGAAATTGTGGACATCAATGCACAAATACTCGGCGAGTTTCAAGAGATTCAAAAAGACAATGTGACACGATAGTAAGTCCGTTAATGGCTCCTGGGACATTGCTGAGGGTGAGAAGCACCACAGGTGTCATGAGACCAACGCATAAGTGCTTCCTCCATCACAATTCAGGGACAACTCACACCGTGACGGACGAGCTGTTCATGATCACGTTGAAATCCCTTATCAGCTCGAGTTTGCAAGGTCAATTAGGACGCTGGCTGCGTGACAGGGAGCAATTGCGATGCTGAACAGCTGAGGCATTACTTGCTATGGTGTACAATATCATCATAGCTTTTGCTTCGGTGCCGCAAAGTCGCCGCCACCTCAGCTTCCTTTACTGATTTACCTTGATTGGTTCCCTTTACTCACGGCCACCGCCATGACCAGTCTATCCTCGTCCGCACCATCCCATCCCCGTCGAATGCCCATGCCCCCGACGTCCGCAGACTCGGCGACCGCCTGGGCCTTCATCGAGGATGGTTTGGATGAGATCATGGCCAATGGGCCTATCAATTACACCAGTTACATGAGCATCTACGTCGTAGTTTACAACTACTGCACATCCTCGCGCATGCATGGCGCACCCGATAGTGTCGTGGGTGCTGGTAAGTATTACCATGCTCTCCTCCCATTGCAGCGATAAAGATGATGACCGAGCTGATGACGCCAATATTAATGCAGCTGCGGCCAAGGTGATGGGCTCTGAATCTGAGTTATATGATAACCTCGTTCGATACTTTGCTCTCCATGTAAAGGGTGTGAAGGAGGTAAGGAGCCTCCTCTTTCCAGTAATCTTAGCCTGATCATGGAAAATTATAGCAATCGGACCATCTACAAGGCGAGGCCCTCCTACGATATTATGCTGGCGAGTGGGATAGGTACACAGCAGGAGCGAATTACATCAACCGATTGTTCCCCTACCTCAATCGTCACTGGGTTACACCCGCACAAAAAGAAGGTCGGTTGGGTGCTTATCCCGTTTATACAGTACGTCGTTTGCTCTTGCATGTCTTCGCTATGTGATCCAGTGAATATCATATAGCTTGCACTTGTCCAGTGGAAATCCATCTTCTTCCTTGATGGGCAGAACGAGCTGGCTGGTATCATCCACCGACTGATTGAGAGCGAACGGAATGGCCAGACCATCAACCATGGTCACATCAAGAAAGTCGTTGACTCCTTCATTTCTCTGGGCTCATATGAAAATGTCTACAAAGCCTCCCTTTGATGGCTATCAGGAGTATCCGGAATCATCCAAAGAGCACCAGTAGGAACCTGAAGCGTTAGATGTCTGGCTACCTCGAGAAAGCGGAAGAGTATTCTAGAGAGGAAGACTAATGTCACTGTCATGGTGTTCTGAGGCCTGAGGCACCACAATATCCCATAGTCCAGCTCTCTGACCAATGCTTATCTTCCGGCCTTTCACGGCGTGTTTACTATGTTATGAGGGTACATGTTATTGTTAGGCACGTTCGATCGGTTTTTTTTTCAGAGGGTTTATACATAGTCCAGCTCTCTGATGTTCACAATCTAGTGTATTATTGTGTCCCGGTTCACTAGCACTATCGGCAACGTTGCTGAGGTGTGGTATTGTTAGGAGTTCCGTTATTGTCGCGACAAGTCCGAGACGACGCTCGGTCGCGTGGAAGCGAGCGTCACGGTGTGCTGTCACGAGTCACGACACAGCCCCCGTGCCCGTTGGTGGCGACCAAGTTGACATCCGTCCAAAATGCTCAGCCATTGCGCAAGACGAACAAACAGACGGCTCGTCGCACCAATTCTGATTCGGAAAAACCATGGTCAAGCACCAGGCAGTTCGCAGTCGTCTAGTCGGACCACCTCATTCGGCTTCAGGACAGTCCCCGAAGATACCAAGGAATCTCTCGTCAAGGATGTCTTTGATAGCGTCGCCTCCAAGTACGACCTGATGAACGATGCCTCATCTCTGGGTGTACACAGGCTGTGGAAAGACACCTTTGTCTCCACTTTGAGACCCGGTCGCAAAGGACCCATTCGTTGCATCGATGTCGCCGGAGGAACGGGTGACATTGCACTTCGTATCCTCGATCACGCACGGGAGGAGTACGCTGACAGAGAGACCACGGTCGAAGTTGTGGACATCAATGCACAAATGCTCGGCGAGGGTTTCAAGAGATTCAAAAAGACGATGTATCACAATAGTGAGTCCGTTGATGGCGTTTCTGCGACATTACTGAGGGGTGAGAAGCACCGCAGGTGTCATTCCATGAGGCCAACGCGCAAGAGCTCCCTCCATCACAATTCAGGGACAACTCGTATGACCTGTACACGATTGCGTTTGGCATTCGCAACTGCACGTCCATTCCTGCGGTCCTGAAGGAGGCGTACAGAGTGCTCAAACCAGGAGGCACTTTTGCATGCCTCGAGTTCAGCAAAGTGAACAATCCGTTGTTGAGCACGTGAGTGGCTCGCCACATCTTGCTTGGACTCTTCTCATAGTCGGCAGACTATACGATCAATATTCGTTTTCCGTGATACCACTTCTGGGAACCATTCTGGCGGGTGACCGAGATTCGTATCAGTACTTGGTCGAGTCGATACGCAAGTTCCCTTGTCAGTCGGAGTTTGCGGGTATGATTAGGGATGCTGGCTTCGCAACAGGGGGAGATCACGATGGGGGTGCATGGACGGACCAGTGGGGCGGGGTTGCTTGTATACATACGGGTGTCAAGATGTAGACTAGCTATGCTACTATTTGAGACACGAGTTCAGCGCCACAAACCGCGCCTTTGCGGCAAGCCGCCTCAGCATCCCCTACTGATCTGCCTTGCTTGGTTCCTCTCTACACACGACCACCACCATGGCCACTCCATCCTCGTCCACACCATCAAACTCCCCTCATCCGATGCCCCCAGCGTCCGCAGACCTGGCCACTACCTGGGCTTTCCTCGAGGAGGGTGTGGATCACATCATGACCAAGTTGCAGACTGGCGTCTCGTACTCCAAATACATGAGCCTCTACACCGTAGCTTACAACTACTGCACATCCTCGCGTATGCATGGCGCACCCGATAGTGCCGTGGGTGCTGGTAACCGCAGTAAGTATCCTTGCATGCCCCTCCCCCCATTACAGTGGGAAGATGCCCTTTCCGATAACGACGATGACGGAGCTGACCATGCCAATGCAGCTGGGGCCAATCTGATGGGGTCTGATTTATACAATAACCTCATTCGATACTTTGTTACACATCTGAAGGGTCTCAAGGAGGTGAGGACCCTGCCCCTCTCAGTTGCCCTAACCTTGATGGGAAACTACAGCAATCGGACGCTCTCCAAGACGAGGCTCTCCTACGATATTATGCTAGCGAGTGGGATAGGTACACAACAGGGGCCAACTACATCAACCGACTGTTCACCTATCTCAACCGTCACTGGGTCAAGCGCGAGCGGGACGAGGGTCGAAAGGGAGTCTATCCTGTTTATACAGTGCGTCATTCACTGGCTTTGTTTTTGCATGTTTTTGTTGCGTGGACGTGATTGATCCAATGGCTATCATGCAGCTCGCGCTCGTCCAATGGAAATCCAACTTTTTCCTTCATGTACAGAGCAGGCACGGAAAACTGGCTGGTGCCATCCTTCGACTGATCGAGCGTCAACGGAATGGGGAAACCATCGACCAGGGTCTCGTCAAGAAAGTCGTCGACTCGTTCGTGTCGCTTGGCCTGGATGAAACCGATATCAACAAGGCTTCCCTCGATGTCTACAAGGAGCACCTGGAAACACCTTTCCTCGAGGCAACCGAAAAATATTATCAGCAGGAATCTGAAGCGTTCCTTGCGGAGAGCAGCGTCTCTGACTACCTCAAGAAGGCCGAAGAGCGTCTCAGGGAGGAGGAGGACCGCGTGGACCGTTATCTCAACACGGAAACCCGAAAACAGCTTGTCAGCAAATGCGAGCATGTCCTTATTCGACAGCACTCGGAGCTCATGTGGGAAAGCTTCCAAAACCTACTTGATTTCGACAAAGATGAAGACCTGCAACGAATGTATGCGCTGCTATCTCGAATTCCGGAAGGGTTGGAGCCGTTGAGGAAAAAGTTTGAAGAACATGTCAAGAAGGCCGGATTGACGGCGGTTTCAAAACTTGTCGGGGAGGGTTCGGAAGGTGCCGATGGTTTGGATCCCAAGGCATACGTCGATGCTCTATTGGAGGTGCATCGTAAGAACTCGGAGACGGTGACACGTAGCTTCAGGGGTGAAGCGGGATTCGTCGCCAGTCTTGACAAGGCTTGCAGGGAGTTTGTCAATCGCAATGCAGCAACGGGAACGTCGACCACAAAATCGCCAGAGTTGCTCGCCAAGCACGCTGATATGCTACTGAGAAAGAACAACAAGATGGCAGAGGAAGAAGATCTCGAGGGTGCCCTTAACCGCGTCGTAAGTCCCTTCGATTGCCGTTTTTGCCTCGCCTGTTGATGATGTGCTGTAGATGGTTCTTTTCAAGTACATTGAAGACAAGGACGTCTTCCAGACTTTCTACACGACCAAGTTGTCGAAACGGCTCATTCATGGTGTGTCTGCGTCGGACGAGAGCGAAGCCAGTATGATATCCAAGTTAAAGGAGGCTTGCGGTTTCGAGTACACCAACAAGCTGCAACGCATGTTCACTGGTGCGTTCTGCATGTTACCTTCTGTCGTTTCTGGCGGTAACGTGGCGTGGACAGATATGAGTCTGAGCAAAGACTTGACTGATCAATTCAAAGAGCGGATGCAGCAGAACCACGACGACATGGACATCAACTTTAGCATCATGGTGCTGGGTACGAACTTTTGGCCACTCAATGCGCCAAACAACGACTTCATCGTCCCGCCCGAGATCCTGCCGACGTATGACCGGTTTTCCAAGTACTACCAAACGAAGCACTCGGGTAGGAAATTGACTTGGCTATGGAATTACTCCAAGAACGAGCTTCGAACAAACTACCTGAACCAAAAGTACATTCTGATGACAAGTTCGTACCAGATGGCGGTGTTGTTGCAATACAACAAGCACGACACGCTGTCATTAGAGGAGCTGGTGACGGCCACTGCGATCAGCAAGGATATCTTGGTTCAAGTGTTGTCGCTCCTTGTCAAGGCCAAAATCCTCGTCAACGAGGAGACTGATCAGTATGATTTGAACCCTAGTATGTCCCAGATCTGATCTCTCCCCCTGGGTGCTACTGACCAGTGTATGCAGATTTCAAGTCCAAGAAGATCCGTGTCAACCTGAACCAGCCGATCAAGGCTGAAGTCAAGGCGGAATCATCTGAAGTGCTCAAGACTGTCGACGAAGATCGCAAATACGTGATTCAAGCGACCATCGTGCGGTACGGTCGTGTCTCTTTTGCTGAGTGCAGTGGTATTGACATGTCGAGGCAGCATCATGAAGGCGCGCAAGACGATGAAGAACCAGCCGTTGATTCAGGAAGTCATCTCGCAGATCTCGCAGAGGTTTGCGCCCAAAATTCCTGACATCAAGAAGGTGGGTGTTGCTGGTCCTGTTGTTCATGGTCAAGCTGACGTGTGCCCCGATAGGCGATCGACACGCTGCTTGAAAAAGAGTACATTGAGCGAGTGGACGGTACGAGGGACACGTTCGCGTATGTTGCATAGAAGTGTGCTCGAACCTGTAATATTGTACCATGTGGATCGTAATATACCATACGCTTGTCTCGGAGCTCCTTCGACTTCCCACGCGTCCCGTAGCATGAACCTACGCGACGCGCTATTGCAGGGACTGGCTGACCTGCCTGGCACGCGCCAATTCCACCTCCACGTCCTCGTATCGTCCCCTAGAAAACACTCCAACCTCTACCCGTTTGCAACACCACGTCCAAAGACGTTTCTCCAGGACATCCTCGTCCTGCTCTCCGAACAGTCCACAGACTCTGCCCGTGTATTTGTCTCGGCAATCGAGGCATCCTTGTACCATGTACCGTCCACGTCCAGTGCGGTACTCTACATATCCAAGGTTGACTCGACCGGCCAGGCCAAGCCCCCATCGCCGACCCCGTCGCTCGTGCGTGCCCTGCTGACCTACTACGCCGATCCCACCACCCGACCCCTCCCCGTCGCCCACGTCTGGGTACACCTCTTTGCGCGCGCCCAGAACCAATACCTCTTCCCCAACTCGTCCGAGTTTCCGAGCAAGCGCCCGCTGACAGACGTGGCGCTGTGTGCATGGTGGAAACGCCAGCTGAGCGCTGTCGCGAATGACGTGGCCGCGCGTCACGAGGCGATGCGTGTACGGCTGTTTTATGTCCTTCCGGGTCTTGGAGAGCTCGAAGCGGCGCATGCCCTGGACCGCGTGTCCACGTCCGCGTCTGCGTCTGCGACGAGGTCGGTGCCGTGGTCGTATGGGCATCCGTATGGTCAGACCGAAGTACCGCTGCCGATCGGGCGCGATGAGCATATCGGGGACGTTATTCCGTGGTTTGATGATGACCCCAAGGCGCGGTTCTTGGACGAGATCGCGTATACCACGGACGCGGAGGGTGTTCGGTCTCCGGAGCGGAAACGGCCACGGACGAGCCGTACTGCGCAGAGGGCCGACCAAGACGCGGAGGGGTCGTGCGTGCCAAAGACGGAGCAGACGAGCAGGGCACTTGGCAAGGTGTCCATCGAGGAGTTCTGGGAACGCATGTCGTTTAGGCAAGAGTGTATCGCGGGCGCCGTGACAGGGTTCTTTGTCATGGTCACGTCATGTCCCACACCTGGCAGGCCAGGATTATATTCGCCACTGGCTCCACTGCCTGGACAGGTTTCTTCGCAGATGGTGAAACGTGTCTTGAGTTCATTGATGACTGGACACGAATTTCCAACTGTAGAACGGGCAGTGTGGTCTACACGGGTTCTGGAAGAGGCGATTAAAGGACTGTGTGATGGGCTGAAGATCGTCCAAAGTGGAGGAGATGCCCAGAGCCCTGGAGAGGCATCGCAGCGAGGCACGCCAGAGCCCAAGGGAGGAGAGGAGAAGGTGACACTGCCTGAAACGCCTCGAGCGCGACGGACGGATAAGAGAGGACAAGCGGAGGATGATTCACCGAAAGTGGGGCCAATCGCGAGCGTCGAGACGTACGATTCGTATATTTACGGGACGGTTTCGGTGAGTAATCCGGAGGAGCCACGTAAAGGACCCAGCGGGGGTAACGGCACGGGTGCAATCACAGTACTGACGGCGCGTCGGAAGAAGAGGGGAAATGTGTAGGATGATAAGCGAGAGAGAGATAAGTTCCATTTTCTGGAACTCGGTTGGGAGGAGACGATGGGCTGTGAGCTTGGTCGATCTGTGTAGATATGACGACCTTACAAGTCTGGAAATTCCAAACGTTGTTAAACTGCAACGCTCATCTCATTTTTCGGTTCCGTCCTCTTTTTTTTTTGTTCTTCTTCTTCGAGTCTCTCCTTCCCTCCTCCTCCTCCTCGACATGTCCATCCCACAGTCCCTCCCCTCCTTTGCACAGGCATTCAGCAGCTCGTCCCTCAGCGACACGCCAATCAGCAACGCTCTCCCACCCATACAGCCACGCCCAACACACTCCCCTCCCGCCAGCGCAACAAAGAAACGCCAACGCCAAGACGTCCTACACACATCCACAGACCGCGCCAGCGTAGAGCCGTAAGTCATCCGCCATCTTCGCACCATGCTATGCAAACGCGTCTCTCCCAGCCACAACGTCGATACACGTCCATCTCCCATCACCGTCCGTATCAAGGAGGAGGACAGAGACGACACACAACGTCCCCCCCAATCCCCGCCCCAGCACAACGAACTCTCTCGCGATCCCTCAGCAACACCCAGCGGGCAGCCCTTGTCGAAAAAACGCCGTGTGACCGTGAGCGGCGCACCCCACGGCCCGAACACACCAGCCAGATCGTCGGCTGAACAAGGCACTCCCATCCCGATATCCCCTGCCATAGCCTCCTTTTCTCTTCCAGATGATGCCCTCTCCCGCGACCAGCCTCGTCCCATCCTCGGCAAACAGCAGCAAAAGCAGCCCCTCGACCAACGCAGAGAGAGTATATCCACCATCTCTGGGTGCATTCTCAGTAGGTCTCCACCTGGCGATCAGCTGACGACCTCAAAACTCGCTCGCATTGGGCGCGTCAGTCCCACTGCGATACCCCTCGTCAACCGTTGCGCTGGAAACACCGCTCCATCGGCCACCCAGGCAACTGCTCGGCCTCTTACCCCACCGATCATCGCCCAACAACCTCCGCCTCTCACCTCAACGGACTCATCCAAGCAACAACAGCCCGCCGCAGTCCGCTCCTTGCCCCCTCCTCCGATCAGTTTTGCACGTCGTCGTGCGGCCCAATCCGGTGGCCGCAAAAAGAAGCCTGCTGATATCGTGATCAGCCCCCGTGGCGTTGGCCCTTCCGATCCACTCGCGCCTGTCATTCAGAGTGCACCACCTGTCGCAGATCCCGGCCGCTTCCCAATGGCGATTCCCCGTCTGCCACTGGCCTTGAACAATACACAAACCACCCGACGAGTCGCCGGCAACGTCCCTCCCACCCCCACTCGGTTCAGTTTGCAGGGCACTGCCGCGCCGCTGATCAGCTCGGCTGCGCGTACGATGCAATCGCCACCCAATCTTTCTGTCCCCATAGCCAACACCTTGGTACCGCCTACGCCTCATGCCCTGCACCATCCTGGCTACTCGAGCGACAAGTCTACCTTTTTAGCGCCCTTCGAGGTCTTTTACGACACCCTCAATGACTCGAAGCACCTCAAGGGCCGGCTATCCGAGCAGCTGCAAAAGTCGAATGCGCTCATGATGTCGCTCAAGCAGCAGCAGGAAAAGATGGACGAGATCGTGGAGGATTTGGTCGAGAAGCGCACCCGCGCCATGCGCGAGGAGATCACGATGCTTCGCCAGCGGATGGAATCCCTCGAGGAAGCGGTGCTCGCTGTCCGTGCAGAGCCGTCTACGAGGGGACACGACCCCCCTGGGTATGGATACCCGCAGGGTTCCAAGTCGCTTCAGAACGGGGTTCCTTGTAGCTCAGATACATCGTCGTATCGTTTCCCAGCGCTCGAGCAGCGCAGGCCCGACACGATCATCAGGGTGACTTCTCCCAGAAGAGAGCAGGAGCACCAGCCGTCGTTGTCGCCCCCTATGGAAGTCGCACGTCGGCTTTCTGTCTCGGCCACGAGTGCTCGTCCAGAGCCACCACCAGCGATGCATGGTTCGTTTACCCTTGGTGGTCACTGTCGACGCGCGTCGGGCCCTCTGGGCTCTGCCAAGACCACGCCACCTGTGAGACCGTCCTCGACTACCCGACCGACGGACTCGCGGGCCGTTTCACGGCCGTACTATCCTGGAGCGTACGGCAATGGCAATCCGCAGGTGGTAGAAGGACAAGCGCCCTCGCGAGAGGGTAACAAGTCATGAATACATTGTTTCTTGACTAATTTATTGGTCCTTTTTTTTATAGATCATTGTTCGATGACGACTGGACAGTTGGGCTTGCCGTATACACGTTCACTTCTTCTTTCCCGCAGAATAGCATTTCCCCCCCCAAGAGATTGGCGGACCGAGTGTCTCTGATTTATGACTCGATTTCTTGCGTCGCTTGCTTTCGTATTTCGCGCATATTCGTTATTCGTGGTTCGACTTAGGAAAATTCACACTCTCGTTTCACTTTTGAACCGGCTGGTTTTGTCTTGAATCTTTGTTATGTGTACTTATACGGTGTGTATGATAGGTTCAGACTCGCATCTTGCATTCATTCTCTCGAAGGCGCTGCACACATCACATTGGATCGACGAAATGAATGTCTGATCGCGACTGCGCCCATTTAAAAAGTTCAGCGATGCTTGCTTCTTGGGCTATGCGGCTGCGAGTCTATGGTCTGATTCAGTTGTCTCGTCTTCTGTGACGAGGGAGGCGGTCCTATGAACGGTGGCGTGCGAGTCTTCTTTCAACTACCAACGACCACATGCTCAAGCCACGGTTCTCGCTGAGGTTCTGCAGAGGCTACGCGACCCGTCGACCCGAAAAACCCCCCGCGCGTTTCCCAGATCCACTCGACAACGCCGTCGTCACCCCGCTCGACGGCGGCAAGTTGTCGTTTATCCACCGACCACCGCCAACCGCCCCCTCGCCCTATTCGACGACGCTCGACCCTGCGTCGCCGCTGCTGCGCCCGCCCACGCCGACAGGCTCTCCCCTCCCCCCGTTCCTCCGCCCATCCGCATACACACCCGCGCCGACACGCTTGTCCAGACAAGACCTCGAAAAACTGCGCACACTCCGCCGGTCCGATCCGAATCTATACAGCTGTGGCAAGCTCGCCAAGATGTTTGGGTGTCGGCCGAGTTTCGTGTCGCAGGTGGCTGCGTTGCCGCGGTCTTTGAGAACGGCGTGTAGGAAGAGGGAAGAGGCGAGGGTGGGTGCGGTCAAGGCGGGGTGGGGGGAGAGAAAGGCGACGGCGAGGGCAATTCGGGAGAAGAGGCGGATGTTTTGGTAGGACGAGGTGGGTGTTTGGGGTTGGTCGTGGGTCGCGTCGAGCGTGCTGACGATGGTCTGGCGTGCTAGTACGGGCGTGTGTGTTTCGGCGAGGAGCGGAGGTCATGGCTGTCCGTCGTGATCCATTGGAGATGGACCGTTTCGGCCGTAAAATGCATGTAGTGATGTGCTTTGCTTTGCCGAATGTTGTTGCTTGCTTTTCGACCTCTTCCGTTCGTTGTGAATGGCGTTACTACTGCGCCCCGTCGTCTGTCCGTCCTTGAGAGCTGTCTGTACTGTACTCTCACGTCCGTCTCGATTTCGCACCATGTCTGTCGCCCGGTTTCCTCCTTACTTGGCCAACACGGACCACCGCCAGCGTTGTCTGGCACAGTTCCGCTCCAAGTCGGTCGCGCTCGAAAAGTACATTTACCTCGACGGTCTCAAAGGGCGTGATGCCAATCTCTTTTATGAGATGCTGCTCGGGAACATGTCGGTGCGCACGTTTTACGCCTCACATGTGCACTCGTTGCCAACTTGCCATCTCTGAATGCAGGAAATCATTCCCATCTTGTATACCCCTACGGTGAGCGTTGGCTCGTTGGGCCGGTCGTGTGACGCGTTCTCAGTAATCCCTCCGACACCCAGGTCGGCGAAGCGTGTGTCCAGTATTCCCACATTTGGCGTAGACCAGTGGGGTTGTACGTCTCGATCGAAGATAAGGGTCGAATTCGGGACGTGCTCGCCTCTTGGCCCAATGCTGACGAGAGTCGTATTGCTGTCGTCACGGACGGTGCGTTCGAGTGTCGTTTGTGTCCTGTGTTGTGATTCACTCTTTGGTACTAGGCTCGCGGATCCTTGGGCTCGGAGATCTCGGTGCGAATGGATTGCCTATCAGTATCGGAAAACTGTACGTGTGTGTTGGTGATGGTGTGTGATAGCTTGACCGTCGGCGTAGGGATCTGTATGTTGCAGGCGCAGGCATCAAGCCTAGTTCGACTGTATGTCGGTGTGCGTGTAGTCGTCATGTCTGATGTTTGAACACGTCCCCCCCAGATCCCAATCTGTCTTGATCTCGGAACCAATACCCAGCGTTACCTTGACGATCCGCTCTACATTGGCGTGCGTCGTCTCAGACCCACCACCGAAGAGGTACGTCCGCCACAACGCGACGATCGCGATCGCACTCATTGACTCGGTCAGATGGACGCGTTCATGGACGAGTTTATGCAAGCCATGTCCGACGTATTCCCAGATTTGCTCGTCCAATTCGAGGATTTCTCGACGGACAATGCGTTTCGGTACCTCGACAAATACCGCCATCGATACCGCGTTTTCAACGATGACGTACGTGCTCTCTTTGTCTCGTCGACCTGCGTTGATTCGGATCTCGCATTGCAACAGATTCAGGGCACGGGATCGGTCATCTTGTCTGGGTTCATCAATGCGGCGCGTCTCTCCTCGGGTGCCTCGGGTAGACCCTTGTCGGATCATAGAATCTTGTTCTTTGGTGCGGGCTCAGCGGGTATTGGCGTTGCAAAGCAGCTCCTCTCGTTTTTCACGCACCTGGGCGTGCCCCTCGAAGAGGCCAAATCTCGCATTTACGTGAGCCCCCGATCTACATCTCGAGTCGACTGGACGTCGATCCGTTTGCTCAAGCGGTTGATCATACTAGACTGTCGACTCCAAGGGCCTCATCACGGCTGACCGCAAGGGACTTCAGGAACACAAGAAATGTACGCGATCAGTGTTGTTCTGTGTGTGTACAGGACGCTGAGGAAGTGTTGCCTAGTCTTTGCTCGTACCGACTATGACGGGCCTCCGCTGACCAAGTTGGTGGATATCATTCGTCATGTCAAGCCTACTGCACTGCTCGGTCTGAGTACGCTCAAGGTAGGCGTCGTTGCATGCGCTTCGCTGGGACTGCTCCATGCTCATGCACGCAACACGCTTTAGAACGCGTTCACCGAGGACGTCGTCACGGCCATGTCGGCGCTGAACGCGCGCCCCATCATCTTTCCCCTCTCCAACCCGGTCCACCTGAGCGAACTCGAGTACGCAGATGCCATCGCGTGGTAAGCCCACTTTGTGCTTCCTCTCGCGCTGTACACGCCGCCCATCCCTATTTTCCAGGACCCACGGCAAGGTCATTTACGCGTCCGGCAGCCCATACGACCCCATCACGCACGGCGACACACGATACGAGCCAGGACAGGGCAACAACATGTACATCTTTCCCGGCATTGGACTCGGTGCGATCCTGTCGCGCACGCGGCACATCTCGGACGGTATGATCGAACAAGCGGCCGTGACGCTTGCGTCGTCGTTGGATGCCGACGAGCAGGCGACGGGATTGGTGTATCCGCGCTTGGAACGTATTCGAGCGCTGAGTGCCGAGATCGCGTTGGCGGTCGTTCGGCAAGCGCAGAAAGAGGTGCGTGCGGTGCGGCGATTGACGTGGAATGGGAATCATTGACGCGCTGCCGAATATGTGCTATGATAGGGATTGGACGCGAATCGTTATCTCCGCACGCTTGCCGACGAGGACTTGTTGGGGCTCATTCGGGATAAAATGTGGCAACCACGCACGACGCGGCGTGCCGTGTCTGCTGCCCGTCTCTGATGACCAGGTCTAAGCGGGACAGGGGGACAGCGTGAGAGGCCGTTGTCAAGTGTCATGCCAACGACACGGACACGGCGTTGCTCATCGAATTCTGGAATAGATTGGAGGGGTTGGTTTCTTGTACAGTATAGAGTCTCGCCCTCGGCGTTGAATTTGCTTCGTCTACATGCACATACATATATCAAACATGCACTCTGCGTATAACATATCGCTCTCAGGAAGATGGCGCATTCAAACGTCTATCGTTGGGTCCAGCGGGTCAGGCCAATCACTGTCACCGGGATTCTCTTTCCAGACGCCAATGCTAAACCGGTGGTTAACGCCTTTGAGCGAGGGTATACACGTCAACCCGCCACAACCGCCCGTGCGAGGCATCGGGACGAGATAAAACACCTCCTTGACGCGTGAGTGGAGGAGGGCCATCGTACACATCACACAGGGTTCATGCGTGATAAACAGCGACAGACCCGTCAAGAGATACTGTGCGCCGTTCTTGGCCGCTTCGTCCCCCGGTAGCGGTGGTGATTGCACAGCGCGATCATCTGCGATTTGACGGATGACGTCGAGCGTGGCGTGTCGGAGGGGATGGTTGGCAGACGTACGCGTGTCGTAGGCGAAAAACGGGCGTGAGAGCTGGGTGGGATCCGGATGGGGTATCGGGACGTGTGCGACGACAGGTAACTGGCGATAAGCACGACAGCATCAGCATCCGTATGCGCATGAACGGATCACGTCCTACCTCTCCGTTTTGTGCGATCGCAGCATCGGTATACGCCCGTTTGAGACGATGCACGGCGTCAGACGCCCAGCGCACCCGGGCAGTCGTCCACGGCTCGGGTTCCCACTTTCGCCTCGGGCAGAAGACGGTCGGCCAATAGGTGTTCTTGAGCGCGAGTGAGGTGGGCGTTCGTGCGGGGTGACGCGGGACGGGGAGCTGGTACGGTCGCTCGAGGGCGGGCGCTGGTGGGAGAGGTGGGGGGTCTGGGGACGTATCGAGGAGGAGGGCGGAGAGGGCGGCTTGTCTCCGGATGCGTTTGAGATGGGAGAGTGCATCCTTGTCGAGTCCAGCTTGTTTGAGCCATCTGAAGGGATGGCAGGTTAGGACGATGGAAGAAGGGAATAGAGTGGGCGTACTTGAGCATCGTCGCGATGTGGGTTGGGTCGGGTATGTCGACGACCCATCCCTGGACTGTGTGGAGTGGGTCAGTAGGGTATCGATGGCGGATCGTGGAGTGGGGTTACCGAGCTCGATGTCTTCGAGCTGTTCTTCCTCCTTTTCGAGGCCGAGTTTTTTCCAGGTGAATGGGAGGTCGTCCTCTGTCACGATATCATCCACGTTCTCAAATGACGCGATATCGCCAGCGTGCCCTTGGATGTCTGCTAGTCCACCCCAAGTATCTGAATCGGTATTCTCGTAGGTTCGAGACGGGTCAGACGACGGACCGTCGACGGGATCGAACCAAAGTCGGTGACCGTAGAATATACACAGCTCCTCGTCTGGCTGAATTGCGCGCGTAGACGTGTACACGATACGTTCTTGTACGAAATCGACGGAAAATGACACGTTTGGGTTCTCTGCGTGATTAAACAAGGAGCCTGTTTTTTGGTGATGATGCTCAGCGCGAGGGGATCGACTGGGAGGTAGGACGGACCTAGGCCTAATGCCAGTGCCATTCGACCGTCTCTCGAGTTGAAGGTGTAGTGATCGAGCAGAGTGTGTCTGCCATGGTCATCGTATTCTTGTTTGCTAAAGAGCAAGACGGGACTGGTTTCAATCACGGTCCTAGCTGGAATGGTTTGGGTAGCTGAAAACGATGAGTGTGTCAGAGTAAGCTGCGAACGTATCGTACCAAATACGCCGCGACCTTTGCCTTGGATCGTCTTGAGATGGCATCGAGTCGGGTTCAAGACCCAGGTGGTAGTGGCCGTAATTGGCAAGCCAGTCATAGCAGTGCTTTCAAGCGACACGTACATGGACGCGATGTGCTTGCAATGGCACCAACACCATCCGCAAGACCGCTGCCCAATCTTTTGCTCGTCTCCCTCGTCCCCGTCGCGGCGTGGTTCGTCGTTCGACCTCTCCTTGACCCACCACCACCCCTCCCCGTCTTGTTTGCCTCGGTCGGATTCTCGATATTCGCATTCCTAGCTGCGCTCTACTTGATACCCGCCCTTGGCCCAAGATTCATCCAGGCGAACCTCAAGGGAAAAGATCTCTTAAAAGTTTATACAGACCCCATGTAAGCTTCTCGTTGGGAATCCAAGTCGATCTTGGCTGACGATGCACAGACCGGAGAGCCAGGGACTCGTCTGCGCCTCCATATACATCCTCTTGCTCATTCTATTTATTCCTTTTCCCTTTTCCGATACAGTTGGGAGCCTTCCAGAGAGCCGAAAGACCCTCGAAGGTCTCCAGAGTGTCGCTTCCCTGCACCATGAGGTAAGACGTCGTATTCCAGTTTGGTGTATCTCGTTACAATGCCCAGTCTAGTTGTCGATATACCTCTCCTCGCTCTTATCGTTGTTGATGGCCACTATACTCGGATTCCTGGACGATGTCTTTGACATTCGATGGAGGCACAAACTACCAATACCCGTCATTGCTGCCATCCCAATGCTCATGGTGTATTATGCTGAAGGGGGCAACACACACGTCGTGGTGCCCATTCCTCTCAGGCCCTTTCTTGGCGTGCTGGTCAATCTAGGTCCGTCGGCACAGTGATGGTGCTCCCAGGTCGTTGACGCAACGCTAGGCCCGTTGTATTACCTGTACATGTCCCTTCTCTCGACGTTCACCACCAACAGCATCAACATCCTCGCTGGTATCAACGGCTCCGAAGTCAGCCAGGCGGTCATCATCGCCATATCGGTTATCCTGAATGATCTGTTGTATCTTCCATGGCCCATAGATTTCAAGATACCCCTCCACCTCCTCGGTGGTCAAACCGAGGTAGAGGTAGGAGGTCCATGGCACGCCGGCATGTCTTATGGCAGTAGCGAGTTGGTGGGCAGGCATCTGTTCAGCCTGTACTTTATGCTCCCCTTGCTGGGTGTTTGTTTGGGATTCATGTACCACAATTGGTACGTGCTAGGACATCTTTACCGTTTCTGTACTCAGTAACGAATCAGGTATCCCGCTCGCGCGTTCCCTGGCGATACCCTTTGCTATGTCACGGGAATGGCCTTTTCGGTCGTTGGGATACAGGGTCACTTTTCAAAGACCCTACTCTTATTCTTCTTGCCCCAAATATTTAATTTCATCCTGTCATGTCCACAGCTCTTTGGACTGGTTCCATGCCCTAGACATCGCGTCCCAAGGTTCGTTTCGATGATCCATCCAACAACCGCAATGAATCATACCCTGGTTGACAGATTTGATCCCGATACTAATCTCTTGCATCCCTCGAAAGCCAAGTTGAACGACAAACCACCATCCAAGCTGACCAACTTTGTTCTCCAGCTCTTGTCAACGCTTGGTTTGACGGATCTGACCGTCGACCCAGAAAACGGGCGGATCCTCGAAGCTACCAACTTGACTATACTAAATGTCCTTCTCGTGCGCTTTGGGCCCATGACCGAGAAGCGGCTCGTACAGGTACTGATGGCGACACAAGTGAGTGTGATTAGGCAATGTCATTTCGAAGTTGATGGATGATCGACAGGTTGCTGGAAGTGTTGCGGCGTTCGCGGTGCGCTACGGGCTAGCTGGACTCGTCTACGATGGTGACCGCAGATAGACTAACAATGTATCCACTTGTACAAGGGAGTTAATGCGTAATCACGTTCCAGTGGCGGAGCTGTGCGGACTTGGTGATTGGTGGAATCACATGGGATACTGCCGGTCTTGAAGACTAATATATGACTCAGTCATGAGGGGCGTGTTCAAGACGCCCGCTCGTATTCTTCTCCACAGTCATGACGAGCTACGAACGCGACGCTTTTCTGGCTGAAGTAGCCCAAGTCGAACAGTGGTTCAAGGTATGGCCCCTATTTATTCGTCAGACATCCATTGTCCAACCCGCGGATAGAGCACTCGCTTTGCGCGCGTCAAACGACCCTACACCGCTGCCCAAGTCGTGTCGAAGCGAGGAACCATCCCCATCACCTACCCCTCTGACATTCAAGGCAAGAAACTCTTTACCCTCCTCTCTGAACACGCCAAGAACGGGACGCCCTCGCACACCTATGGCGCGTGCGTATCGACGATATCTGGCCCTTGGCTGATCTGATCATAATCCGTACAGACTCGACCCAGTCCAGATCACCCAAATGGCCAAGTACCTCGAGACCATCTACGTCTCGGGGTGGCAATCGTCCTCGACGGCGTCGAGCACCCACGAACCAGGTCCTGACCTCGCCGGTGCGTGACCACGTCTCTTTTTTGTCTGACGCAATGAATGAACGGCTCGGCAGATTACCCCTCCAACACCGTGCCGAACAAGGTCGAGCAGCTCTTCATGGCCCAGCTCTTTCACGATCGCAAACAGCGCGAAGCACGGTCGCGCATGTCCGACGCCGACCTCGCAACGACCCCTTACATCGACTACCTCCGCCCCTTGATCGCAGACGCCGACACCGGACACGGCGGCCTCACCGCCGTCATGAAACTCGCCAAGCTCTTTGTCGAAAAAGGCGCGGCAGGCATCCACGTCGAAGACCAAGCGCCAGGCACCAAAAAATGCGGACACATGGCCGGCAAAGTGCTCGTTCCCATCGCGGAGCACATCAACCGTCTCGTGGCGATCCGACTCCAGTTTGATATCATGGGCGTCGACAACCTCGTCATCTCCCGCACTGATTCGGAAGCGGCGACGTTGATCACGTCGAATATTGACGATCGGGACCATGCGTTTATTTTGGGCGCGACGAACCCGTCGTTGCCGCCGCTTGTGAGCATCATGCTCGAGGCGGAGAGGGCGGGCGAGTCGGGCGATGAGTTGCAGGCCATCGAAGACACTTGGGTCGCGGCTGCGAATCTCCAGCTGTTTTCAGAGACGCTGGCACATGCGCTCGTCTCGGAGGGTACACCACGACACACGGTACAGCAGTTCCTAGACCGGGTGACGCACGTGTCGTACCCCGAAGCGGTCGCCATCGCTCAAAAGGAGTTTGGGCTAAAACAGGTTCCGTACTGGAACTGGGACACGCCGAGAACCCGCGAAGGGTTCTATAGGTACCAAGGTGGCACCAAGTGCGGCATCATGCGTTCCATCGAGTATGCGCCGTATGCCGACGCCTTGTGGATGGAGACGAAAAAACCCATCCTCGCTCAGGCGCGCGAGTTTGCGCATGGTGTGCATGCCGTACGTCCCGGTCATTGGCTCGCGTACAACCTCAGTCCTTCCTTTAACTGGGAGGCTGCTGGTCTCAGCACCCAAGACACGAAAGATTTCGTCTGGGAACTTGGTAGACTTGGTTTCTGCTGGCAGTTCATCACGGTAGGTGTATGGAAGTATAGGTGGCGGGCGGTGGGCTGACTGGATATTCGATCCAAGCTCGGTGGTCTGCACTCGAACGCATACATCAACGATCTGTTCGCAAGATCGTATGCAACAGAGGGCATGAAAGCCTATGTCGAGATTGTGCAACGCAAGGAGCGAGAGATTGGCTGCGATGTATTGACGCATCAAAGGGTACGCTCGTTGCATCAGTGCATGTCGATGTGTCTACTCACTCTTATGCAGTGGAGTGGTGGCGACTATGCCGACAGTCTGATCAAGACTGTGACAGGTGGAGTCTCGTCGACAGCAGCCATGGGCAAAGGCGTCACAGAGGACCAATTCAAGGCGAAGCTATGATGTACCATCCATAGTATTTCATATTGGGAAGTGGACCTCGTTGTTCCTACCTTGTGTATCAGAGATTGCGGTTCGATGTAAGAATACATCTAAAAGATATCCATTGCGATATGTGGGACTTTGCCATTACAGATTTCACGATGCAAGAACAAAGGCGCCCTTGCTCGCCGTGAGCTCCGCACCAAGCTTGTACCCCGTCACCTGGAAGACGTTGGATAAACACGCTCCACCAAAGTTGCAACAGACTTACTTTATCCCAATCGATCTTTTGTCTGGTAAGTGGAAGCGCACGTCTGAGGCCCTTGAACGCCTTTTCGCTCATCTCGTGGTACGACTCGTTTAGTGACGTTTGCAGCCTTGTCTCCTCTGTTTCGATCAGTGCGAATATCTTGTTTACCGCTGCGTTCGGAGATGCGTTCGCAATCGCAGGTGGTATCGGTATCGACAGGTCGTGCGATGTTTCCAATTGGACCTGTACATGAATGAGCATGGACGTCAACGTCGTCGAGCAATCCAAATGGTCCCCACGTTTCCTTGTTCATAATAGTGCACGTTGACGAGTATTTTCCCTTGAATCAT
Source organism: Boletus subcaerulescens (assembly GCA_038090555.1). Classification (NCBI taxonomy): domain Eukaryota; kingdom Fungi; phylum Basidiomycota; class Agaricomycetes; order Boletales; family Boletaceae; genus Boletus; species Boletus subcaerulescens. The sequence goes on from JBBPNA010000025.1 coordinate 123,296, forward strand.
CTTTGATTCTGCAAAGTCGATGTAATATTGAGAACGCCATCTGCCTGACCTGCCATCCACGATGAGCCAACGGAATACAAAGCGTTGAGGATCACGAACCAAAAGTTGGTCGGGTTATACTTGTTAGAGACGATTTGGACTGTAAAGTGGCTTGGTGGTTGAGATGAAAAGACGGCAGCGACGCCGTCGATATAGTGCGCAGCAAGGTAGGAGAGCGCTGCAGATTCGAGGGCAGCACTGGGTTCGCTCTTCAACACGGTCCTGGGGAACGGCATCGCAAAGGGCCTACCGGAATGGCTCAGCCGCTGGATCGGGTTCCTCTGAGCGAGGATCAGATGCTTCCTGTCGAGGGTTGAGCATCCAACACTGTTGCGAATCGAGTGTACCTGCCAGTCTCAGGTGGTCGAATCGAAAGGACGTCTTGGAACGCGGATCCAAGAAGCGTTCTTCCTCTTCGCCACTGTCTTGTATACGCGCGACGTCACTCACGATGGTCTGATCAGGACAGAGGGCGATGAGTCGCGCGGGCCCGATCAAAGGGATGGGAGTGGGTCACCTGGTGATCCGCATCTGGTACGTCTGCCAGGATGAACTGCGCGAGGTTGTACTCGCGGAGAGCGGGCAAGAGGCCGTCTTCGAGGATATCGTCGTCGTTGACGATGACACGGACATCTACGCGTCGTCTCGTCAGTCAAAGGGAGCACGTCGAGGGTGAACGTGGAGCGCGAACCGTTGAGGACGTCGTTGATCTCTCCGGGTGGGGATTGGAGGATAAAAGCGCTGGCGACTTGGATGCGCTCGTCCGAGTTTGCCATCAGAGAGAGAGAATGAATGCTAACCCTAACCCATCTGACCTAAATGTCAATGTCACCATCCTGTCAGCGGTGCGGGCTCAGCAACAGCGGACCACAGGCATTTCTCTTGACTTGTCGAGGTTGTAGCAAGACCTGGCACCACAGTACGTCCTTGATCATACAACAGACAGATCGTCTGATCGACCCCACCATCGCGCAGGGTGCCACCAGCCTCCCGTCGATGACCAGGATCTCATTCAACACATACGCGCCACCAGATCGGGCGACACAAGCAATGATCTCAGTACATGGATGTGCAGACGGTGCAAAAAGCGTGCGTCAGAAACCCCGAGCGTAATGTCCAGTCGCGAAACGACGGTGTCGTCGGTGTCGCGCGAGTACAGCAAGGACTCCACCTCGAGTTCTACGACTCCTCCCACCTCAGCCGCTGTGTCTCGCGCATCGACAGCAAATGTTCGTGCCAAACAGGAATTGGTACGTGGTGATTCGAAGTTTGGAGTCTTTGATGCGTCTCCTGAGTGCTCTCCACGGCAGAGTACCACGGTCGATACACGACTGGTAGCGTCGAGAGCGACAGTTCCAGCAAAACGTGTGTTACACGTTGATACCAAGAGAGCAATGTTCCGTCCCGAACTGTCGGTGTCGCACGACGACAACGAGGACGAGTCCTCGAGTGATACTGGTAGTCCTTCTACCTCGGACACTGCATCTCTCGCATTGACAGCAGACGTTCGTGCCAAACAGGGATCGGTGTGTGGTGATTCACAGTTTGGGGTTCTTGGCGCGTCTCCTGAGTGTTCTACAGAGTACCACGGTCGACAAACGTCTTGTAGAGTGGAGAGCGACAGTTCCAGAAAAACGTGTGATCTCCATTGCTACCAAGAGAACTGGACAACGCAAACTCGAGACACAGACGCACCAACGCGTTCACCCAGGCCTAGCGCAGCCTAGAGACACGGATGCGCCAACGCATTCCTACCATGCCAAGGCTGCACGCAAGTTCGTCGACGCTGTCTCCGACTCACCAACGTCCAGTTCAGACGCTGCGAAGGTCACCCCACCATACAGGAAGAAATCTCCTCAGAGACCCTCCCCGCCAACGCATTCCCATCATGTCAAGGCTGCACGCAAGCTCGACGGCACTTTGTCCGAGTCAGCAATGTCCACTGAAGATGATGTCGAGATGCAAGTCGACTCTCCCCCTCTTTCCGATCTTGCTACTCCGCGAGCATCGCAAGCGCATTTCTCAATCGGGCCCGAGGCTGCTGCGGGAGCACCCCACGTGCGTGCTGCGAGTTCCACCAATGAACGGGGACGGGAGGTGATGCCACCCCCTGGAGCGGCGATCCAACCCCAAGTTAATCAAGTCGCGGCTGACGAGTTCGACGACGATCCGGAGGACCTGTACGGCCCTCCGGTAGAGCGTCGCATTATCCGCATTCTTCCTTCACTTGCTGAAGAGCTGAGGGAGCAGCAACGACGAGTAGCCGCCGAAAAGGTAAACGCTCATCGTACGCTTTGCATGACTCCTCACACAGTCGCTGTCCAGGAGAAGCGACGGGTGCCTCTGGCCCCTGATTGGATTCTCGCGAGACACGTCAATGATCCGCTGTGGAAAGACATCCCGGCTCAAGGACGGAAGCGACGAAAGCCAATCGCTAGAAAGTTGGGAGAGAATGGAGTAAATGTCAATGAATTGATGGGCTGCTTTACGGTGCAAAACTGGGTCCGGGAGCACAAGTCTTAAAACGCATATATTGTGTAGTTGTCACATGTATTATAGTGCAAGTTCAATCGGTGACTCTGACCATCACCATGGCTTCAAGTGGTCCATCCGTTCCGTCAGACCTCAGCAAGCTTACCGTTCCACAGCTCAAAGCCCTGTGTAAAGAGCGACGTATTACTGGTTATTCAAAACTAAGCAAAGCTGCACTCTTGCAGAAGCTTGCCGAGGTCACCTCTCCCACACCTTCAAATGTTCAGGCTAGCCAACGCGCGACTGCAGTACCATCCATCACGCCAGCAGATGAGGTCCGGAACCCCGCAAACACCACTACATGTACCGGATCTTCCAATGTATGCCCTGCAGCGAATGCAACCAACGCAACCCACCAGCCCGTTCAGCCGGCGACTACAGGCAACACTGGTCCGACCGAGACGAGATCTACCGCAAAGGACCCCTTACCCTCCGAACTTTCCAAATCGTCGCAGAACCACACCGCTACAAGCACTACGTCGACACGCACTCAGAAAACCTCCGGCACGAAAAGGCCTGCGCATATAGACACCTCTGGGGACACAAAACGGATCAGGACATCCCTCAAGTCTGCAACCACTGCAGGCCACGAACCTCCAGCTCCGAGGACCTCCACGCTCCAGCAAAAGTTGCCTGTCGAATCTTCAGTGTTCAAAGTCCCCGAATTGCCTACGCAGCGTAAACGCTCGCTCCATGGTAGCGCCTCGACTCTTGCAAAGCGGCCTCCTGGCACAGGTAAAGACACTGCCTCTCATCAGATCACTGGTGGCCCTGGCCGGTTCAAGCCGTTGGCAGTTGCGAGACCCAAATCTGTAGAACCCGACCAAGCTAATAAGGAACCCTCACGACATTCGGCCGTCGCTGTCGCACCGAGAGCAGTTGACTCTGCTCTTGTCTCCGACTTTCATGCAACGCCTCTTCCTGTGCTTTCCCCTATTTCTCTCCCTCCAAGGGCTTCTGAACGAAAGTGGGTGTACCGGTGGGCCATCGTACTAAGCGCCATTCCCCCGGCAGACAGGCAAACATGCTCGCTCGTATCGAGAACATTCCGGTATGCAGGTATGAATATCCATATCTGAACAAATACTTTTGCGTCATGTCGGAATTCCCCGTCTATGATAGTTTACCTCTCCGCGTTCCATATATTATCGAAGGGCTACGCTGGCCATCGATTGGACGCTATTCTCGAGCAACATCCAAGAAACATGACAAACTTTTGGCCGTATCTTCGATTTCGCATGGCTGAAGTCTTTGAACGACGTGACACGTTCAAGCGATCATTCTTCGGCCGATACACCGAGTCGATTGGATACGATCCACTGTCCAGCCATCTTTGGGCCAGCCCCGACGATGAAAAGCAAGTCGATGTTGCCATTCGGTTCGTCACGAAATAGGGTCCAGAGACGCCAATATAAATGCATCCCCAGATTTATTCTAACCCGGATGTGGTTCGCCGTGTCGATCGGCGCATATGGTCACGATGCGTCTACGTGGTCGAGATGTGTCATCCGAGACGTTCGGGAAGTCGTTCAAGGTGAAATCTGGCAAGTCATCGCACTGGACAACGGGACCGGCGCGTCTTGTAGCTTTTACGTGCTCGAAGCGACATGTGAAGTCATTGGCCGACCGCCCTCGTCGCAAGGGGAGGACACACTTGAATTTTGTCTACGTGCCGATTGGACGACATGGATTTCTCAGCAATCACGAACGCCACTGGGCGCCGCACCTCGCTCGCTCCTGGAATGCGTGAAATGGTCAAACACCGAGGACTATCATCGAGGAATCAGCAAAGCATGGTTACACCGCGTTCAAGGCCAAGACGGAGACAATATCGCCGAGAGAATCGTCGCTGAGAGGTACGTCGCTGAGAGGTACATCTTAGCCAGCGTCGTGGCGAACAGGTAGGTGTCCGTTTCAGTGGTCGAAGACTTGCATCACCAAACGTTCTTTTGTCAGCATCAGTGGGCCATGGATGTCCACGAGCGCCATGGCTCAAGAGTTTGCCGGTTTGCCCGATCGTGACGCCCATGGCTCGAGAATCGCGGGACGCTCCACGAATACGGTAAACATGTACCTCCCAGCGTACGCAACGTTCATGTCGTCGTGCCCATTGGAACGCTGCTGATCTGTGCAGGTGCAGTCACCACCACGTTGAGAGCGTCCATTTCACGACTTGCAAGGGTGAAGCGCTGCATGGTGCGGTGGCTGTCGTGCAGACTCCGGGACGAGAGTATTATGTGCTGAGAGACAATGGGATGCAAGTCGGGTGTGAAGAGGAGGGAATACCCGAGGTTTGGCAACGGATTTTGGGCTGCGACCCTCTGGGTCGAGCGTGTTAGGCATGTACATACGCTCACATTCCCAAATCTCTTATTCATTGATACGCGACGAAAACGGTGATGTTCTGTTTTGGTTGGGCTCGAGCCGTCCCTCTCGAACACTTTTCCCCCGGACTTCGACTGGATGGCTCGCCTAGTAAATCCCACCAGCACTGTATCCTGAGGCCTGCAGGCCTGAACGATTAGTGAAACTTGCGGCCGTCACACCCATTTAGAAGAGTTTTACCGTCGTGCAATGACACTTTCATATTTCACAACAATATTTGCTACAGGCAATGAGTGCAATATGAAAGATGATGTATGAAGGTATAGTCGCAGGAGAAAAATCGACCATCTAGTGGGGGGTAAAAGTCGAAACTAACAGTTAACTCGAATGATGACATCAGAGAAAAACGACGAGGGGAAATGAAGGAATGAAAAAAAAAAAGTCACAGCGACTCAACCCCGAGATAGTCCTTGTAACCACAGTATGCTGCCCGCGCGTCCTCGTAGAGCGCGTTCAACAGACCCTGTTCCTGTTGCGTAAATCCATGCATATCTCCAAGTTTGCTTTCGGATAAAGAGGAATGGTCTCTGGGGTAACGCAGCTGCTCCAAGATCACTCCCTTCCATTGCTTCCACACCTTGGTGTCGTTGGGGAGGAGTTCATCAAGAAGCTTCATCGGGTCTCGTGTTGGCTGCAAGACGAGAAGCATGAACACCACTGCAGTAGGGCGGGTGCCAAACGTATATTTGGTAAATGTCGGGTTCGCGAACGCCCTCTCGAACAAGAGCCTTCGATGGTCCTTGTCCTTGTCCGATGAGGAGAGCCAAGCGTTATACAGCGCAGAGACACCGTGTGAGGTAAGAAACATGACTTGGCCAAACAACGACGCTTGCGGGATGAGGATGAACTGGGTGACGCATTGAATGAAAAAGAGGAGGGAGCAGTACTGGATGAGATGGTAGTGGGCCTCGCTCGGGAATTGGAGGGAGAATTTACCGCGCGTGATGGAACTTACAGCACCTTCCGTGCCTCTCAACAGAACAATGTCTTTTTTTGATCCAAGGATTCCGTCACCAGCAAGCGACCCTTTAGCAGGCACATGATGAATGAACACGAGCTCTGCCGAGCTGAGAACGAGGCAGGACACACCACTTGCAACGATGCCGATGAGGATCGATGAGGATGCACACCAGTCCTGGAACACTGCACAGAGCGTACATGTGCTGATGCTAATAGCGATAGGGACACTGGCGGCGAGGAGAGTGAAGACACTGCTGTGTGCGGGTCGCACCTCGGAGGGAGGAGCCTGTCCGAGATCGGCGATGGTAATCTCAACGGGCTGCGTCCTCCTCCCTGGCACCACTCTTCCGTCCTCCTCCCAGGTGGCACATTCCTTCATGAGAAGCGCAGCCAAATAACCCGTATCCTCAACGACAGTGCCCGAGTGGGCAGCACGGAACCTGGGGCCCTTGCAGTTGGAGCTGTCCGGTTCAAATAATGCTGTCGGGTCCAGGTGGACACTCTTGGAGAGGGACTTTGAAGAGAGGTTGCGACTGTAAATGCTACGGAAGGACGCGGATTTTGCAAACGAGCCGAATCGCTTGGCTAACTGGAAGGATCCAGGGGTGTTGTACCAACCCAGCCAACGCCTGTTCCCGTAGACGTGGACTGCAGTTATAGCGGATACGACGTCGTCTCCACGCAACAAGCCTGTTACGCCTGACATATTGAGTATGAAGCGGAGGAGGTTGTCGATGAAGCGACTGTTGTGCAGGGTATGGACGTGAGGAGGGATGACCATGTCGTATGGTAGACTGGTCGAGGAGAGAAAGACCAGTGAATAGAGTGTTGCTTGATAGCGCGATGGAATGAAAAACTGTCCTCATCGATATCGATCTGTTGAGCTCTTATACGATCGGTGTGGGGCAATGCGAGATCTACATGTCGATGCCCAATGTTGCCCCGTAAAAAAGGGGGTGAGTTTCTGGAAAAAAAAAAACACAGGAAGAAAGTGGGTGTTCTACCAACAATGTTGATGTTGCGTTGAGGCGTGGCCCGGGCCTTGAAGGAGTCTCGAAAAAGGTAGACTACGTCACGGGTCTTCCATTCGTCGGAGATTTTACACTGTAGTAATTGATACGGTGCTGTGTGCTACGGGTTACGGTGTTTGCTGTGAAAAAAAAAACACTCTTCTTGGGTGGGCAGTTATTACTGTATACAGTATCGATGCCCAATGTTACTTCGTACAGGAAGTATATCCGTAGGAATGCCGCCTTAGCAGACTGCGGCGGAGATAACGTTGCTTGCAAAATAGATTGGACACGGTACCAACGGCTTCGATGATATACCTAAAGATATTTTCACTTTCGAATAAGGGCCAAGCTGCGTTGGCAGGTGGCGGAGCCCGGCCACTAGAAAATGCGTTAATCAGCGGTCTGAAGGAGTGCATGAATGCATGCCTGAATTCAAAATTGAGACAGAAGGTCCACAGCCGACATACATACGAGCGTCTTTGTCGTTCAAACTTCAGGTGCCTAAGTCGCTGCTTTAGAGCAGTCCGAGTGAAAGAATATAGTTTCTTGCAACACCGCGTCCAGAACGTACCGCTTCTTGTCGGCTTCGGTATACAGGGTATAAACCGTCTGGGGGATGAAATCATTCGTCCCACAAGGTTCAATTACTCTCTTTCACCCCAGGACGTGGGACATCGGCGACTCCATCATTAGTATTTTCTAACGCCAAAAAATGAATGGTTGCCTGTAGTATTAGACGAGGGAGTTACGGATTCTATGGCAAGGGGGCGTCAAGCATCCCCCTCGAAGATTGACGAGTATTGTGAAAGGGTGACGCTGGGAGATTTGACATCTTCTCTGTATCCTATAGAAGATTAAAATTGATCATCCTACTAACATGTCTCTCCACATACGATGATCGATACTTCAGTTTCCGCTGAAGCTGACCGGGACGAGGAAGTAAAAGAGGATGGTGATGCGAAGTAGATAAGATAAGGTGAGGCCCTAGCCCCCCCACCACCACAGCCCATTGCAGAATGATATATCTGGGGCTGTCCGGTACAGCCAAGAAATGGAGTTAGAACTCTGGTCACCGTATCACTGATCGAGCCTGGGTAGATTTCCTTGATGCATGATGCATGACACGGCATGCGGGGGTGTAACAAACACTAACAGTTCGACGGCATGGGAAGTGAGCGCTTGAGCATACTAAGAATTTGAAACTGTCACTAGGAACAAGCGACAAATGGGGGAATCATGATATTGCAGTGGGTCCCGAAACCTTCTACATACCTGCGTTTTAGTAGCAAGGCACGTCAAAGTAGGGATGGTGTTCGGCATTTTGCGAACGCTTCAGGCCTGGACTTGACCATACATGTAGTACGGTGTATACAAGCAATGAAAATGAGTAATGATACCATAAAAGAAGAAGGCGGGTTATTTTACATCACCGTGGAGCCGAAACTTGAAAGCAACGTAGGAAATTAGTGATCACGAACTGGCGAGAAGGGAAAGAAACTGGTACTGTAGAAGACAGCACAAACGTTGCATCATAGGGAAAATTTGGGACACGAGACCGTTGCATCTTTTTCGATGATTGATTTCTTCGAATGAACGTTGCAACGCCTCCAACAGGTTCGACGTTCATGTCGTTCTGTCACGCAACACAGGTCCACCGGATGACGAATCTGCCCCAGAGGGCGATGTGTGAACGCTCTCTACTTCCATCACCCAAAATGTTGTCAAATTGGCTGTCAGACACTCTGAAAGATAAAACAAAATATGTTTGCATTTCGCCTCCTTCCCGAATGGCCGAACGAAGTGATTATTTTATTTGTGACAAAAGTCTGCCGCAAGCCTGCGACAGCGCTTTAATGCCGGGCAGGCGCGTCTCGAATTCAGGATTCGTCTGGTACGATCGCATGAAGCCCAGGTTGTTTCTCCATGTAAGCCGCACTCCGCCACAAGAAATTGTATTCACTACCATCGCCCTGTAGCAAAAAATCGTTAGCCACGGTCGACCAATCTCAATACCAACAAGTGCAAGACGGACAAACAGGGCGACCGGGAAGCCAGGATCAAAAGGCAAAATGCTCTCGAGATACTGGATATGCTCGGGGGATAACACAATCTCGAGCGCTTCCACGTTGGCCTCGAACTGCTCCACCTTACGACCACCGATGATCGGGAATACGTAGGGGGCCTTTTGCATGACGTATGCGATCGCGACGGCAGTGACGTGCTTGGCGCCGACTTGTCTGGCAACCCTGGCCAGTGCTGTGCTCATGATGCGCTCTTTTTCGTTCCGCCGCCATTCGGGGTATCCAAAGTTTGGCGGCGATCGGCCTATGTCGCCTGATTCGGCACGTCGCTCTTCTTCCTCGTCGCTGCGGAGTCTGCCGCCTGCAAGCACGCTCCAAGGAGCCAAGGCCATGCCTGTGTGGCATGTAATGATAATACCGGACTACTTGGAAGTCCAAACGTACCATGAGCCTTGCACATGGGGACAATTTCTCGCTCGATAGAGCGGTCCATGACGTTCCAAAGACCCTGATAAATTACGAAGGGCGTCTTGCCATGGTCACGAGCGTACTGATTTGCTTGGGACACAATCCAGGCAGGTGTATCAGAAACACCCTAGCAAGTTGCGAGGGGGGGTAAGACACTGAAAACGTCAGCCATGATTCAACACGCACCAAATAGAGCACTTTGCCTTGTTGAACGAGCGTGTGGAGGCCATTCATCACTTCTTCGATAGAAGTCTCCCAGTCCCACCAGTGGAGATAAAAGATATCGACGTACGTCGTCCTGAGATTTTTCAGGCTCGCCTCCAGGCTCACATGCATCGACTTGATGCTGTTTCCCGTGTACAACACCTTTTGTCGAACCTTGTCGTTGCCGCGCATGTAATTCGAGGTGTACTATATGTATATATGTGTGTGTGTGTATGTGCAAGTCGAGTGAGCACCGTGCTATCTATACGGACGCGATGAGAATTGCTGACCTTGGTTGCAATGACGAGTTGATCCCTGATTCCGCGCAACTCGGCCCACTCGCCAATAAACTGTTCCGAGGTCTGGTCTTGGCTACATATGGAAGGTCATGACGTTGCAAAAAAAGAAAAAGAGAAAAAAAGGTCGATCGTCCCGAACGCACTAGTTATTGGCGGTATCAATAAAGTTTCCGCCCGCTTCGTAGAACGCATCGAGTAATTTGAAGGAGGATTCTTTGGTCATGCACCCCAAGCCGAACTGTTCCCATTTGTCGCCGATACTCATACCACCGAGCTGGAGAGGGGAGACATGGATTGAAGCATGGGGTGACAAGGCGCGGTATCGAGCGAGTCGTGAAGCTGGCTTGGGTGCTGGAGCCAGCATGGATGCCATGGCGCAAGAAGTCGGGAAGCGAATAAGCAGGAAACGACCAACAGTGTCTGCCCTCAATTTATACCAGACCAGGCCGTATCTGCAGTGGTCGAAATGGACAGCGGTTTTCACAGCTGTCGTAAGTTTCAAGCCCTCCTATTGGTTGACAGTAGCTCTATGAGACCATAACCAGCCCAAAACGGTAAAGTTCCTGGACTAACTCGATATGGCAGTGCCAGCTTTTAGATGGCCGCTGTATCGGCGTGGAGGTGTAATATTGGAGGGGATACAGCGGGAAGAGCGGATGGTACACTCCGAGCCAATCATGAGCAAGTGGGGAATAACCTAGTTTCTGACAAACGACATATTTGTAGATACACAAGTCTGTGATTGAAGTGACAGACAAAGAAAAAGACAAGAAAGCCTCTGCAATCTGTTTGCTGAATCTCGGATCAGTGTCGAGTGACGCTGAGTAGAGAGACAGCAAAGAGAAGACAAGGCAGGGAGATCCCCCGACGACACAAGCCGGTAGTGCAGGGGCAGGGTCATCACGCCCCCGGAGTTGCAAGCAGAGCTCGCAGGGGACAAGGGCGGCAAAAATTTGATAACCAAAGAATGAGGGCGGTGCCCTCATAATAGTGGTTAAACTATTAAGAACAGATACTACACTTGATCTAAGCCAAAAGGCCAGAGTGGTAAGGATCCATGTTGTCGCGCCCGGGTTTATATACGTTTGGCGACTCGCGCACGGACCATGGCTGTAACTTCCAAATTTGGGTGGTGCCAAAGAGAAGCGCAGGAGTGTCGCATGATGCATCCTATATAGATCGATGAAGGGATTACAACCAGATCTATCAACCTAACATTTTCCTGAAATCATCCTGCCCTTTCCCTCCGACTTTCACCGACTCTTGCGTCTCATTGCCTTGGGGTCTCGAGGCACCAATACCGGGCTTGCGTGCACGTCCCAGACCAGCTCTTGGTCTCGAGACCGCCGTGCGAGGTACGAACATTGCCCCTGCACTCGTCGAAGCCGTCGCTGGCTTTCCACTCGATGATGCCTCCTCGCTTATCTCCAGATTGATTCCATTGAACACGATCGACTTTGGCCGCAACAACAGCTTGCCCGCTTCCTATTCGTGTGCGTCAATCGATGCACGCGTCCGAAGAATGGTGATGAAATCTCACTGCAGCGTTGGCCAGCTCGACCACTGCTTCGCCAATGTCGGCAAAAAACTCGGTACGCTTCACGGTTGCGTACTTCTCGAGCGCTTGCTGTAAAAGCCCTTCCTGCGTATCCAAGGGCAACTTGCGAATACGGACAGACCGATTCCGTACTTCTGCACGTCGACCGAGTCCACTTTCTGTCCATCCTTCCCTGTCGGGTACCAACAATCAATTCTGCTTCGATCTCTCCAAGCAAAAGACCGACCGGTTTTTCGATCGTACGCGGGTATCTGCGATGGTCACAGCTATTCGTCGCTTCTTAAGCTCATAGTTATTTGCGGAAAGAGCGGCTCGGGCATCAGCCTGAATTCGGTTAGATCCATATAGAACAACACAAAGTATGCAAGGCCCACCTCATTTTCAAATTCAACGAATGCGAAACCTTTAAGTTGTCCGTTTTTGTCTTCTGCCAGACGAATGTCCTTGATACGTCCATACTAAACCCATCCCTCGGATCAGTACCGACAACTAAATGGGGATCAGTGGCTCACTCTTGAAAATACCCCATCGAGGTCCTCTTTATTGGCGAATTTACTAAGACCTGCGACGTACACCTCCCGCTCATCCGCATCCGCATCACTGCGTTCTTTCTTCCGCTCTGGGTTCGAGATATAAACGGTAAGCGTTCGCTCAGGCTCGAGCTCACACCCATGCAACTCGAGTGCTCTCTCTGCTGAAGCCTGCGTATCGGCTCAATAGTTGAACTATTACATTCATGTCTGGCAGACTCACTGGCGACGTGAACTGCACATAACAGAACCGGCGAGTCGCCTTGAATTTTTTGCTCGGCCACCGGACATCGAATATGAGACCGTACTAACAACCAAGTTAGCAAGGCAATGATAGACCACGAAGACGAACCTGTCGTAATAGATCGCGAATGGCGGCGTCGTCAGTTTTCTCAGGAAAGTTTGTCACATATAAAGTCGAACGCCATGCGAGATGTACGTTGACTTCCGTCCCGTCAATGCGTTTCTTGTCTTTGGTGAGCGCGGCAGGGACGCTTTCCTGTGCAAAGATAAGAACGTCACTCCCCAAGAACCCGAATCACACACCCGTGCGACAAATTCAACTGTTGCGACAAGCGTTTCTGGCATATCTGTGATCTTGATTTCACGTATTTCTCCGCACTGCGCAGTTAATTTAGCTTGGTGTATCTCGTTCCTCTGATCGAGTACGCACATCTTTGAAAAGTGCCTTGAGCTGTGCCTCGGTGGTTCCAGAAGGCAAATCGGCAACGAAAACAGTGCAATTCTCGCGATCCCTTTGATTATCGGCCAGCAGACAAATCAATGTCACAACTCATACTTTCCGCATAAGACATACCTTTTGAGCGGCGCGGTTGGAGGTTCTAATCGGGAACAATTAATCGGATACAAAAAGGGTAACAAAACAAGATCATACCCATTCGCACCTTCTTACTAGCACCCCCGTCAATTTCGGGCTCCTGGCTTGCCTTTCGCTTGCCTCGAGGTTGGGTGGAGGTAGTCGGACCATCAACATCACTAGGTGCAGCAGGTGTTTCTTCTTGGTTGACGTTGGCAGGGACAGACGTAACAGTGGCAGAGGCAGCATGCTGCTCCATGGCGTACTGAGCTGCTGCCTCGTATGCTTTCTGCGCCTCCTGTAAAAAAAGGCGCGGGTTTACATTGAGCTAGACGTGCGGGATACATCGGCAATAAGATTCGCCCACCCTTATCCGTCTCGCTTCAACCTGAGTTCTTGCACGCTCAATGCGCGCAAGGGCTTCCTCAAGTGATGCGAGAGAACCGTGAGCATGCTCGAAGCTGAGCCAGGCATCCCAGAGCGCTTCGGGATAGTCAAGATTTTTAGTACTGACATCCTGGAAGCGGGATCGCGCAGCGTCATGCTGATCCGTTCGGCTGTGAATTCGTAAATGAATGTCGATGAACTAAGAGCACAGCTACTAATGAACACCCACATGAGGATATCAGTGTAGGCCACCCATACTGCCCAGCTTGACTTGTAGTGCGCAGCAGCAGATGCCCATACATCGATAGCCTCGTCTACAACATCTGCATCTGCAAGACTTAGATACTGCACTCAGGACTATTAGTTACCATCCGAAAGAAATAAGAGAGAACACACTAGCTCGGAGAGGAACCTCTCCAATCTAAGTCGTGGGTCCCCCGCCTTCGAAGCTGGAAGCGAATCGCGTCAAAAAAAACAGATCTAATCCCATTCGCCACCACCTACCTTGTCTTACCATCACGAGACCGTCTTCTACAATCTTGACTAACGTGCTAAAGGCGTTTTCACCGCCTCCACCATCTTCATACACTCGTTTTTCGGCACCGGCGCAAGCAAGAACCAGGGGCACAATTTGATCGGGATCTAGGTCAGGTCCCACTGGGTTTGTTTTGGTGAAAAGATTTGTGGAAAGTGCGCGTTGATACGCGTCTGCTCGGATGTTGAGAAGATCTACCACGAAGTTCCCGCGAAACAAATACCAGATATCGATTCGCTACTATCCGTTGGATCCTCTGGATTAGCTTCTGCTCTTCGTTCCTGCAATGCTACCATTAGTCATAAACCGAGCAGTATACCGTGTCGCGACACACCAAATAACGGATATACCGTGCCCATACTTCACCCGAAGCAGGTACGCTCCTTGTCGCACGTTTAATCGTGCGCTCTAAGTCGCTTTCATCTATCCCTTGCGTTCGCTAGTGACAACGATGGTTCATCAGTCGAAACACCCAAAACAGAGTTCCCTTTCACGTACCAGGAAATCGATATACCCCACCCAAAGTGTGCGTAGCGTTTGCTCCGCGTTTCCTTCACCGGCGATACGAAGTTTCGCAGCCTCAGCAATCGATCGCTCAAACAATCCCCTAACAATAAAGACATCTGGGAATTTGCCTTTTCGCTCTGCTGCAAGATACTGCATATATGCGTCAAAAGAGGTCTTCAGAGAGAACACAGATTCAGCACAAAGTAACAAATGAATAGAATACTTTCTTACAAGGGAAAGCTCCGAACGTTCGCGCCGTTCGTATGCTTTGACAGCACGCGAACGTAGCTTCGAGGCCGAGATGAGTAGCAATTCGTATTCCGTCGCCGGCTTGTAGGTCGTGGTGAATGAAGAATACGACTGATAAGTTTCTTCGTAGCCTTTGAGTACAAAGAATTAGCCATAGCGGACGGACCAAATAAATGCTCCCATAACTGACCTGCATGTGGCTGCTGCAGGCGCGTAAGATAGAATTCCTCCACGTGTTGGACGAGCTCGGGTCTGTCATTCGCGATGAGGACACATAATACATGGAGAGCGACGCGTACCTCTCGGCTGGAGATGCCGCCTCAATCATCTCAAGTTCCCAATCTCGCTGCAGCTCCCAGAGGTACCGACTCTTTCAGCGAAATGTCAGATTACCCCACACCGTATCAGAGAAGCCATTACCCTTGTAAGGTGTTCAGTACCTTTAGAAACAACCTCCGAAATGGCTTGACGGGTCCATGCGGTGGAGAAGTGTTCCCCTAACTCTTCCGGTGGCACCTCGAGCGCTGTGAAATACGCATGGCGATCCACCAAGAACTCGATGTGTTTCTGCAAGATGGGAATAGCTGTAACAGCCGTTCAACATACACTTTTGCAATAGGAAACCCTCACGCACATAAATAGTCAGCCTCTGCGCGTGTGTACAGTTCCGACAACTCCAAGACGTCGGCCGGATTCTCCAGGTTAGCAGAGGACTTTTTTGCATCGATGAGGGGCAGCCACACGTCGTCTCCGACTGCAAGGTAACTAGCAGCCAACTCTTGAGCTGCGAGGACTTGTGGTTCCATGTCGAGAGACCGGGCCAGATTGATGTGCTGGACATGGAGGTTAATGTCGAAAGAGTTGACAGAGAGTTCAGTGAGTAAGTTGGCAAGCGCGTCCAGAGCGTCGCTCGTATCAGCAGAGTCGTCCATGGTGAAGCCGGTGAGCGTGGCGCTGGGTGTTGCCTCCAAGGTTGCGCGTCACACCTTACCAAAAAAGGTAGCACTGCTTCAAGTTCAAACGTTCAACCATCAAGCTTTCGATGTAGGGTATAGCTCACAGCCTCCTCCCCGGGAAAACAAGCCAATTCCTAGCCCTCCCTCCCTTGCGCAAGACGTGGTAGATGTATAACCCATATCTACGAAACTGGAAGGTGTGATAGGTCCAGACTCCACTGGGGGGGCTGTCATGACGGCAGCTCACGATGAAACAAAGGTAAGTATCAATATCCTGACAGTTGACAGCACGGATATTAAATCAGTGAACACTTCTAAGACATGTCTCCTGAGCGCTCGAGCCTCTGATATCTCCGTATGCTCGATATCTCCGACAATCGTCGGTGGCAGGGGACTGAAAACATTCTCAATGGGCATAACGAGATGCCACGCATTTTCCGGATTCGGTGTAGGTGGATTTGGTATGTATCATTGGTGGTTGAAACGTTGAATGATCGATTCGTGTTCCATTGTAACATCTCGCTCAAACTTCGAGCTCAAGACTTACGGGTCTGCTCACGCTGGTCAATCCACGTCGTATAATACTGTAGGTAAGTTTCAGATCCGCTTGCAGTCCAGTGGTACTTTCAAGTGAGTATGTTTTGCGAAGAGTGCATGGTTTCCACTGTACAGCCGAACCCCTTTGATGTTATTATGTAGCAACTGTCTAAACTAGTTCTAATTCTGATCCGAGTACTGCGTACACATACCGTTACTTTCTCAAAATGGTGTTTGGATCTGAGCTGCTCTTTTGTCCTCTTCTGGCGTTGTCTCGTTCGTTGCCTTCAAGAACAAAAAGCAAGGCAATCACGCACCCACACGGACCTTTCGTTGACGAACTCGGAGCTAGTCCTGCTGGCAGCTGTCTACTATCTATCTAGGGATGGCTGAGTTCTCCGTTTTTGCTGTCATTCACACACTACCTGTTGTGTTCGACACAGCAACGACTATCACGCCGTGGTGACAAAATGGACGTCCCTAGCTCACCTGACTACAGCCAGATCATTTCTCGTTGCTTTATCCCTCGGATCCGATCTTCGCCGGCGCTATGCTCGATTTGATTGCCCCTGTGGCTTACAACTTGCTCATTCGGACCCATAAAAGTCGCAGCGTGTGGATGTCCTCTCTTAATTTCTATTCTCCTGGCAAACTTGCCCCACGCGGGCATGGCTTCGACCCTCAGGCGCTCACGTCGCCGTGAGCTGGTCCTCACACGTTCTTTCACGAGAGCCATTCAAGACAAAGTACGGCTTGAATCGTACGTGTTTTGACATCCTGCACACATCGTATCCCTGACTTCTGCAAGACCCCGCGCAGCGTTCTTTGCAGATCGCACCAATGGTCACACTCACACACCCCTCGTCTCGACGTTCGAGGCGTCAGCCGTCCCCGTTCTAACATCACGACCGTCCATGATATTTTCCCTCTATCATAGTACGAACTCCCATCAACCCGTACATCCAATCCATCGTCTCCCTCCCGAGTTGCTCGTGCATGTTTTCACGCTAGGCTCTGTCGATAACGTGATGTTCCCAGTCCTCGTGTCTCACGTGTGCCATTCCTGGAGAGCCATCGTGTTGCACACACACTCGCTTTGGCGACGCGTGTCGCTTAATCCTAATTCCAACGTGCACATGTGGAAAGAACGCATTCGCCGTGCACGACTGTGCACGCTCGATGTTGACCTCGCATCATATCCTCATGCAAGGCCTCTGTATGATATAGATCTCGTGGCACTTCAGATGCATCTCCTCGCCCCGCACTTGTCTGCGTTGCGATCACTTGACATTCGGTTCGACTCGTACGCGCCGTACTTGTGGAACACAGCACTTGGACCCTTATGTCGGTCAACTCCTTATCTCTGGGACCATCGGTCTCCCAACCCAGGTGATCGGTCTTTCAACAACGCCGTAGAAGCCCCGAAACTCGAGTCCCTCACGCTTCGGTATCCTCAGAACGACGATTTCAAAGAGTTCAATCTCTTTGGCGGTTTTGCACCAAAGCTTACCCGAGTCACATTGGAAGGTGTGCGGTTAACGTGGATCCCAGAGCTGTTTGGAAACCTTTCGTTCCTGGACTACACACATCACGGGTTCAGTCACGGAGAAGAGGCCGTCGGAGAGATTCTGTCGATGTTGCGAATTTCCTCCCGAATCCGGGAGCTCAGATTGTGCATTTGTCACAAAGAAACTACCTTGCAGGCCTTCCACCTTCGAAGACCGTTGATCGGCGATGACGATGTCTCTTTGCCTTTTCTCGCGTCGTTGTCACTTAGTTTGGACAATGAGGACTCCGATATCCCATCCGAACTCATCACCATAGTCTCTCGATTATCCGTCCCAGAACTCAAGAATTTATGCTTGCAAGATCATTGTGCAGCCGCGCTGGGCTCTTCAAGTTGGCATTTTAGACAGCCTGCTGCGTTGCCCACGTTTATCGACACTATATGCCGCAACACTTCCTTACGCAGTTTGATGGCAAAAGGTCGTTGGGTCGAGCCGTCGTTGCTATCTGGACTTGCGGCACAGCTACCTTTACTAAAGTCCATTCAAGTTGACAATATAATAATTCCCATGGGGGTGAGTGAAAATGATGTATTATAGGCGATGATTACTTTACTCGAACGACCACTCTTATCGTTTTCTGTCACCATACTAGCCCCCTCATAGACGATCTAGTTAAGCCTCGTGTATGAACTAAACTGACCTAACCATTGGTAGTGTGCTAAAAATGTGTAGCCAAAATGTATGATAGCTGTCTTACGATGAGAACCTCCTGGGTTCCGAAGCTTCCTCTCAGCTCGACGATCCCACGGGTTGGATCATAAGGCACTACCTGCAAGAAGTCCCGTCGTACACCCATCTTGGACCAGTTCCTCATCGATCATGACATCCCCCGCTCAGTTCACGCTGGAAAAGTTGTACGACCTCAACGGTCGAGTCGCTCTCGTAACGGGAGGCGGCACCGGGATCGGGCTGATGATTGCTCAGGGGTTCGCCGCCAACGGGGCGCGAGTCTACATCACCGGACGACGCCTGCAAGTCCTTCAGAACGTCGCCGATTCCTGGAATAACAACAAAAAGGAGACCATGGGGAGCCTTATCGCGTGAGATCTCACTGATCGCAACGTACATTTCGTGTATCAAACGTTGTTTTGTCCGGTCATCCGATTAGGCTCCAGATGGATACCACCAACAAGGACGATATTCGACAGGCTGTGGAGAAGCTTAGGAACGACGAGGGAAAGTTGCATATCCTCGTGAACAAGTGAGGATGACGTGCCGATTCTGTTGATCTTCTGATCGCTGAATGCTACATGAATAGCGCCGGTCAAGGCGGCCCAAGATCCGATGAACTCAACAGACCGTCGACGACAGCCCCCAAAAAGGCAGAAGAAGTCGGCCGGTATCTGTTCAACAACGAGTCCTTTGAAGAATGGTCTTCGTTGTTTGCCGTCAACACGTTCTCCGTATACTTTGTGACCGTGGCTTTCCTGGAATTGCTCGACAAGGGATCTCAGGATAAACCTGGGTTCACCTCGAACGTGATCAACATCACGAGTATCAGTGGGCTGATCAAAGTCGCGCAGAGACACGTACGGTCATTCTTCTCTCTTGCGGGGCTTGCCAGGTTGATGACGATGTGGTTTCAGTTTTGTTACAACAGCTCCAAGGCAGCTGCTTCTCACCTCACCAAGATGCTCTCTACAGAGTTTGCCCTCCGGGGTATTCCAGTCCGCGTAAATGCGATTGCACCAGGCGTGTACGAGAGTGAAATGACGCACGACGTTATTTCCGGTCAAGAAGCGACGGACGGGGTAGGCATGCCTGTTATATCAGTGCCTGCAAAACGGTCCGGAACGTAAGTTGGTGGACTGATGTTTTCGCAGCGGCCCTGTACGGACCGAAACTGACCTAATCGATGTATACAGAGCGACAGAAATGGCTGGCACGGCGGTGTACCTGGCATCACCTGCTGCAGAATATATGAATGGACAGGAGTTGGTTATCGATGGAGGATACCTTGCTGTAAACCCTTCACGGGTTTGAGCAACGAAAGGATCTAGTATCGTGCGTAGCGGATACGGCTGCATTGAATAAAAAGTCGGTTGGCTTCACATGGGGACAACCCGTGATCTCATGGAAAATGAGACCAGAAATAAGTCTTGTTCCGTCTTCTCTCATAGAGATCGACCGTGTCCAACCCTCCAAACGTCCCGAAATGACACGAACGTTTGATTGCATCGTCGTGGGCGGAGGGCACGCAGGTGCTTCTGCTGCGATCGCTGCAGTCGAGGCAGGCTGCAAAGATGTCTTGATCGTGGAAAAAGCACCGGAAGAATGGGTCGGTGGGAACGGCTACTTTACAGCGGGCGCGCATCGTGCCGTGCACGCCGGTCTCGCAGACCTCCTCCCCATCGTGACCGATGTGACGGCCGAACAAGCTGAAAAGATCGATGTGGCACCGTACACCACGGACGAGTTTATCGGTGACATTATGCGTCTCGGAGAGAACAAGCCAAATGCCGAGCTCGTCAAGGCTCTGGTGGAGAACTCGAGAGATGCGATACGATGGCTTGCGGAGACGGTGGAGGTACCGTTCAAACTGGCGTTCCACAGGCAAGCGTATGAAGTAGATGGGAGGCAGAAGTTTTGGGGAGGGCTAGCGCTGAGCGTACAGGATGGTGGAAAGGGGTTGATCAGGGCGGATTTGCGAGCGCTCCAGAAGCGCGGCGTCGAGCTGTGGTTCGATACCCCTGCCGTTCGGCTCGTCACCGAGGGAAGCGCCGTAACAGGAGTTGTAGTCCGGAAGAGCGGAGAGGAAATGCTTCTCAAGGCATCTGCAGTCATTCTTGCTTGTGGAGGGTACGAATCCAGTCGAGAGCTCCGCATGAAGTACCTCGGACCAGAATGGAAACATGCTCGGGTGGGTATTCGTTCGTGTTGTGTACAACGGTTGTTCAGCACTCAGCGACGATTAGGTTCGCGGAACACCTTACAATACCGGAGACGGCATCTTGATGGCGCAAGCCATAGGTGCCAAGCTCGTTGGCGACTGGCGTGGATGCCATAGTACGTGCTGGGACGCGAACGCACCGACCGATGCAGGAAACAGGGAGTTGAGCAATCAATTCACTAAATCCGGGTACCCGTTGGGCATCATGGTAAACATCAACGGAGAGCGGTTCGTCGATGAAGGCCAAGATTTCAGAAACTATACCTACGCGAAAATTGGGAAGCAGATCTTGTCTCAGCCGGAGGGTTGTGCCTTCCAAGTGTGGGATGCGAAGGTGACTCCACAGCTTCGGAGGGAAGAGTATGGCGACGATGTTGTAGAGAAGATCACGGCGTCCACTATCGAGAAGTTGGCTGACAGATTATTGGACGAGGGGCTGCAAGACAAGGAAATCTTCCTGCGGACGGTCCACGAATACAACGATGCAGTTCACCAGCATCGCATGGAACACCCAGGCTCGAAATGGGATCCCACTATCAAAGACGGCCTGTCAACCCAATCCTCTAGCCAGTCGCTGACTATTGCAAAGTCGAACTGGGCCCTTTCGATCGATAAAGGGCCATTCCTGGCTGTCAGAGTCGCCTGTGGTATCACATTCACGTTTGGTGGCCTGGCAATTGATCCAGGGACGGGCGTGGTACTGTCTGAAAGTGGAGATGTTATCCGGGGTCTGTTTTGCACCGGAGAAATGATTGGGGATCTTTATCATAACAATTACCCAGGAGGCAGCGGATTGACTGCAGGCACCGTATTCGGGATGAAGGCAGGCTGCGCAGCGGCGAGACTGGCTAGCAGTGGAAAGGACGCCGCTTAAACGCTGCCAAATAGCATGAGCATGATCAGCCAACTAATATTACAATGCCTCATTCCGAGAAATCGAGGTTTCACCAGTCTTTGAGATGTAGTAGATTGAACCTCTACGGTGACGTCACAGCACCGAATTCGGATGTTCGATCAACATCGATCAACCATCGACGTAATACTTACTGCATAGTCTTGCCGTCATGTTCAAGTACTCTCGGCTAGTACCAGCTCGACCCTCGCAGTGACTTGACACACCAACTTGACGCATTGGTGGTTGGACATTTTGCCCTCCTTTTCGCTCATTGACGCCGCTGTATCTCCTTTCGACATGTCCACTTTGGAGCCCAAGACTCCTAGTAACCACCCAGTCACGTTCAGCGATGTGGTCATTACCGCTCTCAACGCCGGCCACGGTGATCACCACGAGAGTGCAACGCCTCGACCTCCGTCAACGGGTCCTGTCCGAACCCCAGTTAATGATCAACGACCTGTTTTGCGTATCGCGACCCCCTCTACGTCAGCCGCTGCCAGAGCCTCTCGGCCCATCTCCGTACTTGACACACCTTCCGCTCGGACCGGTCCTCCCCGATCTCTGTCATATCAGTTCACCCCATCTAGCTCCCCTATTGGCCCTCACTTCACCTCCCTCAATGTTCAGCAGGAGGAGGAAGAGCTTTTCGAAAACGACTTCGCTGAACAACCTCAGTCCGCTTCTCGACGACAGTCTACCTTCCGTGGGGCCTTGCAGTTGGTCGGTTCAAACTTGGACAGAGACTTAATAGACAGGAAGGGAAAGGCTCGTGACGCTAGGGTCCATGAAGCAAGTCGGACTTCCACGCGGTGGCTCGAGTCACCCATTGATGAAACGCCTACTGTTGTTTTCGAGGAGCCTCAGCGCACCGAACAGGCGTCTGAGCACGAAAGGCGTCTTCCCAGACACAATACTGCTGGCTGGGCCAGACAGGACGGCTCTCAGTCCAAAGAACCAGGGCAGACGGATATCCAGCGATCATACTCGCATCCTCCCCCAAGCTCGACAAAGCATTCTGGAGGCTCCGACAAGTGGGGCAAGTTACGTGCATTGATACGACATTTGCCCTCACCTGCTGTGACGCACGCCGTCACACCACCAGAGGTCAACATAATCGATGAACTCATCACTGGAGGTCTTTCAAATTTAATGTTGGGCCTTTGGTTCGAGCGGGACGACAAGGGTCATCGACGTGTCCCGGTTCTACTTCACCGGCTGCGTATCCGTATCAGCGATAGCCTGCATCCATCGCACGCACAAAAAGCAGTGTTTCGTATCGAGTGTGAATATGCGAACGGTGCAGCGCGTTGGGTCATTTATCGCCAACTTCGAGACTTCATCTCGTTGCATACTCATTATACAATATCCAATGCGTTCAGCAGCCAGAAGGACAAGCTTCCAGAGTTTCCGCGAACTTGTATGATCTTTCACCTACCCTCCGTTCTTTTTCTAACCATCGCTTCCGAAGCACTTCCATATTTTAATTTCCTCAAAAAGGGAAGTGGTGGAACCCAAACTCGCCAAGCAGATTTCGCATTATCACAACGTGAAGCCCTCGAAAACTATCTCATCAAGCTCATTCGCGCTGTGGTACGTTGCTACAATTGCGGAAATGTCGGGTGATTAAATGACGTCGCACAACCGTTAGATGTTTCATCCGTCATCGAACAGATTATCGGGTTTTCTTGAAGTCAGCGCATTGTTTATATCTCTTGCGCAGTCAGGGGGAATTCAGTACAAAGCGGGTTATCTGCGTTTTGAACCATCTGGAAGTAATCCAGGACTCGGTCGCAAAGCTACAAGTAGGACAGATCGAAAGCAGTCTCGGTGGTGTGCTGTGCGAGAGAGCTGTCTGGTCATTCTTGAAGAGCCTGGAGAGGTTTGTTGCATCTCTTTTTAGTCGCACGCCTCTGATCAACACAACAGCTGACTGTTTTGGATGTTTTCCTCCTCGACTCAGATTTCAAGATCGTACGTCCGATTCGTTACTATCGCAAAGGTCTCCACCTCCTTCGCCCGGAACCTGCGGACAGGGAGTTCCATACTGCCGACCGTATGCACGAGGTGGCATTACTTCAGGAGACAGAGGTCGACTGTGCGTCGGCGATGGAATCCATCACGGGCAGGATAACCAGAGTGCTTAATGTTTGCCGACGACCGACACCAAACATGGAGAATGTCGAGAAAGAGGAGAATATATCATCCCCTCGGCCTATGCATGAGCGACATGATTCGGGGTCTTCCGGGAGCTCTGTCGCATCCAACTTGTCCCCCTTCCCGATGCTGGATCCCTCAACGCATATCAGACCCCTTCAGATCTCCCAGCCCCAACGAAGTGTGCAAGAGCAAGAGCAGAACCAGCAAGACCGGACACTATCAGAGAGCGAACAACGGAAACGAAAGAAGCGCTCGCAAGGCGTTTCAAAGCATACATTTTATGTTGAGAATTCACAAATGCGGCTCAAGCTGTTTGCGAGGAATGAGGCAAGTTCGTAGTCCAGCGCTCAGGCTATGATTGATACCCTGCTCCTCTAGCGCCAAATGTTACAGTGGATCACAGCGCTAGAGAAGGCTGCGGATACCTGCCAGTTTGTCACAAAGAACCGGTTTGACAGCTTTGCACCCATACGGATGAACGTGGCTGCACAGTGGCTCGTGGATGGGGTTAGCTTGCGATCATCCCTTCTTATACCTATTGACTGTATCTTCTCTGCAGCGCGACTACATGTGGAATTTGGCGAGAGCGCTCACAATGGCGAAAGAAAGTATATATATCCATGATTGGTGGCTCTCACCGGGTATACCTTTTCACTCGGAGAATTGTGTTCTTTACTTACTTTCTGCAGAATTACAGTTACGACGACCGAGCAAAGACAGGTACCGATTGGATAGGATTTTGGAACGAAAGGCGAAACAAGGTGTCAAGATACATGTGATATTATAGTGAGCGTCTACCCTTGGCGTATATTCTATGTGCTCATGCCGTTAACAGTCAGGAGGTCTCAAGCCGCACAACGCCGACGGATAGCAAGTGGGCAATGGATATGATTCTTGTCCTTCTCTGATATATGTCCATCACATTAGTTACGCGAAACAGAAACTCACATCGCTCCACGAAAACATCATGGTTCAACGATCTCCTTCGCATTTCCAGACGGGCACGTTTTACTGGGCTCATGTGGGTTAACAAATCGCTGTCCTCTTACATCATTAATCTTTCTTTATTCCAGCACGAGAAGCTTTGCGTCATTGACCAGACCATTGCTTTCATGGGCGGGATAGATCTTTGTTTCGGAAGGTCAGTTATATCGTTCGTGCCACAGAAAATATTTAACTGCCTTTAGATGGGACACCCCGCAGCATGTTCTCGTTGACGATCCAGAGGTATCACTGAAGACCACAATATGGCCAGGTATGTTTCTGACGAGCGCACACCGTCAGGCTTCTGCTTATTTTGTTCTGTACATCTGTTAGGAAAGGATTACAGCAATCCAAGGGTTTTGGATTTCCATACACTTCACAAACCCGAGGAGGACATGTACGATCGCTCCAAAGTCCCTAGGATGCCTTGGTATGTTTATATTTGGGGATAGGGACTGAGGAAGCTAATCTTGTACAGGCATGACGTTGGGATGCAAGTTGTCGGCCAACCGGCTCGCGATCTAGCTCGACATTTCGTAGAGAGGTGCGCCAGGGCCAATTTCACTCGTTTAATCTGTTGATATGGATAATACAAGATGGAACTGGTTACTGCGGATTAAGGTATGAATGATTCTGTGTCTGAGATACTTGCTTACGAGCTCTTTATTTGCTTAGAATCACACGAGGCTTATGCCGTTTTTGATGCCTCCACCAGAGTTTAGACCTGGAGAATTGGAAGCCTTGGGTCTCACAGGAACTTGTGAGATGCAAATTTGTCGTTCTGCCGGGCCATGGTCGCTTGGCACACCAAATCGGATTGAACACTCCATCCAAAACGCATATATAGCAGGCAAGCTTTCCAGGTGTATCTGCGGACATCAATTCTGATCTCAAGCAGCAATTGACGACTCGAAGCACTTCGTTTACATTGAGAACCAGTTCTTTATCTCCTCGTAAGCATGTGCACCGTACAGTCGAGAGCTGGCCTTATTTCCAACTCAAAGGACTGAAATTAACGACGTTAAGATCGAGAATGGAATCGGAGATGCCCTGGTCAGGCGGATCATCCGCGCGAAGCGAGAAGGAACCCCATGGAAGTGTTGCATCATCATACCGCTATTACCTGGGTTCCCATTTACGGTAGATCATGGGGAGGCTAGTGCGGTATGTTCGCCCGGTTCCTGGTATAGTTTCAACTTAGACAGTAATTCGACAGATACGAATTATTCTCGACTGCCAAAACCGTACACTGTTCCGAGGTGAGAACTCGATTTACGGGCGGCTGAGGGCAGAAGAAATTGAAGTAAGTTCAATCTCCTTGGTCCGTCTCGCATGCTAACTTTGATTAGCCAGAGGACTATATTCGCGTGTTCTCCTTGCGAAATTGGGGCAAGATGCGTGATGGGGTCGTGACCACTGAGATCGTAAGTATCCAACTACGAATGTATTTTCATGGGTTAACGACGGTTTCAGGTGTACATTCATGGCAAGATATGCCTCGTTGATGACAGGCTCGCGATCATCGGAAGTGCGAACATTAACGAACGATCCCAGCGGGGTGATCGAGACTCTGAATTAGCCGCTGTCATCCGAGATACTGACATGATCGAAGGGTAGGCTCGAATTTCATTTCCTGCTAAACTCTCGGCTGATTTGCTTGGATGCAGAAGGATGGCTGGTGTTCCCTTCGAAGTGGGGCGATTTGCACACACTCTCCGGGTCCGGCTGATGCGAGAACATATCGGAGTTGACGTTGATGCCCTGACCGACGAAGATTACGTGTCACGCGATGAAGATTCATATCACCAGGAACAATGGGATCCGAACGCCGAACAAGAACCACCAGGACATCATGTGACGGAGCTCGTACATGTGCATGAGAAATCAATCCACGATACAGTACGCACGGCAGCACATAGAATCAAAGAAGGTGCTGTTTTTTATGCTCGTGTCCGAGGCCCAGCTGACCTGACTGTTAAGGTGCCCGGAATACTGAGCGCACTATCTCTGAATCCGTGTCAAAAGTCTCCCATTCAGCTGTGGCTAACGGTGGGGCGGGCGATCTTGGACTAAAGAGAGACGGACCATCCCCTCAGGACGGTGATGCGTTATGCTCTTTTGACGAAGAGAAGCCGGTCAGATTCACCAGTGCGGGTGTCCCGGCAGTTGGGGCTAAAACATCTAAACAACCACCGTCGCCTCTGAAAATTCAAGTGTCACACAGCGCTGACCAGTCAGGCGTGCGCGAGGATCAGCAGGTCGATCCGAACCCTGATGCGCCATTCGACGCACATGCTGCTGACCGGGATGCGGTGGATGTGGGAGCTCACACCGCTTACCAGCCCTCGCGCTCTACATTGGATCACGACGACTGGATTGAGGACAAGGGTACAGCATACAAGCAGCCTACCCAAAGAAGACAGAGACACCTTCAGGAAGCCAAGGGAAAGCAGCCAGCTGCGACACCAGCACCGTACATCGACCCTGAATGTTTCGAGGATCCGATTTCGGACGAGTTTTGGGTGGATGTTTGGGTGGTGTGTGCCGAACATAACGTGAGTGCTCGTTCAGTTTACCTGCGTATCTTTGCTTAGTAGCTCTCTTAGACGGAGATATACCGCAAGGTTTTCCATGCAATCCCGGATGATACGGTGACTACTTGGAAACAATATAAGCACTTTGTTGCTTTTCATGAGCGGTTTACGAAGACAGTAAGTTTCTGATGATGGCTGAAGGTCTGATATCTCATTCTGTGTCAAGGACAAGCCCTGCTCCTCTCCGATCCCATCATCATCAGGCATTGATTCTGAGGAGAACAGATCTAATCTTCCGAATGACAGCGTTGAAGAACTGCATGACCGAGACGCAAAGGACAGCGAACAGTCACTGCCAACGACCATGCCCAAATCACAACACACGCAGGAGAAGGAACTAGGCAAAGGGAAGAGCGCCCGAGGACACCAACCATTCAGCAAGTCAGAGTGGGGAGAAATGGAAAACATGTTGGAACACATACGCGGTCATCTAGGTAAGAGAGTTGAACCTTGTTGCTATTCCTAACTAAAATGTAATCTCTAGTTGTACATCCGACGCACTTTCTGGAGAGCGAGGATGAGGGCGACAACTTTTTATTCAACGCTGACAGGTGAGTGGGACCCGTGATCTCGTGCGACAGCGCATACTGAACACTCGCACGACTCAGGCTTTGGCCTCTTCCGATTTACAACTGAGCACAGTTTCACTCGTAGGATAGGACATACATTCTTCGGTTCTTTATTCCACGCATATTGTATTCACATTATTGGCTCTCATGTCACTTCCCTCGTTCATTCATCGGACTCGGAGTGGATATCAAATATCAGCTTATCTGGATTTAATAATGTCAGCTACATACAGCCTCTAGATATTTTACCACCAACCTTCGATGTAAGGTGCGGTATATTCCTGATAGTCACGATGTGCCTTGTGAGGTATGTAGTCCTTCAACGCAGCCTCATCTTTGAAAACGAAAATGACGCCTGGAAAAGAATTGACATTCCAAGTCGGTAGGCAAGGAAACAACGTCGATCACGCCGAACCTTCATCAAAATCGTGGTCCAACGGATGTTTGATCTTTTTACCGGCCACGACGCTACTGATGGCGGGGATCTGTGCGGGCAACGCGTGTAGGCTCGACGTGACTTTTTCAACGTCGGCGGGGGTAATGCCTCGTTTGAATTTGAGCAAGACTAGTAGCAAAAGCATGCAAAGCTCAGTTGCAATTCGCGGACAGTGCGGACTCGAGGGCCTCGCTCGGCATAGAGTTTCAGCACGACGTACCGATGTGGTGAATGGGCATGGTAGTAAGTTCAAGGATTTTCACTGCGGAGCGTGGAAGAGTCCGAGGGAGCTCATAACTGCATGGGCTACTGGCACATGACCAGAATGTACCACAAGTGACGACTTTGGTGTGGTCACCCACGCCAAGGATGCATTCTATTGACACCGACAGGTCAGTGGTCACTGGATTTGAGGTGGTCTCACCCGACTCCGAGTGTGGCATCTAACGCTGCTCCCCATACAGGCGGTTTTGAACGTGACACCGATGAAGTTCTACGGTCACAGACAAGGAACAGCAATTGAGGATCGATCGGCAGGTCGGGCACAATGCACATGAGTGGCATGCAACTTTGAAGGCCAAGGTCAATCATGGGATCTCTGTGCTCACAATGTGCCCGCAGGTTTCTACTAGTTGAAACTCACATGGCCACAACGTACTGATCGTGTCCTCGACAGACGATCACGAGTCGTATTTTGAAACCTTGGAGATGACTCCAATGATGCCATGAAACCGCTGGTTCATGAGGTGCTGCCAGTGCGTGGACCAATGCTCTATATCTGTTCTCATTACGAACTATGACGGTACGAGTACAAAAGCACGGGATAATGTTCCTAGCCTCATAGGCGAGTAGAAGCGTACCCCGCTCTAACGTCCATCTCTCCAGCGCCTCTTCCCTGTTGCAGGATAATGGTTCATCTTCGCTCTGGCATGACCACGGCCCTCGCCGCCTTGTCTCTCTTCGGATCAACTATGGCCGTTCCGCTCATAGACAAGCTGAGGAGTCTCAGTCCGGGAGCTCGTGACCTTTTGAAGAAGTCCACCCCCGGTGCTCCTCGATTTGTGGTCTATAGTGATGCCTGGGTCGACGGCCTCCCGCCTGTTGCAGATATCCAGGTGAGGAGAGGTTGATGCACATCACCACATCACCGCACGCTGACACCACTTCAACTCAGGGGTTCAATGTCTTGTAAGTGATGATCGTATGGTATAGCACTAACTAACTTGATCTCAGTGCTCTGTCCTTCTGGCGGATCAGTGGAGTAACTGATATGGCGTTGCAATGGCAACAGTTTACGTCTAGCCAGCGTGCTGGTTACCTGTCGGAATACAATGGAGCCGGCATTCAAATAATCGTATCTGCGTTCGGGGATAGCGAAAAACCGACTACATGGAATACCGACCCCGTCACCGTTGCCAATAACCTGGCTTCTTGGGTGCTTCAGTACTGGGTTAACGGAGTCGACATCGATTACGAGGTACTGCTACGATGTGCTCTTCGTGGTATGACGGTAAACTGATTAGGTGTGCTAGGATTTGGACGCATTCAATAACGGGCATGGTTCTGCTGAGCAGTGGGTCATCACTTTGACTCAGCAACTGCGAAAGAATCTTCCTCAAGGAGAATTTATTCTAAGCCATGCTCGTGAGTTATTGACTTTGCATGCGCAAAGACAACCGTTCAAGTTCACTCCATAGCCATTGCTCCATGGTTCTCTCCTAACATTTGGGGTGGAGGTGGATACTTGCATGTCCACCAGACTGTTGGCTATTTGATCGATTGGGTGCGTCGTCTGGTGTTCTTTACAAAGTATCTTGCTGATCAGTCGCCTCAGTACAACATTCAAGTATGCCCAATTGTCTATTATTCCCAGAGACACACTGACGTATGGTTCGATCGTAAATCTCAAGTTCTATAACCGTAAGTAGATGGTTGGTTTACTATCGCAGTGGTGGGCCAGCTCATGCTTCGTCCAAAGAGGGAACGTCAGAGTACACGACCTGCCAAGGTCTCCTCGTCGAGTCTTCGAACCAATGGCCTCAATCCGCACTTTATCAAATCGCAGCTAATGGTGTCGATCTCAACAAGCTTGTCATTGGCAAGCCGGGTAGGTCGGAAGACGTCAACAGCGGGTTCGTGACGGTCTGGAAGCTTCATTATTGTGTGCAGCTAGCTCACGCCGTTGGCTGGGGTAAGTCTGATGTCGTTCGAGTAAAGAAATGGTTAATCAAGGATGACTTGAACAGATGCCGGTGTGATGGCTTGGGAGGTACGTTGCAAGCTATGTATTCACTATTCCTTGGATGAACGCCCTTTGATAGTATCCTTATACGCCAACATGGTGGATCGAGACAGTCCGTGGCGGTGTCATCTAAGGGACAAAATAGGCTATTTTCGTTCGCAGAATATGGACTTCAGTGGTGCAGTTTTACGCTCGGATCACGAGCCTTTATGTCGGTATAACAAACCATTTCGCCTTGATTGTAATGGAATATTGTGCTTCAAGCTAGATTTCCCGCTTGCCATCTACCGTAGCTGATGCATCTGTCCGTCCGTACCGACCGAAGGAGCAGCAAACCAGATCCTCCCTTTTGGCATTGTGGTGGTCGCTCGTTGTAATTCTCTTGGGAGCTCACAGGACCAGCCAGATTTCCTGGCTCCCACCGCGAATAGTTTCCCAGTTTAGAGAGGGAAAAATGATTGCTATAGACCAAGACAACAATACGAAGCAAAGCTAGTGGACAACGACTGTACAGTATTCGACAAACAGACTCTAGTGTAAGGGATAGCGCGGAGTCCATCTCAAGTTCAATTTACAAGGAAGGTTTTATGCGTCCTTGTCAACAATTGCAAGGCGCTCAGCGAGTCTCGACAGCATGTCTTCGGCGCGGGGATTATGTGGGAAAGATCGCCCGTCCCCTTTGCTGGAAAGTCCATCGTGGTCAGTACGAACGAATTCACGTGGCAAATGGAGCCATGTCAGCCGGTTGTAATATCACTTACCTGGCACCACCATATAGGATGCGCCACACCCAACCACGTGGTTTGTTCCACCCAAATACCTGTGTCCAGTTCTTCCGCCATCCGACATCATACAACTTCAATGAACGATGGGTGTCCCGTACAAGGCACCTCTGGTTGTATGAGAGCTCGTGTTCCATAGGAGGATCTGAGAGGTGAAGTGACACAGGGAGTGGTGGTATATATCGAAGGAGCAGGAACGGTGAGAGACTTTCTAGAGTCGTTTGGTTGGTGCTGTCCACATTGAGATGAAATACGCATCTATCAGGATGAGTAGACACTTACGAGATGAGATACATGTGATATATCGTGAAGGAACCAACGACAATAGCAAAAACGAATCCGGCGGCGGTCAAGAGAAGTTCGTGAACAGGCGTGGCATCATCCTTATTGAAACGTCGGTAAGCATCAGAGAGACAAGCCTGCAGCTGCAGCGTGTGCTCACCGGGACCAAGGTCGCATTATCGAGTGACCACCAGAACGCACGTGTGGACACGATGCAAATGTAAGTTGAGAGCAAGGTAATGCAGGATATGAAATGGAAAAATGCAGGATAAGTTCTATGGCCCTGGAAGAAAATTTTATACGAGTAGTTTCGTGATGTCATTCCAAACGTACCACACATTTGCTTCCCAGCCACGGACAGTGATGGTCTGATCGATCAGGGCTCGTGATAGCGCAAACAGGATATGCACCTCCTACCCATTTTAAACACGCAGCGTCGACAAATATTGCAATGGTGTGTACGCTCTGGCTTCGGTGCCCAGCATTTACGACACCATTTGAGAGGGGTCAACGTGTCGCCAAAGTCTGGAGCCGCCATGAGGGCCTCATCGTCTCCGCAGGCATCCTCGCCTCCCTCTGTGACGCCTTTGGGGAGGGAAATTGGCCCGGGGTCACGAGTCACACATACAATGAGCGAAGAAAATGCAAGGAATGTAAGAGTGTACGAAACAAGCAAGTGAACGAAAAAACTCGAGGGGGAGTGCAGCGTGCGAAGGTGATGATTGACCAGAACGAGCAGCCAGGATGGGTGTGGAGCTAACATCAATACAATCAACGCTATCAGATTGGGTCGCGCTGAGCATCATTTAACGGTGATAGAAGATCAACACATACAGCAGAGAGGGAGGTAGTGAACCCATCTCTTTGGTGGTTCATCTGGTTCGTCCCACATCCAGCTAGGAGGGTCTGGTCTTGGGGATGCGGATGCGGAAAAATCGAAGGAGAGCAGTGGCATTGGATATCAAAGCGACGCCTACGCAAGGCAGGCGTTGACCAATGGCGACGAAGACAAACTTGTTGACAGTTGCGGTGAGAAGGATCGTGTGACAGGTGTCGCGGAGACTTCCAGACGCGGGGCCGCCAAGTCGGCTAGGCAGTGACAGGACATGATGGATCGTCCGGTGAGTCGGAAGAGTGTATGGTCAAGTGACACTTCTATCATCCTCATGGCTCGTATTCGGGCCTTCTGGCCAGGAAGGCCTCCAGCTGCTTGCAGTCAAATTTACGTGTTAGTGTGTCATGTCCCCAAATCCCCGTGGCCACGAGGATTGTAGGTAAGTCCACCGGGACCCATTTGCGGGCCATATTCGTCATTGGAGTTTTATCAGTTCCTTTGATCAATCGCAGGCGTCCGTTGTTGCATAGATTTCTTAGGTCTCTAACATCGCAGAGACGCCATGCTCTCAGTCACTCTTAAAATTTACCTGATCGCGTTATATACCTCTCTAGCTGGTATGCTATGGGGACTAGACACTGGTGAGTTTCGCGGCTATTATCTACGGCTTTGGATGATAATGATTTTGGTCGAAAGGTTCAATCGGTCCTCTGACGCAGATGGCACAGTTCGCAAACTCCATAGACTACATTTCATCCAGTCAACTGGGGATTTATGTCGCCTGTATCCTGCTTTCAGCTTCAATCTCCTCTTTATGCAGTGGTCATGTCGCTGATGTCATCTCTCGCAAGTATGGGATCCTCACTGGTGGGCTAATAGTTGCTGTTGGGACCGTTATATCCGCCTCTGCCAACAATTTTCCTGCGCTGATTTGTGCTCGTCTAATAACGGGTATTGGACAAGGCCAGTCCATCTCAGTGGTGACGATCTATCTGTGCGAGATTGCTCCTCAAAACATCCGTGGCACCGTGGCAACTATGCTACAGCTCCTCATCACGGTCGGCATCGCCGCCGGGTACTTCATAGCATACGGATCGTCGAGACTGGATGGTAGCCTAGCTTGGCGCACTCCATTCATCATCGAAGCCTGTGTAGCTGCCATGCTATCGATCGGAATGGCTTTCATGCCATTCTCTCCACGGTGGCTGGTGCAACATGGCCGATTTAAGCAAGCCCGCGATGTCTTATCAAAACTCCGTCTGACAACCAAGGAGGTTGACGAAGAATCAAATAGCATCAAAGCGTCTCTGGAAGAGGAGGGCGCGCTGCATGCTACGTTCTCGGAGGTCTTCTCGAAACGTTACATCAAGCGGAGTCTACTTGGAATATTCATGATGGGATTTCAAATGCTCTGCGGTGTACGTATTTACTTGTCATATTCACCGTGGTTCATTGCATCTTCATTCTCGTTGATATGTCTTCTGCTTGCACTAGATCGATGCTGTGCTGTATTATGCTCCCATCCTCTTTACCCAAGCTGGCTTCTCATCGCAACGTGCTTCATTCCTCGCCTCTGGAATTTCGGGGATTGTAAACCTGGTGTTCACCATTCCAGCTCAGCTATTGGTGGATAAGTGGGGCCGGAGGTTCCCCTTTATAGCGGGAGGAATCGCCATCGCCAGCTGTTTTTTGGCAATCGGCAGCATATACGCAGCTCACGGCGGCAAGGCAAATGGAGAGGTCTATCTCAACGGCAAACCTGCTCAGTGGGCTGTCATCATGTTAATCTACATCTTTATCGCCAACTTCGCGTGGTCCTGGGCTGTGGTAAGTTCCCAGGATTCTTCTGGTCCATTCGCGAGGCTTGACTTCTTCTCAATCAAGGTTACCAAAATATATACGTGTGAGATAATGCCTACGCGCCTGCGAGCAAAGGCATGTGCATTCCAGCAAGTAAGTTTTGTCATCGCTCTTTATCAAGATGAGGTACACACTTATGCACGATACCCGAGCTTGCTAATTGGGTCGTTAATTTCGCGGTGGCATTGACTGCTCCTCTCTTCCTCCGCTCATCTCCGAGCGGGCCGTACTTTTTATTCGGTACTGCGACGTGCTTTGTCACGCTAGTGTGTTACTTTTTTATGCCTGAAACAAAAGGCAAAAGTCTGGAGGAGATCAAGGGTCTTTTCGAGAAGAAGAATGATGCTGTGGAGTCCACGTCGACTGCGTGACGGTCATCCACACCTGACGTATACGAAAGGGCAGGCAGGTTTCCCACTGTCCAAGTTCTGCATGTAGTTTCATGTTCCTAGTAGATAACCCACTCATTACTGTCTGTTTCACTCCCGTCTATGACTGTCCACGATAAGTACGCCGGTTTCATTACTAGAGCTGGATCTGACTCGTG
>JBBPNA010000026.1:0-157581 GCA_038090555.1 Boletus subcaerulescens
GGGGCACCTTAATGGGCAAAATTAGCAAAAGTGGCACAAGATGTGCCATATCATCCATTGGAAAAATATACTAGGTACAAAAAAGGGGCAATAGAGTAGTAAAACCCGAGAGCGTTAGGCTGTATCACGGCGGATATCGAACGCGGGTACGGATTTTGTACCCGTGGGTGCGCCGCGCTGGGTTACCCAGTGGGCGAGGGTGGGCGAAATGGCACGGAGGTAGACGTCTGCATATATGCTCGTGCTCGTGCACTCGGCGTAGGTGCGCCCTGGTCCTCGTTGTGTTGTCACGTCCTCATCGTCGGCGTGTCGAAGTTGCATCACCATCCTCGTTGTGGTTGTTGTTGTGGGTGAGGACGAGGGAGAGGGAGAGGGGACGACCACGTCCTTGTCGTCAACGTGTCAGTGGCACGTCGTTGCGTCGTCATTGTCGTCGTCATCATGGGTGAGGACGAGGGAGAGGCAGAGGGGATGGAGAGAGGCAGAGGGGACGGCCTCGTCCTCGTCGTTGTTGCAACAGTGCCAGTGGGAACGTTGTCGTGAGGTGGGCGAGGTAAGGGTGGTGAGCGCTTGAGCTGTCGGCCAGCTGTGGGCTTTTCAACCATGATCACGTGATTTGTTCGCACGCAAAAAATCAAAAAATCGAGACAACTTTTTGTCCACGAGCACGTAGTACCATACTACCCGGCACAAGGGTGCCAAGTGAGATTAAGGGCGAGTACAAAATGCTGATGCAGATTCTCACCTGGCACAGTTGTGAAGCCTCTTTTACGCGAACCAAGTACGTGTCGGATTGTCGATGTGACACGTTTAGAGTGCTTTTGGCGGCACTGTATCCATCTAGAACTTGTCGGAGAAAAGAAAGTATGCCTCTGAAGTATATTATCTACTACAGGGGCAGCTCGCGAGGTTCATATTGGTTCTCTGACAAGCTCATTCAAACTGATCACCACAATAAAACTCGTGTCGGGTTTTGCGGCGAAGCAGATAAATGTCAGGTAGCTTGTTTTCGCTTGAAACAATACTATCTTTACCCACTTCAACCGTGGCACAGCCTAGGGCCTGGCAGTGGGGTCTTGGCGGCAAATTGATCACAGCAGGGTCGACCTTTGCTCTCCAGTCGATGTCATCGTTGTTCTAATGCGACGCGGATTCCATTCCCAAGACTTCACAGTTTTCTTTGCCCCATGAAGTATTCGACGCTCGAAAACCAATCGTCGTCCAAGGGATTCCGTCGTCTTAACGCAAACGCCGTCCCGTGGCCACCCGCGGTCCCCGACACTAGTGAGCAAATATGTTTCCCATGTGAAAGCCCCAGCTAAATCGGCACGTCTACTAAATCAGACTAGATTGCGATCGGTCACCATTTGGCTATCGTTTGTATTAGGTCGCCTGATCCGACTGGCTCAACTAGTCTTCACAGGGACCGGTGACCTATATACGCTCCTTTCGGCTTGGCTCCCCCCGCACCCCTCGTCATGTTTTCCTCCAAGTTGTTCACAATCCCTTTCCGTGTTGTATTACTAGTAGCTTACTACGCAAGAGGAACACTGAACGTCGACGACTACCTCCGGGACCCCCCCAATTTCGCTATTAGGGAATGTTCGCGGGATTGATACCCGTCATCTCTGGAAGACGTGTGCAAGATGGGTGCAGAACATGGTGCGTCCCTCCAATGCATGCGTCTTTCCCTGACCGATATAAGCGTGTAGGTGGCATCATCTATGACGCCTTGAGTGATCTAGGCAACTGCTTTGGGACAGAGTTCTCTTCAATATTTTTACCATACGGTGACCGTTGGCGGCTTCACCGCCGATTTTTCCACCAGGCGTTCCATCTCAACGCAGTGATTTTCCGGCACATTTGCAAACGTAAGGCGATTTTGTGTGAGTCCGTCAGTTACCTTTGACAGCTCTTTCCTCGACAGCCTGAGTACTTCGACGATCATGTCGCTCGTGTACGACTATATGAAGCCTCAGGCGTAGATGACCCAACTGTAGTTCAAGTGGAACGTGCGACAAACACTGCAGTGAAGGAAATGCGACCAGAGGTGACCGCTTTGATAGCCGCATTTCCATTCCGTAAGTGTCTTTGTTAAGTGGATTCGGGAGTCTGATTGATTATCCCCGCCCGCCTCCAGTGAAGTACCTTCCTGAATGGTTCCCAGGGGCAAGCAAGTTCAAGCGCAGTGCCATGATTTAACGCAGGTCAATCGCAGAATGGGTAGAGGCACCTTTTGAATATGTAAAGATGAGCATGGCTAGTGGTCGATCATATCTGTCCCAAATCCTGTGAGCCTGACAGGAGATATGCGGGGTAGATGTGCGGGGTACGTTGCAGGCGGCAGGCACCGCCGCTCCATCTATGGAGTCAGATGTACTATCAAGGATACAGGGCAGGGCAGGCACAGAGGCAGAAGCTGCTTATCTTGAAAAGGCGGTGAAAGAATCCTGTGCGAGTGCATATGCCGGTAAGCGAAGGCTTCTCAAACATTTGACCGGGCTGTGTCTGAACCATGTGTGATTAGCTGCGTCAGAAACGGTACGAATCTGACTTTGCAGAGTGTGAAGACCTTCCATTGACCCCACTGCCCTCAAACAGCTGTGTTCCATTCTCATGGTCTTCATATTGGCGATGGTTCTGTACCCTGATGTGCAAGCACGGCCTCAGGCTGAGATTGATACTGCCGTCGGCGAAGGACTCCAGAGGCTCCCACATTGGGAATATCTATCGAAGCTACAGTATACTCAAGGGAACGTTGAGATGGCACCTAGCCATGCCTCTGGGTAAGCAGTATGCGGCACTTATCGGATGCGAAATTCTGATCGCTCCAAGGTATTCCACACGCAAGTGTGGACGATGTGACATTTACGAAGGATACTATATCCCCAAAGGTTTGTTATCGCTCTTTGGGTCAAGGGTGCCGCTAACCGTCTTTCTCGTGTTGAGGAGCGACAGTGTTGGTGAATGCGTGGTATGTCCCTAGGTGCAGATAAGCCTACACGCTCTTTGACGAGCTCGTCGCCCTTACTGCGCCAGGGCAATGTCCCAAGACCCGGACAAGTTCCCCGAACCGGAAAAGTTTAAACCCGAACGATTCCTCCAAGTACAAAGTGCATCCGTCGACGACCTTTCGTTTGCATTCGGGTTCGGTCGACGCGCCTGGTACGCGTCCAGCCTTTCTCTCTCTCTCTCGTTCCACGGGGTTTACTGATTCCGCTCTAGTGTCGGAAGGCACGTCACAGACGCGTCTCTCTGGATCACGATCGTCTCCTTACTCGCCGTGTTTCGTTTCGACGCGTTGCCTGGGTGGGACCCGGGTCCGGACGGCGTCCACGTAAAATGGACAGAAGGTGTGACCACGTGCGTCCGATTTCCCTCCGCTTTGATTTGGGTTGTCGTGGTGGTTCTGACATAGCCGTCGTCGTTCTCTTCTTCTTCTTCTCTGTCTTCTTTTTTGATTTTTTAAGGCGTCCTGAACGTGTGCCGTGTGTGATAAAGCCACGGCACGAGGATGTGAACCCCGAAAAGCTCGCTCATCTGATTGGGTTGGCTGGGCCGTAACATGGACCCTGTACTCGTATGCGGGCCCAACTGGAATGTAGGCCTACCCTATGCCATATTGTAAGTGGAAGCTGTCAGCCTTGTGTTACGATCAGACACGCCCAGTGTCACGAAGGATCTGGGGAGGGTGTACGCTACAGCCCTACCGATGTATTAGGAATACAATGTCAAGTCAAGTTCATGATTTCGATCCATGTTGCATGTTCTGCTCAGATTGATTCAAAGTCCAAATGCTGTCGCGACTCATTGGCGACTGAGATATAATATACAGACTAAATCATGATAAAAAGCAAAATACCGAAACTCCAGAGCAAACGTTCAAAATAAAAACCTCTCGCAATTCCCCAGATCAAACATAGAACATACATGTCTAGCGATCCTGGAGGTCGTTCAGGAGGCGAAGGATGTTGATGACTAGAAGCGGAGACATGAGTTTGATCGACATATGCATATGGAATGCTGCGTTGAACTTACAAAGGTTAATAAAACTAGAAAACGGGGCAGTTAGCCATTAGCCAAGCACTGGATGGGACCGAGACGTACTCGAGGTAAAGACTGATAGAGCCCAAAATAAATTCATCGGGGGACAGACGCTTCGTGATCATGAATGTGTCATATACTATGTAGCCGCTAAAGATCAAGCAGCCTCCGATTGAGTATATGATGTCCATTGTCTGTCCAAACGGAATGAACATGTTGACGAGCCCAACCATCACTGCGGCGTGAATGTTGAATTCCAAGAACGGGTAATTATTAGAATCTAATGCGTACCCAAAGCGAGGAGAGCACCGAACAGCCAAGGTCCAAGTCCAGAGAAATCGTACTGCAAGCGATCGTTGGGCATAATGATACCAATTAAAGGGGATACACATACCTTTGATTGGAGTGTGAAGAGTGTCAAGCCGAGGAAGACCCCTAAGGTGATCAGGCTGCAAGCAATTAATAAACTTGACGGGTGGGAAGTGACGATAACGTACAGAGCTTGCAGTACGAGAACGTTGTCAAAGAAAGCAGTGAGTACTCCTAAACTGAATGCTTCCATTACGGTAAATGTGGACAGCAACACGAAGTTGAGAGGATGGCTATGACGCTTCCAGAAGAGAAGACCGAGGTTGATGAGGGTACCAAAAAGAGGGAGGTAAAGAGACCATGTGCTAAACGGAATCAGTTGGAGAACAAGCACACGGCACGAAGTTAGTGAACGTACTGTTCCTGAACCCACAGAATCGCCGACGAAGACTGGGAAAGACCACCAGCGACCAAGCACGTAGCAAGCTGTTCATAAAGTTAGAAAAGCGCAACGTAGAACTGAGAGGGTTATCTTACAATTTGGCAGACTGCGGAAGATATAGGTTGAGGAACGTTGTGACGACTGATGATGAGTGTACTTACATAGGATGGTGTACACCTTGCGAATGAAAGCAGCCCGAACTTCAATGGAACTCTCAGAAACGGTAACACCATACTGCAGTCACATAGAGGTGGGTGAATGAGGCGGTGTTGGTGGAGACTTCCATACCTTGAAATCATCTGGAACATCACCCTGTTCAGGCTGATCGTAGAACCCCCCGCCTGGGGACCTGGCGCGACCGAGCAATGGCTCAGCAGCGTTGAAGCCTGAGTCAATCAGGGGCTTGCTCGAAGACCCAGTAGACTGGTAAGCTGGAGGAGGGACTGGATTGTTGCTTGAGCTCATTGTGCAAAGCGATAAGCGTTGGTAAACGTCAGCGGACGACTTAGTAAAGTAAAGCCAGAGGACGAGTTATATCCTGAGCGTAGGAACGGCTGAATCAGCAAGCGAGTGGCTGTACACCTCCTCCGAGTTTGGGTCACTGTGACTCACTGCCGACTTGCACCGCTGCCACAAGTACAAATGAAAATATGGTGACAAGTATACTGCGTCCAATAGAACCCTCCTCAGGGATTGCCCATGCTTACTGACTCTTTCTCCGCTGTCGGTGGTGGCTGCGCAGTGGGCATCGTATCCGGCGCAGAGCTGGCAGCCTGTGAGTTCGAACCGCCTCCAGAGCCTCCCCCCTGGCTGTAATCCGGGGTTTTCATGAAACGCCTCTCCAACACCCTCTCCCTCGCCACCATCCTGGCTCGCTGTGGTCTCTCCGACACCCTCTTGACGGCGGCTAGCCCAGATCTCTCCGCGTCGTAGCTGTGTATGCGTTCGCGATCTCGGTTGGCGGTCCGTTGGTTCCGATCCAGATGGTGGAATATGTGGCTCTCGTTTCTGAGATCGTTTCCGTCCTGACGGACCGCGAGGTCTGGGCGAGGTATGGCGTGGACCGCGTGCATCATCGTGATCGCAGCAAGAAGGGCAACGGTACGCATGGCGATGATAAAGGCAGAGAGCGAGATTGAAGTACGAAAGATGTGTGGTAGCGATGCTATGGAACGATGCTGTCCATCTTGCTGGTTTATATGTCTCTGGCGGCTGACACGGTCACACCGACTTCTGAGGCTGACAGCTATGCCCCAGGTGACCCTCTATGGACTCTTGGACATGTTTTGACCTGACACATTCAGTAGCACGATGTGTCGCCGGCGATTTCGCTGCTCGCTGATTCCGACGACGAAAGTCATGGCCTCTCATCACAAGCGCGACATGACGTTTCCTGCACGGCGGGTTTGCTCGCCTTTGCCATGGCTCGATCAACTGTTTATTGACCGGCGGGCCAGAGCGTTCTCGATGACACCGTAGAGCCTCACACATCCTTTACATACAGCTCACCGCATCGCGCACGTGCGCACAGTTTCAATCAACTTGACGTGCATATCTTGTCCGAACCATTAATCTTGATCAACGAGGTCTGTATGTACGATGTGAAAGAGAATCGCATGCTCCGATACGGGCCCCAGACTCGGAGACATGGCATCACCCGTCCGCGTCATCATGCATCAAATGACCGGGGGCGACGACATAGTCACAGTTGGCAACGTCACCGACTCCCGCAGTAATCACCGAGTCGATGTCAGGCGCAGAGCCAACCTTCCAGATTCGCAAAAACACGTCCAAATGCATGCTTCCACTCGACTCGGTGACGACTCGGACGCGGACCTGCATCCCTTGGTCCACGGTCCATGATCGCGGCGATATCACCGAGCTATTCACAGAGCGATCGTGTGGCGTTCATAGAGCTTACTCTCCGGTCAACAAGGACGGCACTATTACTATGTAGTGAGTAGTCGGCGTTCGTTCGACCAAGTGTTTCCGCGCCGCGATCCAACCCTGCACGTCGCCCGTTGCTCGTTAAAATTCCAAATCGTGATTCACATATATCGTGCGTATGGGTATAGTACTCACATTCATTCCACTGTACACGTACAAAGTCTGCCTCGACTTGGCCCTCGATCGCGTTCGCAGGCATAGTTTCATCTCATTCGTAATTGATCGCCGTGCTCTAAGCAGACGACAGCGCCTCCGCAGGCAATCCCAGCTCACGACAAATCCTTTGCATGTGTTCTCGCTCCTTCTCCGACGCATTATCGCCAAACGCCGCGTCCATTTCCTCCAATGTCTACGCATCGTGATCCAGTCCGCGTAAGCAATCAACACGTCCAACGATAGTGAAAGGTTGTCGACACTCACCCTTCCTTTGGTTTCTGGATAGAAGAACACTGCGAGCGAGGGAGAAACAGTTGTAAGCCAGTCTGCATTTCCAACACATTCGCGAGACGGCCCGACGTACACGTGGTCAAGAAAGCCAAGACGGCGAATCCCGCAAAGAAGAAGTAGGTTCCTCCGTATGGAATCTGGGTCAACATCTGGGGAGAGACCAGACCAATGACGCTGTTCCGATCAACGATCAATCATGTTAACAATCAGTGGGGTGTCGAGAGAACGTACAAGTTGGACATCCATGTGGCAGACGTAGTAATGGAGATACCGGTCGATCGCAAATGCAAGGGAAAAATTTCACTCGGAATCACTGTTTCCCCAAAAAATCACGATCAGTCCAGACGGCCGAAAAGGATGTCACAGTAAATCAACGCGTACCCCAACCGATCGGAGCCCACGAATACGAAAAGTTCACATCATAAAGGAATATGAATGCTAGATGAATCCGTTTCAGTTTCGGTTATTCCCCGTCTAAATGGGACGTGCCTATGGCTACATGTCCTGCGATGGCATGGTTTTCCCAGTCTTTTCCGAACGCAGCGACCAGGGAGCCGACGATCACGAGTGAAATGCAGCATCCAACAGCACCGTACATTAATAGAGGACGTCGACCGACATTGTCCAACAAAAAAACAGCTGGGAGAGTAGACAACGTCTAAAACGATGATGGTTCAAGAGGGGCGTAAGCTAGGGTTGGACAGACAACGCACGTTCACTATTCCGTACACCCCGGTAGCTAGCAATGAGGTCGTATTCGGGTTCAGGCCCAACTGGCCAAAGACTAGGGATGAAATGACTTTATAGTTGGGCTACGAACAAAGATCCACGACTCACTCGTCGGAGCATAATAGATGATGGCCTTGTTCTTCTGTGAGCCAAACGAAACACGATTGATCGACAAACAAAAACACGTACATTACAACCCTAGATTGATCACTTTGCTCAGTAAAGCGCGCCGCGTCGCTCACAAAAACAAACGTACGATAAACTGTTGATAAAACATCGTCAAGCAGCCCATT
Organism: Boletus subcaerulescens; assembly: GCA_038090555.1. Taxonomy (NCBI): domain Eukaryota; kingdom Fungi; phylum Basidiomycota; class Agaricomycetes; order Boletales; family Boletaceae; genus Boletus; species Boletus subcaerulescens. The sequence continues at coordinate 8,212 of JBBPNA010000026.1, forward strand.
GCCAACCGCTTGAACTTTGGCCACGTCGCAACCAGCGCAATGTAATTGTTGAGAAAGCGTCTCAATGGGCTTGCATTCGGATGTGCAAGCTCGCTCGCCTCCCGAGAGTATTGAATCTCAGCCTTGATTTCCAGGTACTCATAGCGCACGGCGACGTTGTCTGATGGTTTTCGTCGCAACATGGACAACGTCGAGAGTGCCTCTTGTTCGCGGCCTTGCTCCATCAGCCAACGTGGTGAGTAGGGCATGAACGTCATTCCCAAACCCAGGCACTTTCAGACTGACATCAGCGACAATGAGAGCGCCCCGAGAAACGCGACACTGACCAGGGCGGGGAACATTTGAAAACCAATGGGGACTCGCCACGATGCCTGCGTTTGACCCGTGCAGCCGCCTGTTGGAACATCTGTATACGGATCGAACGTAGGCTGTCCATTCAAAAGCGATCCTGTATACGGAACGTTGGGCGCGCAACGGGTTCCACCAATATGTGATGTCCCATATGCGAGCCAATCTAAAGAGTTACAATATCATTCACCCGGGCCTGTAAAGCTCAAGAGAAACTCACAGCTGACGAGGATCTGGGCGTGAAGAATTTAGCTTCCATGCATGTATATAATGAAACATTCTCAAACCTACACCAATCGTGATGGAGAGTTGTTGCAAGGAAACCAATGATCCTCGAACATTAGCACTGGAAATCTCGGCCAGGTACATGGGGATGACATGCGTCAGGGCACCGACTGAGAGACCCGCCACGGCACGGCCAACGAAGAGGTAGACTGGACGAGAAATATAGTGAACCTCTGAATAGAAATCGGAACGAATAAACCCTCACCCTGAGCGGTCGCACCCGTTTGGAGTGCACTCCCTAGAAGGAATATCACCACGTTGCACATGATACTCCGTTTCCGTCCAATCTACAAGCGAGAACTCCAAGCTTGACCTTTACTGAGGAAGATGAAACAAAAGTCAAACCTTGTCACAAATGGGGCCATTGGCGAGTGATCCGAACCAAGCAGCTGATCAAGTAACGTCGTTAGACACCACGCCGTTCGTACACACGCGACCGACGACGACGCACTCAGTAGCAACGTCGAGACAAACCACCCCTTGAGTAAGAGGTCAGCTGGCGCACGATGACAGATCATTTGATTCACCTTGAGACTTGCATCCATGTATACGCCTGGAAACGCAGCACCAAACGACTCGATGGCGAGCACATTGCTGACGACACCCTGCAAAGGAGAACGACATGATTAGCTCCAGATCCGAACGGAGACATGAAGTTTTACCTGGTCATAACCAAAGAGCTGGGAAGCGAAAAAGAATCGTCAACCTCATTAGCATACCGGATAAAAGAGGCACACGACTGACAAAACCACCCAACGTCGCAAAGCAAGTGATACCCAACCTGTCAGACGGTACACGTGTGAGAAACACACACGCCAGATCAAAAATGCCAGCGAGCAATTGCCATGGATGACGGTCTTACACGAGCGGGTTGTCAAGGAGCCCCCGGAAGCCCACGCGACCCTCAAACTCGACGAGGTTCAGCCCACCAAGGCCTTCACTTCGATCTTCCTGGATGTCGGATTTCATGGTTACGTGCTTCAGATCTTCAGTATCCATGATCGCTTCTGGCGAGTCGGCGTCTTCCCGGTCGTCGGTGTCCAGCAGCGGGGTAAGAGAAGATGTGCTGGCGGTAGGACGATGAGGGTGTGCTCCTCGGACGACCGGTGGTCCATTTATACTCGACTCATAACTGGCACCTAACATGTTGTTGGCAACTTGGTTGAATCCCATTAACTGCGATCACATGCCCGTGGAGCTCTAGCCAATAACGTCACAACCTCAAACTTGGAGTGAAACAGTGACACGTATGGGGAAGGTATTGCAACGCACGGACCTCCGGAACATACTTATGGGGGACAAGGCACTGGAATGTCGGATTGCCGACATTCAATCTTGTCTTATGATCCATCGTCAGGGGTGGTGTCGGCGGGAGTTTAGAAAGGGTCCGGAAACGGCCACCCGCTGCTCCGAACTGATACCAGCGTTATCATCCTGCAGGTGATAGTGTGTGCTTAAATTGAGTAGTCTGGTGACCAGACCGTCTACTAGTGTGGGGCAAACCAAGTCGGCCGTCACACAACATTGTTGCCACCAGCATCAGTTTTTACAGAGTTACAAACATCCGGAATTTCAAGAGGTGGAGTTCTATTGAGCTTCCTGATATCGTCTCCGAATAACTCGCGATGGGTCAGCTAGTACGAGTTGATAACATCTCAGCAGCAATGGTTCGCCAGAGGTTGGGAATACCCACTGGCACTAGCTCCAAGCCCATTACTGCAGAAAGAGCCACTGGCAACTGGTACCCCTGACTCCAGGTCAGGGGTGTAGCTTGAACCAGCGCTTCGTGTCAAGCGCAAAAACGAATTTACTACTACAATAGCAATGTAACTAGTCATTCTGTCATGTCATAGAACAGCATGATGGGTAGCAACCAACCCCATTTATGCGTTACGATTGCATCCATACAGAAAGGTACAGTACCTGGCGGCGGCATAATGACAGTAAATTGATCATGGCAGAGGACACCTGCTCGAATGCCCCACGGGGCCTCACGTGTTAAATTACAGCGGCTATTTGCATTGATCGAATCCTTGGCTCGCAACTGAGTCAGCTCCACCCACACCACAGTCAATATTATCCACATCATGGGTTGACGAAACTGCTGTGAGAGCTCACTACAACGTGGCCAGGTCCGCTAGCCACTGGTTCAAACCGTGAATTTCATTCGTGCCCACGAGGTTGCCTCAGCCAAGACTTCCGTCGCCAGCTCACGACGGTGCAGAGGCGTCGTTTTGCCCCTGCAGACCCAACGAATAGACAATCCTGACAATCAATATGCACCCTTGCACGAGTCTCTCTTGTCGAGAATAATCTCAGTACTGGTTCCGCATGGAACAACGCTGACCTTGGTTCTGGGGTATACGGAACCACGCAGAGAATGGGTCGTCGGGAGTAAGCGGACACACCAACGCGAGCTCTCATCCTTGGATGCGCTTGAAAACGTGTCGCATACATACGCAACAATGTGTTAAATTTCCCTGGATGACAACAACGTACTTCGCTTATTCAATTGCCACTTTGAACAGCTTTTGGTCGAAAGAGATAATGGCCGACGCCCCATCTGTGAGGCATCACTAGTAAATGATGTCCATGAACGATGAGGAACAGACGTACTCCTGACCACCGCGCATGTTGAATAGTTCAGAACACGCAAGGTAAAACACCCGGAAGCTAAAAGAGGTGGTGATGTCAGTGGTTCGGAGGGCAGAGCAGTTCGGTTCGTATTACCGATAAAACATCTTTCTGCCTTGTTCTGCGCTAAGCCCCTTGCTGAGAGCATCCTCCTCCAGTTCCACGATCCCTTGCTTGGCATTACAATCTTGTCTGCGAAGCCAGTCTTCCAGAGTGCGGGAATAATGTTGCCCGCTGAGATACCAACTATTGATCAACGTCATGTCAGATTGAAAGTATGTCTAGAGGACTTGAGGATCAGCTTGAGAAATCATAGGGATACACCAACCAAAAGATCATGAGAGGGCATAGTACCACCTGGCATGGAATGGTGTCGGTAAAGAGAGCGGGAAGACAAAAAGGCTAGGATACACTACCCGCGAAGAACATCTGCGCCATCCATCCGTCACTCTCCTCGAAATGATAGGGTGTCGTCTTGTGACAGAATATATGCACGAAGAGCAAGGGACCGGAATCGTCTGGATCGTCAGAGCGGTACGGACGCAACCATGAGGCGACTTTACGCAAGAGAAGTTCGTAGTTTTTCATGTGTTCGAACATCTGATGGGGGTATAACGGGGGTATGATTCAAACAGAGAGAGGGCGGACCTCGATGGAAAGGATCCGGTCAAATCGGACTGAGCTATCGAAATCATAGACGTTCACGTCGCCGGTGATAATCTGATTACGATGGGTGCGCACTCAGACGGAAGAGGGAGGGGAGGGTACCTCGATGTTGGGCAGATTTTTCGCCTTCGCTATGCCGTCAATGTACACTTTTTGTGTTGCAGAGTTGGACAGGCCAACGATGTGCAATGCTGGGTATTTCTGGAGGGTAGGCCGTGGATGACTGTCGCCCCCGAAAAGAACGAAAGTGAACGGACCTGGGCGAGATATACGGTAAGACTACCCCACCCTGTTTGGGGAGTCAGACAACCACTCGCACTTGGAAGAGGACGGAAAAGACGCACCACACCCTAGATCCAGGATGTGCATACCATCTTTGAGTTGTGCTTTCTGACAGTAGCTCTCGAGCATGAGTATCTCTGCTTCCTCGAGTGATTCGTTTCCGGTGGGGTATAAGCACGCGGAGTATTTCGTGTATGGACCCAAGCATGATAAAATGAACTTGGTTGAGACCTAGGCAGTTTAGGACAGTGTATGCATGCCGGGGGAAATGGACGGTACCTCGTAGTGCTGTTCGTTGGCCTTGTGGGTAACATCTGCGATAGAATCCCGAGCACGGAGGGCTTGAATCCAATTCATTTTGGCCGCATGGTTTGCTTCAAAAGAGCCGAGATTGATTTGTCGCAATCTGGCGTGGCAGAGTGCACGAATGACAGGGCGGAGGACAAAGTCTGGGATAAGCCCCTGTGACGTGGTGTGAGTGTGCGGTGGGATGAATGGGCGGACATACATACCTTGTCGATGAGGTGAAACACATACGCCTCCATGTTGAACACGAACAACAGTCTCGTCACTCAGCTAATAAGATTGACAATGGTCCGAGAATCTCGGCACGGAAGAAAAACATACGTGTGAAAATATGACCAAATCCGCCCAATTCGTGTCTTCGTGGCGGAGGCTGTTTTTTCCTTGGCAGGACATGTTGAGGAGTGCACTCGTCCGACATACAACGCGCGGAGTTCTCCATCCGACCGTCGACCGCTACATCGCAATCAGACGCTTCTTCATCAGCCTTCCACATCATCCCCGCCCAGCCGTACGAAACAATGTGCGCTTCAATCACTTGGACGCGAAGCAAAAAGTCACCCCTCCCCGTCCGGACAATGTCGAACAAAAACCCGCAGAACAACACCCTCATCTACCCCCTTTGAACCTAGATGACTATCCCCGTCTATATCGCCGACTTGCCCTCTCCCTCTCTCATCTACACCGACCAACTAGGGACGATTTTCTCAAGGTTGCGAATGGCTTTTGGCAGCGCCTCCGCATACGCTTTAAATGGTTTACAATCAGGTCGTTCCGCAAATTCAATGCAGACGATATATCTGCATTCATTACCTGGTTTCTCATGAGCCAAACACTCTGGATCTTTGTTGGAACGTAAGGGCAACCATCTGCGCATTTCCTCAGACCTCACGTCGTCCCAGGACCACATTCTTTTCTGTCATCTTTGCAACTGCCAATAGCTTGAGACTACAAGGTCACTCCCTTTTCGTACCCTGTTTCACGTACTGATGAATCCCCTTCCAGAATCCGTCGCTAAAGCCATCAGTAATTACTTGACCAGCGAAACCGGCGTCACAGTCATATTCGAATCAGCCATCGTACCCAAGTGGAAGGATTCTCGCATCTCATTTAAAAATGTCTACGTATCTCGTCGGCCACAGACTGTTAGACCTACCCAAAAGAAGATAAATACTCTCGGGCACAAGGCCGCCGTAGCGTACGACGTGAGCAGCCACCCGGCATACAACTACACCGTAGAAGAAGACGAGGAGGTACCACAGAGTCACGCCGATGACGACACAAATTATTCCATGTTCGATCTCAACATCGACTCCATCGACGTCACTCTTTCTTTAACACGCTGGTTAGACGGCAAGGGACTCGTCGAAGATGCTGTTGTCAAGGGTGTTCGTGGTATTTTGGGTCAGTCATCTGCGTCTAAGCTGCTGATATCGATCATGACCATGTTTCAGACAGGCGTTCGGTTCTCTGGGATCCAGAGAACCCATTGGATCCTGCCGCGTTCCGAAGTCTGGCCCGTCCCGGCGACTTTGAATTACACTCACTCCAACTAGAAGATGTGCTCGTCACGGTATATCAGCCAGGCAACTTCCGACCCTATACTGCTTCCATCTTCCGTGCTGATATGCGGACCCTGCGCAAGCAATGGTTATTCTATGATTTCTTGCGTGCCGAGAACGTTGTAGGGCAGTTTGACAACTGCTTGTTCAGTTTGCACAAGCCACAAAGTATTGGGCGTACCACCGAACAGGACGTTCAGGATGGAAAATGGTCGCGAATGGTGAGTATACAAATTCTCGACATCGATGGTAGCCCTGAGGTCCTCTCAGACCAGGATTCGCATCGATGGAGTGAATATTGACCACATGCAAAACTCGACCACCGACCCCACTGGACCGCTCTCATGGATTACGTCTGGCAAGGTTGACGCTGTTCTCGATATCAAATTCCCTTGCTATCCTGAGGACGAGTACCCGTTCAACGCTCTTTTCGAGGAGTTGGCGGATGCTATCTCAACGGCGTCAGCATCACTCAATCTAGACCGTATCCCCGGTCAGAGAGAGCTTGCCAAGCCACCACTAGTTGCACCCACTACTGACCTTGGCGAAGATGAACCCGACAAGTCAAGGGTCGTCATTGATATTGACTTGCGCTTCAGGGACGTCAAGGCTGCCGTGCCTCTCTTTACTCAAAACCTATCCTATGTCAACAACGCGTTGACCAGACCCATCGTAGCATTCATGAAGTGGGCAAGCTGAACCAATCACCGTGCGATGTACTAACATATCCATTCTGTAGTGCGCATCACACCCTCGTACCTATCCATTGCAGGGTAGTCAAAGATGTGGATGATTTTGACGGCGCTTGGACAGTCAGTCATTCGCACGTCATAACTCCACATGTCCTCACACTCACGTCTTTTTTTCACAGATGTGGGAAAGTAAGCCATCTTTCATGTCGATACTGGCGTTTGTAACTCATCGCGGAATTTTCCTAGCTGGATTGATGGACGAAATCTCACAAAAGGTTTGATTTCGTTGGAACGAACCCTGCTGACAAGCATGCTCACCCTCTTTCTCCATAGGTTTATGATGCCCTCGCGTACCACGTTTCACAGACCAATATGAATCGACGAGTGAAAGCGGTTGGTGTATGGAGCCTGCAAATGACTGCCACAGCGATCCTCTCTGCGTTGAGAAATATCGTCGATCCTATGGCCTCTCGTTTAAGAGAGGTCTACTACGTGGACGGGATTCCGTACGATGCTCTCCTTCTGTTCATTGCATAGACCATTGATCTTTGTCGCTGGCCCGCACAAACATTGTGATTAGGTGGAGAAGGTGAAAAGTATCGCTATTGTCGTGGAATAATTGTTGATTGCACCGGGGATGGACATGAGTTCATGTGTATTCTAAGATCACTGCTCAATCTAAGCACACTGCTATCTGAAACTGGTATTGACTGTTAAGATATTTGTGTCCATGTATTTCCATCAACAGGATTGAGACAATGATGGGATGAGAACAGGAAGCAAAACGAGATGTAGTATGTAATCCTCCCAGCAATGCCAATGATTTCAAAAAAGTCAACATCAGTCCGACGTAGACCCGCCAGCGAGAACGGCAGCTGCCGACCCCTTGGTATAAATCTCGTGAATGTTCTTCAATTCCGTCTTGAGCGACTTGTGTTCGTTGCTCAACTTCATCAAATCGTCTGGATCCATCACGTCTACCTCGGCTTCTGAATCGCCATTCAAGATCGCCTCGATCTTGCGCTTCTGGGCAACGATTTTACCAAAAGTTCCCAAATAGGTTGAATACTGTGATTGGTACAATGCGCGAAGAGCAGCATGGTCTGTCGGGGGCGGGTACGCCATGCGTGTCGAGCGTTGCTGACGCGGTGCCCTCTCTGTCGGTGGTTGGTCCGACGAGATGGAACGGTCAGAGACGGAAGGTGGGGATGGGTTGCGTTTCCGAGGTTGGGGGATCTCGCCCTCGTCAGAAGAAGAAGTATAGATAGGAGATCGTCGTCGTGGTTTCGTGCTAGCACTATGCTTGGAGGGTCTCTCGGGCTTGTGCGTCGGCCCACTTGCTGCACGTCGATCCTGGTTTGGGGCGGATGCATGTGCTGTAGATGGGACATCTTTCTTCGTTTTGGGGCGGGGGACGGGTGAGGATTCGTTGATTGGCTTCTTCGGTAATGCAACATCCCGAGCCTTAGGCACAGATGTTCCATCGTCGAGTTTCCGACGCTTCGGAAGGGGAGGCTTGGAGGACGCATCATTGGAAATCTCTTGTCGCTCCCGCTCTTTCTCCCTGCGACGCTTCTCCCGTTCGATGGCCTCCCGTTCCTTTTGCCTCGCTCTTTCGCGCTTTTCCACCTCTGCCCGCTCCTGGTCTTTTTCCCATTCTTGACGTTGCTTCTCCTTTGCCCTCTCCCGTTTCTCGCGTTCGCGATCATGAATTCTGTTTGGAGGGGGCGCTGTAGGGGACGGTTTCTGAGGCAAAGAAGGAGGAAGAGACGGTTTAGGAGCTGCACGGGGTTCGACTGGGGTCCCTGATCTCTCTGCGGCGGATGTGGACGATTGAGGAGACTTTTTTGCTTGATATCCTGAGCCAGGGAGTCGTCGTGACGCGACCGTTTTCGCAGCACTTTGAGCGGCTGTTGGAACGGTTGATGTAGTCGAACGATAGCGTACATTGTCCCATACGGGATCAGATTCGGGTATCTTGAGTGCCTGGAACACGATGCGTGCTTGACGTGCCATGGCTACTCGTTCTGGTTCTGTGAGTTTTGGCCATTCGAAAGGATGGACTTCGGTCCAGGTTTGCGGCTTGAGAGCCCATGGACGCGGGGTCGCGTCACCCCTTCTTTGTGGAGCACGCTGTTCGGCGACCTAGGAGCGGATGGGTATGAGGAGGGGATGAGTGAGGAAGGACTTACATCTTGAAGAAGAGCGAGCAATTCGTCACGCGCTGAAGAGCTTGGTTTGGCGCCACCGACCATTTTGACGGCCTCGTCGGACAGACGGGGAGATATGGCGAGACAATGAACGAGACGGCGGCGTACGTCTACATTAGCCCGGGTATTCTGGGGGAGCGGAGAGATCTTGCGCGGTGACGCGGTGGAGGGGGATGCGACGCGGAGATGTTGCGAGGCCGGGGTCTTGTTGAGGACGACGGTGCCGGAACCGGGAATCTTGCGCTTTGCATTCTTTGAACCGGAGACAGGGATCGGGGGCTGGTCGAGAAGGATTGCGCGACGCTCCATGTGCTCCTTCTTTGCGACCATTGTTTGGTGGCGGACCTTGTCGGTGACCTTGTTACCGAGCTGGCGTTCGACCATGAACTTGCCAATGACACTGGCGTAGAGCTTGAGCGGTGCCATGGGCTTTGCAGCAGAGGCGGCACGGAGATAGAGCTCATGAGGGGAGCTCTCCTTCTGAGGGCGCATTGAGAAGAAGGCATTGCCGATGTGTATGCCCTGGAGGAGAGTGGTTGGTGTTGTGGGTGGTGGGAGGGAGAGAGATGGAGAGCTTACTGGGACATCACCAAAGTCGAACGAGATGGCTGGGTTGTTCGGGAAGGCTTCGAGGGCGTCGAGGGTCTCTGCGGACATGCGCACGATCATGGCACGCTTTGGCTTTGACTGGACGGCACTGGAGTTGACCTGGAGGGAGAGACAGGTGCTGTCCGGGAGAGGCATGATGATGGTGGGGGAGAGAAAGACGTTCTTGATCGTATCACACGGTAAAAGAAGGCAACATAAAACATATTTGATTTCAACTACTAATAAAAGTACAACTAGACCAAAAAAGGCCAAAACATGTTTCCAAAAATTGCTGAAGGCCGAAGCCAACAGACGAGTTCGGATGTGTAATTTGCAATCAGCAAAAGACTGTGCCTCGGTAAAGACCTCACTGGCGACAGTACATGCCCGAGCACAAGAGATGGGGTCTTTGCTTTGGCCTCCGCCTTCCTTATATACCCCTCGATGTGGGGCACGGACCACCCGTGGCTGTGTTCACTTCCCCAATTCGGACAGCACGGCACCGCGTGCATGTTTCAGTCGACGTTGCTTGGGAAACCCTTGTCGTGCGTGCGAGAGAGGCGGCGATGCGGGCGACGATGACACCCAGGCGTCTGTCGACTTGCTAAATTGAACAAAACATTAGCACGAGTAAAAAAGTAATGAAAAAATAATTTCCGTTGGTTTTCCTCATATCCATCCGGCGTTCTACTCTCCCCGCTCCTCGTCGGTCACGTCCCAGAGCTCCGATCTCCCCCTCCCCTCCCTCCTGGGTCGCGATCAACACCACCGGCCGCGTCGTTTCCATGCCAGACCACCAATCCGCCGCACCGCTCGTAGACATCGAGAACAGGATATGTCCTGGATGCAAGAAGTCAGCCGTAAACGAAAGCGGCGGCTTGGTCGTCGCGTTCGGGTCAGTCTTGCTCAATTTGCTGCCAGATCCTCCCCCCTGCTTCTTCAATAACACACATTGCCTCATACAGCCAATCCTTTTTCCATGTCGACTGCTTCAAGTGTGCAAAGTGCAACAACCAGGTCACCGCCGACACAAACTTGCTCCTCCTCTCAGATGGTTCCCCCATCTGTGCTGACTGCAGCTACAACTGCAACATATGCCAACAGCCCATCCTCGACGAAGCAATCATGACCGGTGATGACTCTTATCACGCTCACTGCTTCAAGTGCAAGGTCTGTCGCAACAGAATCGACGAGCTCGTCTTTGCCAAGACAACTCATGGCATATACTGCATGAACTGCCATAACGAACGCATGGCAAAAATTCGCCGTCATGCTCAGCGCAAGAGGGAAAAGGAAAAGGCTACAGCTCCTACCATACCCTCTTCGGCTCAGGCCAGAGATCCACTCCAAGACAACTCCGTGGTCTCCCCTCCTTCCTCTCTTCGCTCCCAAGCATCTGCTCACGTTCTCCGTGACGCTCCCTCCAACCAAAGCCTGCACGTCACTCTTCGAGACGTACCCTCCTCTCCCGCTCGACATCCCAGATCTCCTTCCCCCGCGGACCTCTCTCCTCCCTCCACTAGTGCCGTCCAATCCACCGTCACCACGCCAACCGAAAGACAGCATGACTCACAAACACACTCGTCCGAACAGTCGCAATCTTTCGTCATGACAATCGCCCCTCCCGATACTAATTTTGGTTCCTCCCAATTACCCATTTCCCTCAATGGTAATTCTCGGAAATCGAATGGCCATGACACATCCGCAGGACAGTTGCAATCTGCACCGGCTCACTTGACTGCCAGTAATTCCCATCTCAGTCCAACCTCTGCCATAGATGGCATGACCGCGATACAACGGCGGAAAAGCTATGACGATGGCGTACGACCACTCAATGTCCTCTTTGCCAACCATGGCGCAAATCAGGACAATCAGGACGTCCTTGACAAGCTATCCGTTGGTGGCCTCAACGTTCCTGCCCCAACCTCTCGAGCTGACAGACGCCGGTCAATAAACCCTGGCCTCGCTCTCCAGTTCAACGATACGGTTCCCAATTCTGCGCCCCCAGAGATGATCCGCTCACAGACACTACCTGCCCGCTCTGATTCGCCAGCCCCATCACCCTCGAAACCATATTTTGACCATTCTATCGTTCGACGAAGCTCAAACACGAGCCTGCTACGCGATAACGCGTCTGGTTCCACTATATACCACTCGCCCGCTTCCTCCCCTGCAATACCTGAGAACGGATTCATAACTTCAGAGCCGGGCCGGACACGCTCTGCGTCCCATGATCCCCAATCTACCTCAACACCACGACCCACGACCCCGTTACGTTCCGCTCCCCGCCCAATTGTTACTTTGGAGCGTCCACCCCAACGCTCCCATAGTTTGCGCCGTCCCAGTGGTATCGATGGCGCCAACGGCCACAGCAAAAACGGACATTTGGCTTCTACTATGCCCCCTCCCTTTGATGGATCAAACTCAGGAAGGTCCTCTCCACTCGGTTTGAATGGTGATCGGATGGGAGTCATGAGACCTAACTCACCCTCGCACCGGGTGGATGTACCTCACGGCGTGGAGAGCGGTACCGACACCGAGGCCGAGAGTTCTAACGGGAGGGGTTCAGAAGATGTCATCAACACTTCGTTGGATTCCCCTCCTCGACCTCCCCCGAAGCCACGCCCGGAACCACTCAAACTTGATGCTCCCGCTATCTTCGGACCAGATGCCTCCGATGAGTCGTCGCCGGTCGAACGTACCTCCATCGCGACATTTATCGCTCCGGCCCTGCCCCCAATACGATTTTCCATGTCGGGCGCAGATTTCTCTGATTTCCTCAAATCGGTTGGCGGCATACCATCACTCAAGTCGCTAGAACAGATTGCACAGCAGGAGGAGGCACCACCCAAGTCTCCAACATCCATAAATACCCTCATCCCTCAAGATGATGACAAGTCCCAGACTGACATCACCAGAGGTTCCCCTGGCAACTCGATCACGAGTTCTGGTCCCGCGGCGCCTTCCTCGTCAGCTGATGACACGGGCGCCACCGTCACAGTGCCAAACATAGCTCACCAGTTCCCTTCTAGGGACCGTGCGGCTTCTGAACCAAAGGCATCTCCAAGTCAAGGCGCATACAAGCGAGAACGACTAGACTCCAATGCCTCCCTCAACTTCATCTCATCAACTCAAATCACCGTCACTTCTCCTACCGGCAACTCGGTATCGCCACCTCTCACGAATGAAACGCACGACCTCGTTCTTCGTCGCCTACAAGAAGCCCTCGCAGACGCAAATGCGCGAGGCTCACAACAGCTCCGGTTCGAAAAAGGGTTTGTCGAGACCACCTTGATGTCATTGGAGCAGAGACACAAGGAATACTTGGAACTCAAGGACAAGTATGACAGAACCAAGGTAACGTTTCGTCCACCGCTTTGTTTGCCATGTTTCGTCATCTGCCATTCCGCAACAGCGAGCAAGCGAACAGTATATAGACGGGCTGTCTGTGGCACAACAGGAATACGACTGTGAACTTGTCGCGCGCCGTAATGCGGAGTCAGAGATCATTCGTCTGCGAGTCTTACTTTCTGGCCAAGTTGCCAAGCTGAGTGCCTTGACGGGCGAGAACAGCCGACGGGAGGCACGGCGACAACTGTCGGAGGAGCTCACTAAAAACCTTGATCGACTCGAAAAGGATTTCTCCAAGCTGAAAGCTGAGCGGGATGTTACGTTAGCAGAGGTCGAAGAGCTGTGCTCCTCAAAGAGGCAAGCATACATCGTATCTACCATCACACAGCATGCTCACTGGTATACAGCGCTCCTGGCAGTGTATCTTCGGGCGACGTTTCAGCCGCTCAGCTCAGTCGTTCATTAACGATGCGGTTGGACAACATCAAGAGGCAATATCAGCACGAACTCATCCCACTCACCCAGCAACGCGACTCGCTCGTCAGAGAGATCGCCGAACTCAAGTCGGCGCGCGAGCAATTCCTGGAGGAGACCACGGTGCTCAACGCTAGGAACGAGGAACTCGCCCAGCTCAGTGCTCAATACACTCGACGGGTAGAGAATACCCGGTCCGACGCCCCGTTATCCCCCGAATTAGTTCTCGCGAAGCCAGATCCTGTGTCGCGCGAGAAGAAGAGCACGTCCTTTGATCGAGTTCGACCCAGTCAAGACCTTTTGGCCCCAGTCCAGCCGTCGTTTAGTACAGGATCAAATCCCAGCATGTCGACGCTCGTTGATGATCATGATATCAAGGTGATCCGAGCGCCCAAGCCCGACTTTACCGATGCCATCCTCCCTTCAAGACACGGCATATTTAAATGGCCAGGCAACCGGATGAGGGATCCTATGCTTGCACCCTTGGATCCCAGAGGCAAGAACAACTTTGAGCATAACTTCCAATGTGCGAGCGCCCTTCGGTTCACGCGCTGCGACCATTGTGGAGATAAGCTGTGGGGTGGATCACACTTCCGTTGCACGAGTCAGTCGTCTTGGTGTATTCGTCTCTGGTAGTCGTGCTCATGCTTGACTCAGCTTGCCATATCAACGTCCACTCCCGATGCGTGAACCAAGTCCACCTCGCGTGCTCTCAGCATCCTCCACGTCCGCGGGAAGATTTGAACAGCATGGCGCAACAACGTACGCTGGTCAAACGTGCGAATGCGTTCCCGTGACTCACGCTTTAGCAGCTCCTTCAATATTCGGTCGTGAACTCGCCGAGCAGGTCAGATTTGACATGCGATGGGGCGAACGCAAAGTCCCTGTCCTTGTAGAAAAGTGTATAGATGCAGTCGACGCGCTGGGTCAGTCCCACCTCCGTTGTACAGACACACTGCTGACGTGTTCACAGCGCTCGACTTTGAGGGAATCTACCGCAAGACAGGAGGCTTGAGCCAAACCAAGATAATCACACAACTCTTTGACCGGGGAGACTATACAGCTTTCGATCTCAGGGATGTCGACCGATTCAACGACATTTGCTCAGTGACATCTGTGCTCAAGACCTACTTCCGCTCACTTCCTGTACCTCTCCTGACATATGACCTTCATGAGGAGTTCATCGCCGCCGCCGGATTGAAAGATTCCCCACTGAAAACCAAGCAACTTCAAGAGATCGTCGGCCGTCTTCCACCCGAACACTATCACACTTTACGGCTTCTTGTGCTCCACCTACATCGGTAAGCGTCCTCTTGGATTCTCAGCCATGCGTAATGACCAACGGCGATAATTGCACAGCGTGCGAGACCACAGTGACATGAACCTAATGACTGCACGAAACCTAGGTGTCGTCTTTGGACGTAAGTATCTAGTCCGTCGGATCATGCCCTTCGACGCTAATTACACTCGCCCGGTCCCGTCGACTTAGCAACATTGATGTGGTCGAGAGACCCGGCTTCAGAATTCAGCGATATGGCCGGTAAAGCGCTGATGGTCGAGTGGCTCGTGGAAAACGCCCCCACGATCTTTCAACCATGATCCTTTTTTTTGATTATTTTATTTGCGGCCGTTGTAGACCGCGTACTTTTTTCCCTTTTTTTATTCTAGTGTATCCCACCTATTCGCTCATTTTGCTGTATGACTGTTCCTTTTTTCAACTAAATTATTACCTCTCTCCTAGGACCTAGTGTTTGGGTTTGGCAGGACGCCATTCGTGCTGACATGCGTGCCTTTTTTTTTTCATCATTGGGTGCGACCGACCTCGGCACCCTGTTTTCTTGTCACACGATGACTCGGACGGATAGCATGTTTTTTTTATCATTTTTTTATACATCATTTCTTTCGCCCGACATGGTTGCTAGCTACATTTGCATTTCCCTTTTTTTATGAGCTCGGGCGCGCACAGATACACATTCGGTTTTTAGACGTTTTGGATACCTCTCCATGGATATCAAAGTTGGTCGTTGGGGGTGGACGTAGAGGGTATATGAAACGGAAATACACACTACCTCCAAAATGGGAACAAGAGAGGAAAAAAGAGGGGACGAGACGAGATGAAATGAAATGAGGGTTACCAGGCATGTCCAACTAGCCAAGGACGTTCGATCGGATCAATAATCCGCAACAGCATTTGACAAAAAAGAAAAGAAAGAAAGACTGCAAGTGTGTGTGTGTGAGGAAGGTGAGTCCAATAAAGCAAGCGGTGTCAAATGGAACAAGAACATGTCACTCAAGGAAGCTCGCGAGATCGGCGCATCCGAGGGGCCGGCTTGTCCGGTTTGAGCGTGCAATAGAGGAAATGCCGACGAGGGCCTGAGGCGGCGGCAGCGGCGACGGCGGCCACGCGCGCGCCGAGCGGTGCTACCGTAGCATCGCTCCGGATGCCAAGTGAAAACATCCGGTCAAACACTTGAGTGTGCGAAGAGTGCGATTACTGATCAGCCGATCGAGGGAGGTAATTAAACATGTGACACTTACGGGTAGCTGTAAACGCTTTGGCGGTCGTTTGACACGCAAGGTGTGTCAGCGACAATGGGGGACTGACACCCTCGAGATTGCGGAGGTAGCGGTAGACCATCGAAGGTTGGCAAGGGCCTAAATGAAGTCAAGGGGTGGGAATGGTAAGTGGTTGGGCGATGCGGCGGCCAAGATAGGAGGTACGGACCGAATCTAAACACAGCATTGTACGCCTGCCGCCACTTTTCCTCGAGTAAACGAGCACAGTTGGCTGGATCTGGACACGTCGGACACTGCCAAAACGAGATGGATCAGAGTCCCAAAGGCGTACAGGGAACAAGGGACAGGCCCACGCACGCATTGATATTCCTTGGCCAGGGGCGTCAAGCCAAGTTTCAAGACACGTTCGAGGAACCAGTTGCGTCTAAACACCGTCGCGTGAGACGTGCTTTGAAATGCGGAACAGCAACACGAGTATTTGCGTACCGCTTTTCCAGTTTCAGGAGCGTTTCTTGGCTGAGGGTGCTTAGCTCCTCCTCGGACCATCCCCCAGGATTATCGAGCACGAAACGACTCGATTCGCGATAGAGTTCTTCTTCCTCAAAGAGCTCCGCGATGCGCATGGCCTTAATGGGCTTACCAGCAGCATGGGTGAGGAGGAAGGTCAGGCATTCCTGCTGGAGTGCTGGAACACAGAGCTTGTGTGAGATATTCATGAGGCCCTCGACGTTGTTCCAAGAAATGTTGCAATGAAGGCTGTATTGTATTCAGACCGTCGTGCACGCGCGTCCACGAGACAGACGTACTGTGGATACACGAATTTGAGGAAATCATGAAAGATGCTGGCCCTTTCTTCTTTGAGGACAATGACAGCATCTTGTTCAGCCGTACGCCGCCGTCTCCTCACAGTGGCAAGCGTATTTTGAGATCCCGAACGGTCTGCTTTGTGTTTGCCCTTGAAATCGTGTTTCATAGCGTCCCCAGAACCTTGAAGCTTGGCGAGGCTTGCTCCCTGAGCGTGTGCTTTGCGCATGCTCATCGACGTCGCGGATTCAAGCTGTTCAGGTTCGCTCTCGCTCGATTCGCTCTCACTCATGGGAGGGTTCTTGATCTCTACGGGCGATGAGCAGTCGGACGCGGTATCACTGGCACTACTGTCATGGGTATCATCGTCATGGGTGAAGGTCATGGCCGCGGACACGTCGGGGTTGGACTGGCTTCCTGGGACGGAGGGTGGCTGAGAGATGGTGATGACGGAGGACATGGATGGTGGACGACCAGTCTCGAGCCAACTGCCACTCAAGGCAGCCTCGAAGAATGGAGAAGCGAAGAACAGTACCTCCTTGTGAGTCCTATTACGAAGGAACGCGTGTTTAGCGAAGATGCATGATGTGGCGCCGTTGGTCGGGAACGACCAAGTGAGAGGACCCACCAGAATGTGGTGCTCTCGACGACGATCTTGACGGTGCCCGGGAATCTTCCGTTGCGCCGGGTAAAGGTATCGTCGATCTCTATCGCGCGTTCGGACTCGTACAGGCTGAGTTCTGTGTCGAGTTCATCGTTATCACATTCCTCGAGAAGCCAAGGCGGAGAGCCGGAGGAACGGAATATGCCCGCTGCGGCTGCGTGGGTTTCTGTAGGGGAGCTGAGGGATGCAGAGGGGTTGTTCGGTCCCCGCGAATTACGAGCGATGAGGATGTGGGAAGGATTGGTGCTTAGCATGCTGCGAGGGGGAGCGTGGTGGTGGTCGACAACACAGCGCTTGGAGCCTGTCAGTTCACACCCCAGCTGGCACTCCACTTTTCCTTTTCTCGTACTACGGACGCAGCCGGTCGGATGCTGTCTTCTCAGGTTGCTCTACCCTTCGCTTCGGTGCTGTTGAAGGTTCGTTGTGGTTAGCACTTGATCCGTACTATCAGTGACGAGAACGCGGCGATAGCTGCACGCTTGTCTAATGGGAGATCTCTGTCGACTCGACTGTCTCTCGGTACCCCTGCCTTCTCCTCACAAGTAGCATTAGTCGCGGCCTCACTTCCGCCGGCCTAACAAATCCAGCTCGTTGGGGTCGTCCACTTGAAACATTTGATTGTCGTGTCTGTCTCGGTTACTTGAAGCGAACCCGAACTGGATTGAGATGCTGAAGGTATTTTTATTCTGATATGGCCTTGTAGTGTAGCGGTTATCACTTGGGATTCTGATTATACTTATCTTCCCAAGACCCAGGTTCGAGTCCTGGCATGGCCTCATTTTTTGCGCAGTGCTACCTCAGGATTTGCACTTTGCCTCCACTACACGGCCAAACGTCTCTGTTCCGTGAGTATAACGGTTGTCAAAAGAACACGACTTTCTTCGGTTTGCTAGACACCTTGTTTTTACCAAATGCTTTTACCGTTCCTGTGTGCGAACCCGCCTTCACATCTAGCCGTTTTCTCCGCTGATCTTCCTTCTTCTCTTCTTTTGATATTTCCGTATTCTTTCGCTTAAACGCATGGAAGTCATCTTCATCTGCACCACCTCCACCTCCAGTACCAAAGACCGTTGTCGCAGTCGTCCCCGCCATATCTTTCTTTCGAAGTTCGCAGTTCTTGGCAAGATGTGTTTTCTCGCCACAGAGCTTACAACATCCTCCGTTGGGATATATACTCTTCTCCTTGTTTTGCGGACATGCTGAAGCGAGATGACCCTTCCCTGAGCAAACGAAACAGGAAGCGAAAGGGAAAGGGTTGAGAGGATCTTCTGGTTTCTTGCAACGAGCTAATGTGTGTTTCGTCGAACCACATCTATCCATCGTGTAGTGAGAGACGACTCGGAAAGGAAAACACACAAAGGTTAACCTGTAACACAACCCGACTATGGTGTTGGCATTCTTTCGACCTTCTCCGCCTGCCTTGGGACAGGCCTTTGCAGCATGGCCTTTTTCGCGACACACAAAGCATACAGTGTCAGCGAGACGGTCAGATGTTCTTTTGAGTCGACGCTGCTCAGTGCGCTTATTGTAACCGCTGATCGCAACATCTAGCCAGAGATATTCAACATTCCACGGCCAAGGACGAAATACAAATGCCCACTTTTCGCTCCATCGCGTTTTTTCGCCATCGCTGCCTTTTTGTGCTTGGCAATGGACGGCCCCTTGGACTCTCCCTTGCCTTGTACCCCCGCTTCTCCTTCTGCCTCAACTCCACCCGACATCTGTCCATCGCCACCATCTACCCTTTGCTTCTTTGTTTTCTTCTTTGGATGCACGGAATCTCCCTGATCCTCATCTGCTGTTGCAACAAGTTGGTTGGATGTCGCCGTCGACTCGGTCGTAAACCCTGCTTCCAAATATTTGCGCTTTCGACCAAAGTTTGTGGTACGGGTCATGCTGGTGCGCAACTTTGCACAGCTTCTGTGACCGAGGCATCATGGCTCGACTATATGTGGCAATATAGCCCCTTTCTCTATTGAACTCCCTCTTACCAGTAAAGCCGGAGCAGGTGGCAGCGGAAAGACCTCGTGCCTACTCCTCCCAATCCTGCTTCGACATCACTCACGATCTTGCCGCGTGAACGGCTTCCATAGACAGGCTGGGTCCCAGACGTAGAGCTTGAAACCGACGTTTCCGAATGCCCGGTATCTTTGGATTTGACCATGAAGGCTCGAGAGACAAAGAAGACCGACAAACTCACTGACTCGGAGCCTGAGGCGGCAAGCCAGATATCCTCGAGAACAAGTTGTAATGTCTAGATCCATATGACCTTAACTTTGTCTTTCCAGTCCCCTCACAGCTTTCGACGAAACTGCGCCTCGTCCCGTTCGTCCCTCGCATTCACGCTGCGGCCTACCTCGATGTTATCCGCGGAAACGAGTCCATTTGCCCAGCGCTCTTGAACACCCAGTCGACTTCCAACTCGTCGAGAAATGTCGGCGGGATGAGAATGTCGTGCTGTTCGCAGTGATCGATTGACGCGTCCAGATCCCAATCATCCCGAGTGGGAGGGCACGTTAGCGGGCTTGTTCGGACTCGAGAAAACCGACAGAACGATGTTGGTCACGGAGATCGGTCTCGCAATCGTTCTTCCTGCCTTTCAACGAACACACATGTCGGCACTCATGCCGTCGTCTTACTGTTGAAATATATCCTTGATCTCCCACCTTGTGGACCGGGGCTCAGAAGAGTCGAGTGGACTGCGTCCCCAATTAACACTGCCTCTAACAACCTTGCCAAACGAATGGAATTCGAATTGGAGGGTGTGATGAGATGGAAATACGTGATGCCAGAGGCCAAGGGATATCAGAAATTGGGGAGAAGGAAGAGCAGGTGATGCAAGAAACGATTTTGGGCGGCGTGCTGGGACGAGAGGGAAGCTGTGGAACGCGCCTTTGCAAGGGTTGCATGACCAAGATACCTGACACTAATAATACAATCCACCAAACGCTTTCCTAGAAATGATAACACGGTGTGCGAAAAAAAACTTTCACCTCAGTATAGCAAGCAAGGCAGGTCAGAAAGATGTCACTACCCGTCTAACTTCCAATGATTCTCCTTCACTAATTTCTCTCGCTCGAGCAGATATTTCCCTTGTGAAGAACTTTAAGACCAACTAAACTAGGGATCTCTAGACACTCACCTTCTTTGTATTTCTGGTGATGGTCGGGAGCCTTGTGGTAGAACCAGCCAACACGGTCATTGCAACCAAGACAAAAAATGTCAGCGACTGTGTGTACACCAGTCCTGGGCACATCGATAAGGACCTCCGAATCATGTGAGGAACAAACGAAGATTACAGAAGTGGCCGATTTTCCCGTGTCCCCAGCTTCACATTGACGGCGCTATGCATAAGGCTATAAGAGGTTAAACTATCTATCGTGATACTCCATTGTCGGAGAGCGACATACAATCCTCGTCCATCCCTTCCAGAGAAGGACTTGCTGATCAACTCATCTTGAAGTGCCTGTCGGTTACGGTGTGATTATGGTCTCACTGTCGGGGGTCTAGTGACAGTGCGCACAAGTACTGCGGAGCAATTTGCACAGATAAATCTGGGTTGATCATGGAACGTCGAGATAACTTGATTCTTCGTGTTATCGATCAGCTCTGCCATTGGCGGCTGCTGGGGGGCGTGAGGAAGTGGCAGCAGAGGCGCTGCTGGGGTTGGGAAGAGAGCAAATGAGACTACAAAGTCGCCAAAGGAGGTCATTTCGAATCCAGGACTGTGTGAAGACGATTCAGACGAACTCACCCAGATTCAGTTGCGAGGGTTTTATCGCATCAAGCTACTGATAACTGAAGCGCTCCACACTGAGCCTTCCCAATGGGGCCAGGTGGAGATTACCCAAGTTGGTATTATGCATCTTACAAGTGCGTTGTCACTTGCGTACGACTCGTCAGTTCGTTCCTCGACGTTCTCCACATAACTGTCGACCGATGCAAAGACGCCAGGAAGATGTACAATTGCCTCAGGAATTGGTCCTCGCGATACAACGCGTGCTCGAGCGGAACCCAGAGGAGAGCGACGATCCTCTGGACGACCTCTCGAGCAACTTTAGTCCAGTGGACATCTTGAATCAGTTTTTCCCGGATGGTGTGTGTATTCTTGTGCGCCTCGTGTCTACTTCGAAGATAATTGACGTCGTCACAGAGGCTTCGCTAGCTCGCTTGGACTCTGTTCAGGCAAAACTCGCGCAGGATGCGCGCGAGCTTCAGGCTGAAATCGATGCACTTCAGGAAGCGCTTAAGCGGGATCAAGATCCAGGCAGGATGCAGCTCATTCAAGAAATGATCTCTGTATAGAATGCTTTCCTCTGGACATGCATTGGTCGTTCAAACCTCCCTGCAGGATCTCCTCGGGCAAATGTCGCGTATACGCGAGAAAGCATCAGAATCGGAAGCCGTGGTGCGGAATATCACAAAGGATATACAGGCTCTAGATCTCGCGAAAAAGAATATCATGCTGAGCATGACGACGCTAAAACGACTGCAAATGCTTGGTGAGTTGTTTCTCGCCAGTCATTACAATAGATCATTCACTACTTGCTTGTCCGTAGTAAACGCTCTCACCCAGCTGGAGGAGCAGGTCAAAGAAAAGAAGTATACCGAGGTTGCACATTCGTTGGCAGTTGGTGAATTCCAGATTCTCGCTTCCGATGTCATTGACATTATTTCTTAGGCCGTAAAACAGCTCTCTGCTTCGTTCAAGTCCTACACCTCTGTTAATCACATCATGCAAATTTGGAAGCGAATCCAACAGACCCAAGGAGAACTTCGAACTCAGCTTGATGCTGAATTCGATTCATTGTGCGTCCGAGTCACTCAGCCATGGTTCAAAATTCCCTGAAAACATATAAAACAGTTTCCTCCAAGACCTTTCCAAACCATTCAAAGCCACTCAAATCATGGAAGCCTGTGCTGTCGTTGACGTGCTTGGTCTAGACGTACGCATTCAGCTTATCGAGCGGTATGTAGCGCTCGAGCTCAAAGAGTATCGTCGGATCTTCCGATCGAGTGATGAAGCGGGTCATCTCGATAATATCGCGAGAAGATTTGCTTGGTTCAGGCGGTTATTAGCTGCTTATGAAACAGAGGTCGGTAGGGTGCTCCCTGCCGAGTGGCGGGTTGGTTGGTGGCTCTTTGCCAAGTTCGTGTCAATAACGAGGTAAAGAAAACGTACAATGAGGATCTGACTATTGAATACGACACGCTCCTGCTTTCCAGGGATGATCTCTCAACACTGTTGTCTAAAGCTGGCCACTCGCTCACTGTTAAATTGCTCCTTGAAACACTTCAGCAAACAACGGAATTTGAGCTGTCAATGGCAAAGAAATGGGCTACTCCTGTTTGTAGTCCATCTATGCATAGTGAAGGCTCATGTCTGATCTCATTATCAGGTGGATGAAATTCTGAAAACAGCGTCGGCTCCCCCAGCACAGGTCCAATCCATGTCGTCCGCGTTTGAACCTCATCTCGGCGTATTTGTCGATGCTCAAGATAAGTAAGGCCTCTGTTTAAACTATACATCATACTGTTTCACACAACATTTGTTAGGGCACTTGCAGATATGTTGGCTTCGCATCGTGGTCCCAAGGCTCGTAGCTCGGTTGATACGGCTTCAAAGCCTCCCACAACTGCGTCGACGCCTCGACCATCTCTCTCCACCTCCGACGAACCCGAGCCAGCGCCGACCGTACTCCCCTCTTCAACGGAACTCTTCTACTTCTACGCACAGTGTTTGGATCAGTGTGCCAAGCTATCAACAGGCCAAGCTCTCTTCGATTTGTGTGGGGTACAGAAGAAGTGGCTGAAAATTTACGCTGGTTCGTTGTTTGTTTGTTTGACGATTTTATGATACCGACTTTTTGTCTAGAGGATGTACTGTCTCCGAAGTTGAAACGGTGAGCGGGAGTCGCAAGCATTGAAACGTGCGAAGCGAACTTAATGGTTAAATCAGACCTCAGACCCAATCACGGAAATCAACTGACTCGAGATTTGACAAGGCCGAGCTCCAACGAGCGTGTTTACTCATCAACACCGCAGACTACTGTCAAACCACTGCAGCAGAGGTACGTTTCCATCGACACTCAAGCCGGACCGAGGCTAACACACTATTAGCTAGAGGAGAAGATTAGGGAGAAAGTGGACGATAAATTCAAAGAAAAGATTAAATTGCAGGCGGAGAGAGATCTTTTCATGAGGTTTGCAACCCGAACAGCTTTTATAGCTTCATTCATTGATGTATTGCCAGTGTCATTTCTGCGGCCATCAATATACAGCTACGGGAGCTGGAATCAGCTTGCGACGGTGCATTCAATACAATATCACGAGTCAACTGGGGCGCAATGCAACATGTTACCGGTAACTCGCCATTCATGGATGAAATTACGCAGTCAACCGAACAAGTAGCCGAATTAATCAAGCCTTTGGTGGAACAGAAGAAGTACTTGAGGAATATCTTTGATAAAGTTTCCAGGTCGGCATTATAAATGAGTTTCCGGAAATGTGCCACTAACAGCATTACAGTCTTCTTTTGATGCGGTTCACAAATGCCCTGGTGAAGAGCCGACCACTCAGAGAGATTGGGGCAGAACAGGTTTGTATTGTCGTTCAATCACGATTATATACCCTAACGGGGACGCTGTACAGCTACTCATCGACCTTGGGGTTTTCAAATCATGTCTCTTGAAGTTACCAGGGGAATCACTCTCCACAACCAGGTGCACAGCATCCCCTTTAGAATTCCCCATGCGCAGCTGATGGATCAGCATATAGTTATACACGTAGTCTAACCAAAATCACCACGCGCCTGGAGGCACTGCTCAAGGTCATCGTTACCCCCGTCGTAAGCGTTTACGTTCCTCCATCAACCAATGGGACCTTGAACTGGTTGATCTAGGACCCGGCGGAAGGGTTTATATTAAATTACACGCTCGTCATTGGCGATGTTTCCTTTTCCAATTTCCAAAAGGTCAGCTTCTGCCATGTATGCGTGCGACATCGCAGGACTGCAGTGACGCTTTTTGGGTTTTCCCCCCCGTCGTTGACAGATCCTGGACCTCAAGGGGACGCCCAAGGTGGAGCAGAACAGCCTCTTGGACACATTCTTGACCATCACGAGTACCAAGACGGACCTTGAAAGCACGTCATTTCTTTCGTCCCTGGACATGGATCCGCCCACCAGTTTGGCTATCGGCAGCCCAGCCACGAGCCGTATCGCTCTTCCACTCTCTTCGGCGTCCGCCGCGGAGAGCGTGTTCGGCGCGTTGACGTCTCCGCCGCTAAGCGGGCCACCCACAGGATCGAGTCATGATAGTAGCAAGGGGAACGAGGCAGGACCAAAGCGGGAGGTCTTCTCCGATATCAGGAGATTCGTCACGTTTGGGTTACGGCGAGACACGCAAGCACCATCTTAGAAGTAACGTATCGCATGTATGTACACACAGCAGTCGCGGCGCCGGCGTGTCTCTTATGCCTCGAATCGTGTGGTCACGGGAGCCATGTTCCGCCACCATCATCTTCTGTATTTTAAGTAGATTGGAATGTGCCCACGGAAAAGGTACCGGTTGCTTGTTGAGTGCGCGATGTGTGTGGTACAGCTGCAGATATGCGAAGAAAAAGAATGGGCGGCGTAGATATACCAAATGCCTAATGTGTGACCCGAACCGTTGCACAACAAAGCAAATGATGCAAGAAACGACTGATGGATACAAGGGTATATCGTCCAACGGCAAGCACGAGAGAGCGCGAGCAAATTCAACGAGTGGAAAGGTGAGAACTAGGAACGTAATGTGGTGTCCAAGAAACCAAGTTCATTTCCGAATATCGCGTGCGTCAGTCATCGTGAACTCCGTAGGTTGCCGCGCCCACCCTGCATGGGTAATTGAGGAGCAGCAGAACCCCGAATCGATCCTGGTGTCGACGGTCGTGGTCTTGGCCCCAACAGCGAGCCAACTCGGAACGTCCCGGATTGTGTGGACGCGGCCCCTGGTCGTCCGCTTCTTGACACGCTGATGGTCGGGCTACTCAATGTTGCTCGCGAAGTTGTGAACACAGAGGGAGAGAGGGGACTGAGTGGTGACGTCTGCAAGCCGAGCACACGTTGCACGATATAAGGGGGTGGATGGGGATACGTGGGTGTGCCGGCTTGAGAACCATCACGATGAGGTAGTGGGGGATGAGGTGGAAGAGCGGAAGAGACGCTACCCCGTTGCGAATCGAAACCCGCGTAATCGGAGAAACTGTGCCTAAAGTAGATTTCGGAAACAGAAAACGGAACACTCTCGGTGGGAGAGTTGGCAGGAGAGTGAGTAAGTTCTGGTGGAGCGATTTGGGGAATCTGCAAATACTGAGCTGGAGATGATGTGGGGTGGCCTTCAGCAACATCACAAGCGGGAAGGGCTGAGGGAGGTGCTACGTCCGTCGACGGGGGAATTGTTATGGGGAACGGGAAGGGTGAAGATCCTTGAGTTGTCGTCGGACCAGACGGAGCTGTGTGAGTACCCGCATCGTCCGAAGGCTGAGAACCACCAGATGCAGTCGAGGGTGCATCTGGCTTCGGAGCCATGTCGTCTCGCGAACGCTCTATCCTCACCATCCTAACGGAAGTATTCTCACTCCACCTTGAAGCCTCCCTGTGTGCATGACCAAGTTCCGCGGGCGTAGAACTGAGGGTAGTAGTCTTCGAATGCGGTCGTAAGGACACATGCGAAGAAGCGAAGTCTAGGAAGGAATATGTTCCTGAATCAGGCGCTGTCTCGCTGGGTGGATGAGCGGAACCAGATTCGTGCATCACCACGGGCACGGACTCAGGCGAGGAACTTGACGACTCTTGTTTGTCTGCGGGACAACGTTGCTTGCCATCGTCCCGATGAGCTTTCCGATAAAGTCTAGTGCGCACTTTTGACCATGTGCTGCCACCGCTCCCATCAGTCGTCCTGGAATCGCGCTTATCTTTGCGGGTTCCAATAATAGTAGACACATCTACCCTAAAGGGGCTTGTGTCTCGCACACGAAGATATTGGGGTTGCTGGGTGGCACGCGGCCGCTTGGTCCTGTCTGGAGCATTGACATCAGGCCTGGATAGCGTTGGTCCATCAAAGGTTGCAAGGGCTTCAGAGGTCCTTGGGCTCAGCAAAAGGGTGGCGGCGAGCGTTTCGTCTTGACGCGAAGTGAGTGTCTTGACATCTGCATCGTCGTCGTCGTCGTCGATAGGCCCCGTCGGCGCCATACGCAGCTCCGGTAGCAAGATCCCATTCACATCCTTGTAATGGCGGGTGTATTTGAAAGAAGGGGGAGTGCGAGCGACAGGATTGGACCACCCTGGAGCCAGCTTTTCCGATTCTGGCACGAGCGGTAGATCTTCGGTGAGCGTGGAGGCAGAAAACCGTTTCTCGTCGCGATCGTACTGGGGTGTCATTAGGTGGGATTCTGCCTGTGCGCCGGCCCCGTTGTGTGACTTTCCACTGGAATTGCTTCCTGTCTTGCCCTTGCGGTAAGCAAATGGGAACCCACGACGCAAACCGAGACCGAAACCGTAGCCTTTGCTGGTGCTGAGATTCGTAGATTCCAACTCTTCACGGGAAGACGGGGTCGCATTAGTGACTCGTTCGACATCGGCACCCTGCTCTTTAAACCGCTTCCTTACTCCTTGCAGGAAGGTTGGTTGCTTGTGGGCGCGAGCTTTCTGCCGCATACAGCAGGCATAATACAAGATGCCCGTAATGACCAATAACAAAATGGCAGCTAGCACGGCCGCTGCAATAGTTCCTGCAGGGATAGAAGCACTGAGAGTCGAACTGGTGGGACTCCTTCACGGCATACAAATCAGCTCCAGTCCGTTTGCTTTTGAGAACCACGGAAACGACATACGTTGTGACGTTTCCAAAGGAAGTGATATTGAGACCGCCGACTCGCAAAGCAAGGGTGCGATTTTCTTGGTTGACCACTGTAATACGATGCGACATATTCATAGGGAGATCCGTCGCGTAGAATAGCAAGGTGTCCGAGTCATTATAAGAGGAAAGAGCAGATAGACTGGTGGTGGTATTATCAAGAGTCACAGTGAAATTTCCAGAGTACGAGGAGGTGAGACCGTAAACGGTGATCGCAGAACCTAGGACAGAGGAGAAATGTGACACGGCCGGTCGACGAATAAAGGGACTACTTGCCTGAAAAGTTGGTTTCTGCGTGGTCCCCAGCGGAACTGGACATGTGCATTGCATTTCCTGTGCGGTCTGCTACATAGCTCCACGCGCCCATGAACGCGATATCAGAATCATCAATTGTCTGGGAAGTAGCTGTAGTGCTAATCAAATCGATCGTCATTAATGATGCCCACCAGCGGCTTGACGTCCCGAATACCGATCATCGGCATCGCCAACGAACACTCACTTGACAACAAAACCTGCAGGGGGCGCATATGTGACACGCGCCTTGTCAAATGTAAGGAAGGCATCAGGGGACGTTGTGTTCGTGATGATAGTCGTGAGCAACAGCGAGTGGTTCGTGTTTGGCAGATCGTTAAGGGAAGCAAGGACCGTGTGCGCAGGGTCAGCGGTATAAGCAGATGGGATCCCATCAAGGGAAATATTGTAGAGTGCATTGGTAACGGAACCTAAGAGGTCGATGCCCGTACCTGTGTCACGAATGACGCACGTTCGAGCAGTCGTCAGAGAGAGAGAGACACACCAGTCCAGTTGATCATCAAGCTTGCGCCATCGAGAGAGGTATAGTGGTAGCTGATCCCCACGCCGACCTGGCCAGGACTAGTGGCTGCGCCGGAACCAGAATACGAGAGCTGCCAGCCGGCTGAGACATTTGTACTGGGCTCGCGGTTGGTGAATGGAAAGTAGGCGATTTCAGGGGAGTCGTCGTCGATATCGAACTGGTAGAGACTCTGTGCCATTCATCCAGCGCGTGGGGGTGGTATGGAAGCAAGAAGGAGTGAGAATAGCCCCCAAAAAATAGAAATCGGGAGACGCTGAGGCTGCCAGGTCGGCTGCCTCGAGGTACTAACAATACCCGCGCGAGACGTACATAAGACAGCTGAGTCTCCATATCAACCTCCGTTATCACCCACATGACCCGTTTAGTCACTTTAAAGCTGTGCTAATCCGTATGGCCTTACCTCCTCCTGGTACCCACCTGTTCCTTCCGTCCTTATTGACCCACGTCCGTTCCACAGCACCCGGCTTCCCCTTGGAACCCGTAATCGTTCAGGTCATCCTCATTTGCATCATATCCGGTCACAAGAACCTGATCTTGCGCACACGGGACGAAGACATTCCCCTCGTCTCCAAACTCACAACCCTTGTAGGCATCCTCTGACACGCCAAGCCGAGCCATTCCCATCATACTAATGTTTCATTCCAGGCCCTGAACACAATCTTCGGTTACAACACTCATAGGCTAAAATGTCACTCCGGTACTGCGAATCAGTCACCCTCCGAATTTCTTCGCTTCTTGTTTGGTGCTGGCTCGACCGTCGCAACGCCACCAACAGATCATAATTTAGCTGGCTCATTGCATAAACACAGACACAGGCGTGTTTCCAATTCGCGTAATTCAGCGGGCAAGTCGCCCATAGCCCCCTCAACCTCCATCAGCACAGCGCGTAGCAGGCGAACTTCGTTATCCCGTTCAACTTCCCACCCAGTCGAATTGAAGCCGTCGATTGCTACCCTTGTTCGCCCGCAGTCAGACTCTGGGAACCCCGATTTAAAGCCATCTCTAAACGCAGAAGTTTATTCCCAGCGTCCGAGTATCCATCCTGGTACTCAAACGGACACATCTGTCCCGACCCTAGCTTCCAGCGTCAAAACTCATTTCAGAAATCTCTCACGCGGGAGTACTGAAGCATTGAAATTGCCCTCTGCTGTGGTTGTATCAGGTCTCGAGTTCGCTAGTCTTCCTTCCCAGAAAGCAGTCCTGCGAACTCTTGCGGAACGAAAAATCATCGTATCGCATGGCGGGATATTTGGGCATGATCAAGATGGCTTGACTTTCGAATTGCCCGATGGATTTTTCATCGTATACGTGTGTCGATCTGACCCACGCGACAGACCTCCAATATACAAGAGTCTCGTATGCATCTCTCTCGCGGAAACACTTCTCGCCAGTAACAGTTTTGTTTCATAGCTTGACAGGTTCGCAATGAGTTCTTCCGTCGACGTCGGTCCACAGACTCGCTTGGCGATGCGTCAATTTCGCCCCCCATCTTCTCCTTCTACAACACCTTCGTCACTGCATACTTCTGTTCCCTCCGCGGCTTTCCCGACGCTACATTCATCGACTCCCTTACCTAGTCCGTCCACGCCAGTAGAGGCCTTGGCCTCTCCAGCAATTCCTTCTGCTCTCCTGCATCGGCTCAAACACATTTGCGCGACTCAAGCACGCATAAGGCCCTCACTCAACATTTACCTCGCTGATCTGTTCAGTGCCACACGGCATTATGGGCCGTTGGACAGTATGATGCTTACGGCACGCGCGCGTCAAGATGCAGAAGCTCTCATACGGGCGAGCCGTGTTCTCGGTACAGACCACACAGGCGCCGAGCTCATTAAAGAGCATGCTGAAAGGTCCCGCGAGACGGACAGTACCTATCCACATTCTCAACCCAGCATAGCAAGTACGTCTTCCGACGCGCTCGTAGACGGGTTTGAACCCTTTGGTGGTTCAAGCCCCCCGTCCACGGAACAATTAAAATTAGATGTA
This sequence comes from Boletus subcaerulescens, assembly GCA_038090555.1. Classification (NCBI taxonomy): domain Eukaryota; kingdom Fungi; phylum Basidiomycota; class Agaricomycetes; order Boletales; family Boletaceae; genus Boletus; species Boletus subcaerulescens. The sequence goes on from JBBPNA010000026.1 coordinate 38,309, forward strand.
TCGGAAGCGGACATAGCGAGGATGTTCCCGAGGGCCGTGTCTCATCGGATTCGAGTCCGAGACTCGCCATTCGATGAAATATTGAGCAGCGCAGTTTGTGGGGCGATCAGGACCCCTGGTAGCGAGCCCCATGAGAAGGAAACGCTGGCTCAATGGGAACGAGAGACGGTCAAGGATATCCTAGTGCATATCCTGTCCGGGGTGTGAATGTTTGTATGTAAACATGCATGTTGGCTGCAACACCAGGGAGGGTGCAAAGTGTCAGTGTTACTTGGGTTGTGGAGTCATGCATAACCTTGTTTGGATTGTCGAGTACGAACTATGACGAACGGACCGCCAGCTTCTCAGGCAGGACCCTCGCAAGCGTCCACGACGACGCCCAACACGTCGGAAACAGCACTACAGCAGTCCTATCATAATTTCGTCCCACAGAACGCCCAGGCGGGACCCTCACAGGCTGCACCACAACCCGTACAATACGCTCAAACCCACCTCGCCCAACCAGCACATTCCCATGCCCCAATACCAGGCCATCAAAATGTGACCCAAGCCCAAACTTACTACATGGGCTACCCACCCGGGGCCTGGCAAAACGCATGGCAACTCTCCGGATACCCCTACGCCACGTCTGGGAGCTCACCTTATCAGCAGACACAATACCCCCAAATGCCATACGCGCAGTATCAACAGTACCAGCCACAACTGGCAGCCCGCCAGCGTAAGCCGCCCCCAAAACCGCGCACACCGACACCCGAGCCTATATACAGGCACTGGGACGAGGTCATCCGCGCCTTTCTGAAAAAGGTGGGTTTGACACAGGCTCTGAGGGGATTCGAGGACGACATGGTCGTCTTGAACACGGATTGGGAGAGAAAGAGTGTCCCTGGGGCGATTGGGGAATTGGTACGCGATCTTATGGTGCGGTGAACACGCTTTTTCTGGGGGGCAACTTCATCTTTTCGGGTCAGGCATTGGGAAAATTCAAGGAAGGGGAGGAACCAAAGGAACGTCCGCTCGAAGAACGAAAGCTAGACTATATTCATCTGAGTACTGGCGCTGAACCTCAATCCCAGTCTACAGTAAGCCTGAGATCACTCTTTCATCGCGCATGTCATTTGTTAAAACGCGTGTTAAAGATCACAAAGGCTATATCACAGTTCCTTGCCCAGAATCGTGCAAAGAACGACGCGTCAAATCGCGCCGAGTTTCTTGAATCATTGGCACAGAAACGACGGCGACTCAACATTGACCCCGAGAGTACCGAGCATATCCCATCATGCGCGAGAACGGATGCAAAACCCCTTGACAGAGATTCACAAATGAAATATGACATAGCAAAGAATGAAGATGGGCCCTTGAGGAGGACAGTGAAGGGTCCAGATGGAAAAGAAGCGCAGGCAAAAGAGAAGCTCGGCGCACTCACAGATGATACGCCGAGCGAGCACCAACCAGCAATTGACGAAAGGTTGAAGAACATTGAGTCGCATGTTGCAGTACGTTACGGTAATGCATCTCATCCCTTTCCAAAGTTACCTTCCTTATGGTCGGCAAAAAGTGCCTGCACCACCGCGTACATTGCTTGCGCGTTTGCAGTTTCTAGAAGACCATATCATACAACTAGAGAAGGAATATCCCCCATGGGCGGCACTACACTTCAACCAACCTAATCGCGGCGTGAGTAGCTGTAACGATATTCGTTTATTCCCTGACAACACCCTCTCAGTGGCCGCCGCCTCCGCGACAGATACCTATTATAGTTCCGTCACATCTCACCACAAAAGAAGGTTCCGTCGAACGCAGTGCAACTTCTACTAATGCGGCTACTCCTCACGGCAATGCTGACGGAACTGCGGGCGCAGCGACCAAAGGCAAGAACAAGAACAAATCGAGCCTGCATCGTGCCGTTATGGAAAGGCTCGAGGTACAAAAAGCGATGAACGACCTGGCGGGGACACAGAGGGCTGGATAAAGTCTCGCGCTATCCCATTACCGATCATATTGCGTTACTGATGGGATGTTCACCTTGCACCAGTGCACATGATCCTGTGATGATTGCGCTAGTTTTCCTGTCAGCAGGGCCGCGGTTCCGGTCCTCCATTCACATTTGCGACTATGGCAGCTGTGTCATGGACCTTTCTCGTATTGGATTCCACGGGCACAGGTTCCCTGAATTAATCACGCATGGATAGATCGTCGTACATTGTATGATACAACTTTTACATCTCGAATTGATGTTCACACCACGACTCGGTTTCGCAGGTGACTGACATGTTTACGCGGAGCCTGGTTGCCATATGGCCAGTGCTCCGGCGGCAACGCATGTGTCGGCTCACTGCTCACCATTCTGATGCAAACCTCTTGCATAATTTCCTGTTTCCTCCGGTCAACGTAGACGTGGACGCGAATGTTCAATTTCGCTCACCAGGACGCAGGTTTCCTTGACCACTGGTCTCAGTGTAACAGCATTTGCGTACTTGGGGATCCTTGAGGGACTCGTCAAACTCTGCACTGCTCTTTCCCCGCAGCCTATGGATCGGAAACCAAAATCTATGCTATGCAAAGTCTCCGACTCGGCAAGTTTGATGAATAGCCCTTCTGATGCCGCGTCGGGCCCTCCAGTGGTTGCTGGAACCTGTTTGGGTGGTGCCAGTGGTATCTTACGAGCTTTGTCACGGCCGCTGTCACCACACACCTTACCCATGGGATTGATCTATTCAACGAAGAATGCAGGCTTGTTGACGAGTTTTATGTAAGGAATGTTACTCCGGTGTGTCCCCGTGTCACAAACCTCCAACACTGATAGCTCGACCTTCTCGGAAAAGGGTGAGCCCTGTGTACCATTCCCTCAGCTCAGAAGAATTTGGGACACCTGCGATTTATCCGTACCATGCAGGTCGAGGAGTCTTTTCGTGCTGGTAACACAGGGCGCGATTAATACTCGCTCTCTTGCAAAATCATCCCTCGGCATGTCCTGCTGGCACGTCGTATCGCTGAAGCACTGACTTGTCGTCACGCCAACGCCGCTAGAACTCGCCAAGGTGAGTGGTGTATCGATCAGACTGTTATGTGCTTCATGAGATCGTTTCATAGAAGCACTGCAATGTCATGGACGTCAGGCCCATGTGGATGGGTGCTTCCTCGAGGCCGCCACGCTCCTAGTTGAAACAAGGTGACGTCCCGTTGAAAATCGCCATCTGCTTCATGGTAGCAAAAAGTGTGTGATCATCGTGTCAGTGGTCTGGGTCTTCACGTTGACATCGTCCTAGACAGCTAAGGCTAGGCTTAGCGCAACGTCTGGGCACTCGATTCTATGCTGTAGTTTGGGTTAGCCACCGCACCTCCCCTTGCCTTTTTGACCTTTTTTTATCCGTCATTCAAGCGAGCTCAGTTGAACGGATAGCATTCGATGAACGTGCGCAGAGTAGATATGTTCCATCCCTTCAATATGGGTAGTACTCTCAGCGCGAATGACGCATGGTCATTGGTACGCAGGTGTCGATGCACTGCCAGGTCAATGATCATATGAAACTCCCTATGCAACTTGAAGAACCATTGGAAGAGTGGAACTATCACATTTGTGGGCTGGAGCACCACTTATCCGACGATTGATCAGGAGAATGCATGGTGCTCGGCTAGCCATAATTATCCTTTCCGGCCGAGGTGGCAAAAGTAGTGGGACATGTCCTGTCGTCGATACAACTACGGTAATGTCCCCTGTTTCTTTCTATGGTTGCTTCCTTGATGACCGGCAAAAAATGTCTTCACCACCGCGTGCATTGCTCGCGTGACGCTGGCCATGGACATTCTTTCCCTGGCTGTATGGCATTGTCTTTTGGAACGCCATGACACACTTCAACCATAATCGCAGCGTGAGTAGCTGTAACGATACTCTGGATACCGCCTCTGTGCCGGACGCCTATCATTGTTCGCTCACTCGCCTCACTGTCACGAAATAGGCGTCCGTTGGACGTGGTCTCGGCAGCGCAAACGAAGCTACCGCCGGCAGCGTAGTAACCCATATGGAAGAACAAGAATAAATCGACTCCCGAGCCTGCACCGTGCCGTTATGGAGAAAATGGAAGTGCAAGAGGCGGTGCACCCACTGGCAGGGACACAGCTCGCAAGGAGACACCCTGACAATTACCGATCATTTTCATTTTCGCCTGATATGACGGTCATCGACCAGTGCTGACGACTCCGTGATGGATCTACTAATACTCTCGTGAGAACCGCGGTTTCGGTACCGTCATTTCCTCCCGGGTCATCAAGTCTGCTGTTGCGCAGTACGACGAATCACGTTAGGTTTCCACGAGCACAAGTTCCTCCTGAATAGATCGTCCATTGGTTGTACATTATTATATCACCTGACGGGGGAATAGTAAAATCTACATGCACTGCGTTACGGGGCGTATGTAGTTAATAAAAATTTGCCCTGCCTGATTCATGCTGTCTCCACCTACATTGCATCCCCCTCAGCGTGTGACCATCGTACCTGAGGAGATATGACCAAAGGATAGGTCGTGGTTACGGACCTCGTCTTCGACTCTTCATAAAATCTTTTCTTGTGCCAAATACACAGCTAAACCGAGCAACTTTGGACCTGAACCATGGCAGCATGTCAGGTTCGATATTTGGACAACCGTCCACCTTGAGCGAGACGATAACGGCACATTTTTCCCCCGATCCAATGGATTCAGACGCGTATTGCGCGCGGGTCTTGACGAAGGCGTACGCGCTCGACGTCGTGAGGTCGGAACATTGAGAGACGTCGACATTCTTGAGTGCACGACATGGTAATCCGTTTAGTGGATCGACCGCTTTGGGGGTAAGAAATTGGAACATCTCGTTCACGACTGCTTGGACGGCATTGATCTGTAACGTCTGGAGGTTGGGAGTGGAGGAGAGGAGTATTGGTAGGGTGAGTGGATCCAGAGCGCAGTTGGTGATGTGAAGCTCGACAAGGGAAGGTCGGGAAGCGATATTAAGTAACGTCTCGTCCGCCATCGTAGAGTGTATGCTGAAGTGCGTGATCGACGGCGCAGAGATAACGCGTAAGAAATCGATAAAGCCTCGACATTCAATAGTTTTGAGATTGTCCAAGGACGTGGGGCTAGAGTCATTATCTGGGTCGAGGTTGTTGCGCACCCTTGCCACGCAACTCAAGACTAATCTCTCGAGTGATGGATTGGCTGTAAACACAGAGGTGGAAAACCGAGTGACAAATCCATCGATGTGTAACTCCCGGAGCTGTTGGATCCGTTGCCACCACTCGTCCATCATGTCAATGGTTCCATCCAAGCGAAGAATACCGAGTTTCCACTTGGGTCCGGAGAGGCAACAAGTTAACCGGGCAGCAGATACGCAGTCGAACAAGGTCAGTTCGTCGAGGTTCGAGAACGCGTGCGGAAGTGAGATATCGGTGAGCATACGACAGAGTTCGCTGAACGCTGTGCCAGAGATGCGAAGGCTTGAAAGGTTGTTCCAGGATAACTTGTGGAGCTGAACAAAAACAGAGAATCTATCCAACTCTGACACAGTAACCGAGATGCGAGCAATGCGGTTCTTGGCGCGCTCTCGCCACAGCTTTGCTTTTCGCAACGGGTGTTTCGTCGATAACACGAGCGTTTGCCATGCAGAGGGTGTGTTGATAAGAATCCGGCGCCAGTGTCCACAGACGTGAGACAGGCTGACAGCCCAGGTGTGATCCTCGTCGATGAGCACGGTGAAGATCCCTACGAGGGTCTCCACTGGCAGTTTCCCCAAGAGGTATGAAGTCTGGGCTACCTGCGATAGCCGCTGTTTTTCAGCAGCTGCTTCTGCGGTGACAGCCCTCTCTCGCAGCACTACCAGCGGAGTGCGCCGTTGAGCATCCTCCGGTCGCAGAAGGCTCAAAGCATGGTCAACCATCTTGATGGCAGAGCCATGTTTCCCGAGGAGATCGAAGAGACGCGCCGAACGAGCGTAACCCTGCCATCGTTCGGGCGCCAGGTCAATAACGTGCTTCGAGTCGCGAAGAGCAGCCTTGATGTTGCCGAGTTTTTCGTGTACCGCTGCCCGCGAATCGTAGATGATGAAGTTATTATTTTGAAGTTCGACGGCCTAGTTGGATCTGTTAGGCAACGACTGTAGCGTGAACGTCAGAACTTGCCTGATCTATGTGAGTGAGTGCTTCCTCAAGGGCGCCACGCTTGAAGCAAGCGACGCCCTTGTCGAAAGTCGCCTTCCATGACATGGATATAGTGTGGAACAATGAGAAGGTCGCGTCAAGTTTATGTCCGCGAAGTCGCGATCTGAGTTCGGTTCAATTTATATACACAGCAAATTTGAGTTGAATTTCCTACCGTTTATCCATTATCCAGCACTCGATGAACGTGCGCAGAGTACAGGTATGTCTCTTTCACACCAGTAGCACTCATGACGCACATCACCCATTGTCGTTTGCACGCCCGTGTGGATGCGCGGCCGCCAGGTGAACGATCTTGTCAAACTCATGGCATGCAACCTCCAAAACATCCCAGAGAACTACCACATGAGGTATTGTGAGCTCCTCCATTGTATGCCGCTGCACTACCTCTCCAACTGACGAGCAGGGGAGTACTCGATAATCACCTGGCCAGATTTATCCTTTCTGGCCGAGGACGAGAGCGGAAAGGTAGTGGGATATGTCCTGTCGTCTATGTACGTCATTGTTCTCCGTCGCGTGCAAAGGTCTGAATGGACGACAGAGAACCTGAGGAGAGCGCACCTTACGTGCGGGTCGGCTACATCAATTCGCTGTCTGTGCTCAGGCCATACAGAAGGCTTGGTCTTGCCCAAAGACTAATGAATCTTAGCAGTACGTGTTTCTTTTATGCTGGTCTTCGTAGATGTTGCGTGCCAACTTGGAGGTTCTAGAGGACGCCATGTTGCGTGACATTGCTGGCATCGAATACATACAGTTGCATGTCCGAAAGTCGAACAGGGCTGCACTATCGTTGTATAATAAGCTTGGTTACAATCATCATCGCAAAGTCGCAAAGTACTGTAAATCTTTGTTATCGCCTGCAGCCTCTTCATCCATCTCACACATGTTCTGTAGATGCTGATGGCGAGGATGCATTTATCATGCGGCTCCCCCTCCGACCCCGGAATCCAGAGCAGCAAGAGAGACCAAGGTCTATTCCTTACGTTCTGTTCAACGCTTATTGCTTACGTGTGGCACATGGACGATGTAGCTCGGATAGGCGCAAATGGAGAACATGGATCACAAACTTGTGGCGTTTCGTACACGACAGACCATATCAACTCGCGGACGCAGCCATGTCTCTTCTCCGAAGAAGGAATCCGATCCCATGACCATTCCCATAGTCACATCAGGCTTCGTTTGTCCCATCTTTACCAGCCATACTTCCGTGGCAACGGAGATACATATCAGCACGTATACATGGGCAAACCCCATATCATAAAGCTGTCATTCCATTGCGATGTCGGAAGACGAAATGATTTTTCTAATAGGGCTAGATACATGGCCCCTCCTTCAGAGTATCCAGAGTATCCGAGGCTGGTATAAGCACCACTCCACTCCCGAAATAAGGGGTAGCGGTGACAGGCAGTGGGCGAGAGGGTTGAAAAACAGGACAAGGAACCAGGGTATAGAATTAGGCACTGATATATGTGCAAAGAATACGCTGGTCAAATAGCAAGTCCATGGTCCAGCTTTTTCGTCGCCGCACAAGTGTGCTCCAAACGATCCTCCACGACCTTCGTGTTGTCGTAAAACATGGATGTGATCTTGCTCTTCTCACCACTGTCCATTGCTATTGCCAGTATCGTCCCGATATAGAACGGAACCTAGCAAAATGCGTCGCCAACGCGAGATGTATCACTGCGTCTGCCCCCCGGACTCTTTCCGGCGGAAAGATACGCAGGCTTGGAGTGCAGGGATCCCATGACACACAAGGGGAACCCGTTCTTTCTCGCCAAGCTCTTCGGAGACGCGTGCGATGCCTCTATGGGTATAAATGGCTAGGCTATTGACGTGCTGACCAGTGGTGACCAATTCGGAAGTGTCACAGGATGGTGAAACGGATCCATCCTCTAGAAGCAGACAGACAGATCAGGAAGACACCACCTAAGGACACGCATCAGCTCAGCATAGAGATTGAATATATCCTGTTTCTCGAAGACGTTGACCGAGGCCGAAGCTCCAGTGGTTCTCGGTCAAGGACAATAATTTCGTACGAGTCCTTCCCTTGCTTGGTCCGTCATCGGTCCGAGCTGGTCATATGATAGAAGTGATAAAGTGCCCGGCGAGGCAGACGTTGAGGGTGCGTGCCTTCGGGGCGGTACGTGAAGTACCACTGCTTCCCGGGCTAGAAGAGTGACCTCCAGGTCCTCCATTCTCCTAAGCTGCAAGTACCGAATGTCGAGGATGCCGCCGATCTGTATGGCCTGGTGTGCAAATCGTCAGTCCTACTTGACCGAGGACGATAGCCTAGAATGGATAGATAATGTGCAAACGAAATCAAATAGAGGTATCAACTATCGTACCTAGTCCATCGTAGCCCAGCGGGTAGTCCCGATGCCTCTCGAGTGAGACGATGACCCTCTTCAAAGTTCCCCATTGCTCCGAGTTGATCATACCGAGCGGACAGACAGACGATGTACGAGAGCGATCAAAGAGAGAGGATGACCAGCCTGAGGGCAAAGGTCTGCCAGAGCCTCATGCACATGAGGCTTCTACGTGCCAGACAACGCGTCTGGAAGACTGTACACTCGTTGATCGTCATTTTTAGAGTTGCCATCCTGGTCATAGTGTCGGCGAGGGCGCGCAGGTACATACAATAGCTGCCTACCTGTCGATTTCATGGTGTACTGTCGACTCGTGAGTACCGTCCCAGGTGCCAACCGTCGAGACGACCAAAATGGATCGTATAGTGACATGGCAATCCCGGAGTTCATCCCACTGACCCCGACGAGTCGGATCCCTTCGTCGGCGTGGAGCCGTACACTCTTTTCGCATCACTGACCTGGACCACACCTTCGAGTCAGGTAGTACAGATTCTGTGATAAATGATTATTACCTTTTCTGTTCACGGTGTATCCGCTCTCTACCCGACCAAGAGTGCCTTGGGTTGTGGGCGGTTGTGCAGGGTTGTGCTCGACGCTACCTGCTGGCTCGAGTCCGGGACATTGCATTGTTGACAGACTTGATGGACAGTTCGGTCGATCATAGTACAGCCTGAGTAGTCTTTGGCTCGAGGACTATGGACACTTGATGGAGTTTAAAACTGTGATACCCGGCTTGCATCTCTTCGAGAGCAAGCCAGATGTTACAGCCCAAATTTGAGCTTCACAGTACTGTCGGCAGTGTGTTTTATGAAATGTGATGAATCATGATGGATTGGTGAGAACATTGATCAAGTACGCGTGTGATTTCAGTGCTTGGTATCACACACCGTGACCCATGAACGTCCTTTCACCAAGGGTCATCTACGGGACAGCATGGTGAGCCTCTTGCGACGCATCCTTGTCGTTTACCACATTGCAGACGTGAACCCAGGAAAGGCGAGCGTACAACACACCTCGTCATCAACGCGTTCCTACAGGGATTTCGTGCCGTTGATACAGGTGAGTCCATATGAGGTGTGGTGATCAGGGGTTTGACACACTTGTTTCTGCAGCCTGTCAGCCCAAGCACTACAGGTGCCGTCTTGTCTATCTGTCGACCAGCCCCAGGTCTGACCCTCACCTCTCACAGGGAGGACCTCGTCGGGGAAGCACTCGATACCTTGCAGAAAAAGTACGACATAAAACGTGACGAGATTCACATCCAGACAAAGTGCATGCTCGGCCTTCTTTAGAGACCACGTCCCATCGCGTGTTGATAATGTTCCATGCACCCCAGGTTCACGCCCATCGGGGGACAAGACCTCAACAAGCCGATTCCCTACAACGTCAGTGATGCTGTCAAAGACCAGATTGCGGCGTCTCTGCGAATGTCCTTGCGCAACCTTAGGACGTCTTACATCGACTCTTACCTCCTTCATTCGCCTCTCAGGACAATGAATGGGACCTTGGAAGCTTGGCGCGCACTTATAGCCGCCCAGGATGCAGGGACCGTACGCAAGATTGGCGTTAGCAACGTTTATGACACTCGTGTTCTCGCTGCTTTGGGAGAGTTGAGGAAGGTGCAGGTCGTACAAAATCGGTGGTATGAGGGGAACATGTGGGATCCGGATGTGTGGGGGTATTGCAAGGACCATGGGATTGAATATCAGTGTGTACCCTTACCTTCTCCGCTAGTGCCAGCGAGTAACGATAGCCGCAGGTCTTTCTGGACGCTTTCTGGATCAACGAGCTTGCTCACCCATCCAGCGGTCGTAACTATCGCTGGCCGATTGGATGTCACCCCTGCCCAGGTTATCTACAAACTTGCCCAACTGCATAGTATCGTGCCGTTGACGGGGACAACCAATGAATTGCATATGCAGCAAGACCTTGCGGCGGAAAGGATTACATTCATGGAAGATGTAGACGGTGAAGTACGAAACATCACCAAGTTTATTTGGGGCAGATAAAGGCAGAGTGTCTCATGCATGTAACTTTTTATTCAATGGTTTACATAACCTGTCCAAGTTTTACCCAGTCGGGAGGTGTATGTTATTCAGTGTATTATGCAGTAGCAACCAAATGTAACATGTAGCATTTAGCGCGACGTTGGATATCTTTGTCGAAGTTGCCCCATCGACCATGCTTGTAGACTTGCGGCGTCCACTGGTACTTTTGTAACCGCACGTCCATCGCCCAAGAATCCCTCGTGCAGCTTTTCGACTTTGACCGCAAACCGAATATCACGGGCTGTGAGGCCCGGTACTTTGATTGGTTTTGCGTCCGAGTCTGCATCAGAGATACGTTGGTATGCCACATGGGTGTGAGTGGAAACGTAAACATGGGCATAATCGACAGTGACACGCGCATGGTGCTGACGGTTCGTCAATACGGCTGACACTCGCATGTCATGGTGAATGCTGTATGCAACTCACGTCTTCTTCATCCTGGATAGCCGCAAGCGCATCAAAGAATTCAACCGCAGAGCGGAAACTCTTGAAGCTAAAGAGTTTATTCAAGGAAAACACCTGCAGATCGTCCACGACATTCCCAACGCGACCCACATGCCAATGACAGGACAGCAGAGGTCGCACATGGGTCTCGAGATCCTCGTGGTCGAGGTGAAAAGTGCGCTTCTTGGTTGGTATCCGGGCGACCTCGGGTAAGTCGAGCACGAACTTTTGAACCTCCAGGGAGTCTGGGATTATATCATTGGATAAGCTAGGACGATGGTATTCATTCGACCCACTTTTTGAGCGTGTGATCTGGCGTGAATGTTGAGGTTATCGACAGGCTAATGATGCTGCACCGGCACTTTGGCTCACCACGTCATCCAGCGTAGCCGCTCCTTGGCATGCACTGCCAGTGGAAGGGAGCTCGTCCATGATGGATGAAGATGCAGAAAACAACCGATTGTTGGTTACCGTATACGGCGAAATGGACCGTAACTGAACCAACTTTGACCTCCCACAGCTAGTCGTGCGGCAAGCGAGCCACCAGTGCCGGTGAGCATGCTGGATGCTTGCAGGTATTAGTCCAAACATCCAGTTGTCTGTTTTGAAGTGGCAGTTGAAGGAAAACGTCAACCATCTCATATTACGACATGAGGTACATAATGATTACTGGAAGCGACAGATGACGTTGAGCTTCATTAACAAACCACGGTGCCTGTACTTATGGCTTCCAAAGACCACGACGAACGCCTCGACATCTGGTCAAGCATCTGATCAAGACCCAGGAAACGGTGCCCGACCTCGGTCATAGTGACGACCCGACAACCGGGGTGTACAGCCAAGGGCACGGGCCATCGATCGGAGTAATTTGCATTCCAACAATCGTAAATATTCTCGGGTCCTCCGCCGCATCATCGTTTGTCCTCGTCACCGTATCATTCCACAGAGATCCCCCATCGCGAGATCAAATCAAACTCACTGGTGTGAATCATCCAAAGCTACACCGCCAATCCGTCACCTTATCCAAGTACGGTGGGTCAATATTTCAATTCTCAGATAGGGGAATCATCTGATAGACAGATAGCTGAATGTGCCGGTGCCATCAGTGTCCGCATGTCATTTCGGCGAGTCGCGTGCTGCTGATATTGCAACGATTCGATGCAGACGACGCTCCGGCTGGCTAAAAAGAGCAGGCTAAATGGAGTATGCGGAGACACTCCGTCGAGATAACGTGCGCCATGAATGAGAGCACCCACGAAATAGCGAAGGACACATGGTTGGTGCATCACAATATCAGAACATCTGTCAGATGGGCTATCCGATCAGAAACTCTTCCGAAAGCCGCCTTCTTACCGTAGAAGGACCAATGGGGGTAACTTATCAGGAGGCACATCATAGAAAGTGGTGGTATCCTCATAGATAATAAGTATAGGCCAAAGTTTTTTTGCGAGCGAACGGCGCTTTTAATCAGCGAAGTCGGAGACTTCGGGATACGAGTACCCAAGATATGGAATGAGATTCTTGGCTGGCGCAACAGTTCCTAGCGTATCGCATTGTAAGCCAAAAGTACGCTGATGGAGCACGAATGATTTACGAGACTGTGCCTGTGCATGAAGCTCCACTCTTTTCATCGCCATCCCCGAAATACATTCACCGATTATAGACGTTGAAAGGGATAAAGAGCAGTAGTGGAGCGACCGTCTGATTGGTGCACAATACGGAGTAGCTGGCGCTTGGAACAAGTGCCCGTTGCTTTATTGCTGGAAGCACCTTGTACACCATTAATTCCTCAATTCCGGGGATCGAGCACCATTCACGGAGGATCGTCCGGAGTGCGGTCTGAGGGTGTCGGTGGACATGCTGTACTTCATGGGAGTGACTGGGGTAATACAACGTGAACCGTTACGGACCAACACCTTGGTTCGGGTGCAAGTAAGCCAGTTCGTCAGCGCAAACAGATCAAGGAGTAATCGATTAATCACAACGTGTCAAGAGTACAAACAAGGACGTTCGGGTATCGCCGATGGTTGATTGGGAATAAAATATATTGTCTTCGTGCACTACAGGGAATACGAGCAAGTTGCAATTGATCATGACAACATGTACAGCGCGGTAGCAAAGGTTTGTTCAAGGCATAGAAATGGCGCACAGCATAATAACGATGCCAAACGATGCGTGTTTGACCGACACGGCCCAGTAAGCCGCCATACGGCTGGGTCGCAAAAAGACCAAAATTAGGAGCGGGCAAGTGATTAGAAAGGGGATAACCACAAATTCATGCCTCTGACATGGTCATATCTGCAGCCGAAACAGATGAAATAGCGTTCTGGCCTGGAGATGATGCTGTCTTGGCTTCGGATGTTTCTGGAACCGCATCTGCTGGCGCACCGTTAGTAGTAGTTTCACCACCGTTCTCTGTTGGCTTGTTGGCACCCAGTATAGCGTGCCACTTGTCTACCAAAGCCTTCGCTCTTGCTCGGAACTTGAATTCCTCGTCGCGAGGCACCCTGTCGGGCTGTAAAGCCGCAATGTGACGCATAACCTTGCCAATTTTGGAAAACTACGCATGAAATTTGCGGTCAACGATGAAAAACCCCACGCACAACGCCACAAAACGTACTGAGAGGAAATTGATGAGATTTGGATGTTCATAATGTTCTACTGTCGTGAATAACTGGTCGAGGGCGGGCATATCCTGCACAACTTGCGTCAGCGATGTCAATCTGCGCAGCGTGGATGACTCACTTCATCGGATGGAGTACCCTTGCTACCCAACAATGCCTTCTGCAACCTGTGTCGCCACTCTCTCACTTTACGAGCTTCAGGATCTGCTTCCAAGTTAGCTGCAAGAAAGCTGTGGTCAACAGACTCAAAAAATACAATGTACAATGTCGCACCATCGACTTCTTCCTCTTTCTCCCGTTTCGGCTTCTTAGAAGGCGGTGGAGCGGCTTTAGCGCTCGTCCCAGCATCCTCGTCTTCAGCTTCAGCCTCGGCCTCCTGGTCTCCCTCATCTTCGGACTCGATCATCTCCTTAGACTTGGCTCCGTTTTTCTTCCTCCCTGGGACCACCTTTTTCTCGCCTTTTATTTTTGGCTTGGCCTTGAGCTTCGCGGAGGGCGCTTCAGCGTCCCGTTTGCGCTTCTTCGGCTTTGTAGGTTTCTTTGTTTCCTCATCCTCGTTCTCGGTCTCGAGTTGGTCGACTGGTGCGTTGTCTTCTTGCTCCGCAGCAGCCACTTCCAAGTTCTCCAGCTCCTTCTCCCAGTTTCCTGGATCGAGAGCGATTCTATACCCGGCCAGAAGGTCCGCGTTTTTCTTGTGTGGCTCGCTGATGTATGCACGGATCTCGTGTTCCTTCAGTTTCGATATATCTTTTGATACGAGCCATGCACTGGGTGGAAAACGATGTAAATTATCCTGGCATAGGCAAAGAAGATGGAGGCGTACAAGTCTCCAGCAGGGAAAAACCTGACACAGTGAAACACCGTCTTTTTGCCAGCTGGGCGCTCCTTGGCGACGGCGGGTGGAACATTGTCGGGGTTCACGACCTATATGAGTTAAAAAAGAATGATGAACGAGGGCTTACAAAGGCGAGAAGAGGACGCGACATACCATGCCAGGCCATGGAGGATACCCGCGTACTTTAGCTAGAACGATATCGCGTTCTGCATAGTTGGTCTCTGGTTCATTGTTCTTAGGAGCCTTTTTGCTCATCACGAGTAGGGACGAGGAAGGAAGGGATTGTTGCAATGAAGGTTGCGCGACAGATAAAAGGAAAGGTTGAGGAGCACGCCAACTTGGGTTCTGTTCGGATATTTCCACTTGCAGCCAAACCCCGTTTCGTTTGCCACGCGGGCCCGTGCGCCCACGTAAAAATCAACAAAATAAACGCGCGTGATATTGAAAAAAAAATACCATTGAATACGGTACACGAAACCAATGAATCGTCGACGTCGCAGCGGTGCTCGTAGTGGAATTGGCCACTCAAAACGCCTTCAAAACAGCGTGATGTGTCGTTGGGATCGTTCTTATTGCGGTCTCTCCGTCTGGTGCGTCACGAAATTTCGACGCGGCGTGGTTTGTTTGTCCTCGGATAAGGGGGTTATCCGGCACTGCTTGATCGAATCCGCGAATGGGCAAGTGACCTGCTGATATTGTCCCGACGAGGTTCGGTACTCAGTACTTGTGCGGTACGGATGCTATACGCACCTGTCCCTTTGTCCAAAGTAATGACCCGTACCGTCACCTCCGGCGATTGGGTGTTCGCAAGAGCCGTGTTCCGTGTGCAAGGGGGTGCGACGTTTATATTAATGGCCAGGCGCAACTATCTTTGAGACGTGCCAGCCCGCCGAGACCACGGGAAATACTACGGCGTCAAGGATGTGATTCAGACCAGCGGATGGGTCGGCTAGAGGCGTAACAAGTCCATGAGGTTGGGCTCCAAATAGGCTCCTAGCATTCGCTGCTTCTGCTGGAGTATTCGTCCGGTCAAGTGTCCAATTCGTACGTCGTCTGTTTCTAAGTTCAGATGCCAGCGAAGAGGGTCATGGCGGGAAGAGTGCAAGAAGTGTTACTAGCCGGAGTTCTCTGAAATTAGAAAAAATAATAATTCTCGAAAAGCAGTACTATTCGTGCATGTTTTGCAACTTGGACGAATCAATGTCGCCACCAACGACGAGAGCTACTCCCATTGTCATTATCAAGCTAGAGCAGCGACCAGCAGGCTGAACTGCAACCTTGAGTGAATGCCCGAAAAGCACCTTGTCCAAGAGGGCCAGTCGAGATTCATCTCCCGGCAGACCCTAAAGATGAACACGCTATTTTCGCACATTTCATGCAGACTGCAATGAATGCAAATTGGGGATAATCGATAATGTGACGCGTTCATACAGCACGTCGTTTAGGAGAACGGCGGAGATCATATCAACGAGATAGTTCACGCAATGGGGACAAAGACTTTGCCTGGTGCGGAAAGAGTGGTCACCATCCACCGTCCACGCCGCATGACGACAAGGCCGCCGCCATCTAAACCTTGACAACCTTCCCTATAGCGCCAACTAGGTGAGCGGGGTGTCAGCATCCCGCAATCGTGCGGATCACACATGCACTTGTATCTAGATACAGGGTAGTGTCTTGGTCGGAGATGGTGTCGGAAGTCGAAAGGAAACTTGGTTGCATCGTGGCCAACACGTCCACAAGTGTCAATGTTTGAGCCCATTCGTGGAGGTACTCGAGGGGGTCAAGCAGAATTCAAGTGGTCCGACGTTTCCGCTGACAAGGACAGAGAAGTGCGCGCAACCACATATGCCCCACTCACAGCACACTAAGTGACCTTTTCAGCACTACCTCGGCCACAGTGTCAATGCGCCAACGGGGAGATGGCAAAAGAACAAGGATATACACTGGTACGGCAGGGACAAGGACGCTAGTGAGGCGGAAAGAGTAGAAGAAATTCGCAAGATAAAAGAGGCTGAAGCAGAAGCGCTTTCCATTGCACTGTATGTCTCATCCGCAGATATCACACAGCTGAGACTGACATCATTTGGATTTTTAGAGGTTTTGGTCCAACAGGAGCGAATGCCACACAACCTACGGCAGGCTCTTCGACGGAGGCGAGCATTGCCGCTGCCGCTGCCCCAGGCGCCGAGGGTGATGCAGCACGCAAACAAGAGAAAGAAGATAGGCGTCGCAAAAAGGCTGAGCGTAAAGAGGAGAAACGCGCGCGCAAGGAAGCTCGTAGGGCAGGTCGTGATGGTAAAGATGATCAGGCGCATCGTCGAGATCGATCACGATCGCGGTCTCCCAATCGGGGAAGGCTCAGCGACGAGGAGGACAGTCGCAGTCGGTCGCCTACCCGTAACCACGAGGAGCGCCGTAATCGGTTGAGGGATTACGGTGAAGCTGAGCGAGAAAAGGAGAGAGAAAGGCATCGAAGGCTATGGGACATGAATGCGGCGAGAAACAGACTTCGCTACAGAGACAGCTAGCGGGGTGTCTGCCAGTGCATGGGTCAGTCAAGCGAACAGGAGCAAAGTTCGTAATAAACCCTCGCCTAGTACTCGGTATCCATTTCCGTTCATGTATGACGTTCTTTACAGATCTAGTGGCAGGAGTCAATGTGCCTGCAATCTGCAGCCGCGCACGGTGCTCGTGGGTTCATATTTCGCATTCGATACGTTGGACGACGTCCTTGTTTTCATGAAAATGTACAGCATTGTGACCGCCTTCATTCGAGATGCATGTCGGGAGCTTGCGCGTTGACATATCCCGCCTGCAAGGATTTCCAATACTAACGTGTTGTTGGTTGGACTGGACGAGGCACAGTGCGCATGGCGTCAGGCTGTTAGCCTGCTACCGCGATCAACCTGACACATTGATTATATTAGGAAGCCGACTTTGAAGGGTGGGGAAGCTTCTCACGCGCTCTTCGTCTCCACCGCTACTCTGGTCCCTGTTCAACCCAACAAGGTCTGTTCTACCTCGTGTTCGACATGAATTCAGTTATCATGTCTGCATGTGGTGGCATAGCCTCCAACCCGCGCCTCTCCCCCTCGAGACACGTTGACAGGTAATCCTGTGCCTGCACTAGCTTGATTGACGCAATTGTCAGTGGCGAACGCTTAGATTTTACCTTGAGAAGTACTCTCTAACGATCGAGACGTACGTCATCATTGCCGTGAAAGTTGACCTGTTCGATCGCGGTGTGCGGCGCGAACGTGGTTACGATTTCTTGGGCGTGAGGGAATTCCCTCTTTCGCAATCGTTGCCAGTGGCCGTCTCATTTATCGCGCACCGGCATGAACGGAGCAGCGTGGTCTTGAAACTATTTGCCAAGGTTAACTTCACCAATGGTCATGACGGCAGTCTGACCCGCGCCTCCATGCACAGTATGCCTGCCACGCATGGCATGTCGCTCACCTGTTCTCCCTGTGCTGTATACCCCCCGAAAATGGTCTAACGCTGACAGCTCGGACGCAGAAATAGCCCGGGCTCTCTTGATGAGCAGTACTGCAATCCCATCTCCTCGAAACTCGTCCTGTCAACCATGTCTACTGTCTATGGAATGCCCTACCTCCTGGAAGACAAGACCGGGAAGTTGACAGGATCTGACTTCGTCGACATGAATGACCGTCTTCGTTTGTGTCTGCGGTGTACGGCCCAGACGCCGACCCACACCGCGTATATGATCCACAATGCGACGAACGGGCACGATCCGTCCAACCCGTTGGTCGCACTTGCGTTTGGCCCAAATAACTCGCTTGGCACGATCACCACCCGCTCAGGGGCTTCAATCCCCATGGATCAATACCTCACCAAGCTCTCGCCATTGGGCAGGTCAGCGTCGATAGCGTCGACGTCGGGTCCCGTCGCTGATAGTTGGTGTATACAGCAGCCTGACCAGGACATTCACCGGGTCTGATGGACAAGAATACCGATGGAGCTGGCGATCCACCAAAGGTCACGAGTGGACCGTGAGTAGCGGTTCCCCCTCCTAACAGGCAGCCATATCTGAGACTGGAATGCGTGTGCACAGTGCACGAACCGAAGCCAATACCTTGTCGCTTTTTATTCGCTCAAGGTGGCCGGCGAACCGGACTATCTCGGTTCGTCTGGTTGCATGTTGACGATCGACGAGGCGTATCCTCACCTCGCAGCTGGTGCGTCGGCGTAGCCAGCATGACAACCAGTGTTCCCGCTCATTCACCGAACAGAGGTCCTCGCTTCGCTGACAATCATGCGACATATGGCAGCACATGGTTTGTAAATAAGGAACGTTGAGAAGTGGGCGCCGACTCGTGTCTGATTAGTACCATATGTACCTAGTTGTAGCATCACCACCTGTATTGTACTTTGATCAGACTTGACCACCGCAGATCTCCAGAAAAAAATGGGTTTCATCTCCATGCTGGCAGGTGTCTTGGGAAGGATGAGGTTCTCCGGAGATAACCGATGGGTGAAGCAGATTGGAGCCAGCTATCGGCAGCTCAGCGCTCCCACCGTAGCTCGGCAAGAGGTTCCTCAGGCTGTCATTGGCTCTCCCCCCCTTTCCCCCCCAAACCCGATACATACTACTTGGCTTGGATCTCACAGGATGCAACTCTATTGCACGAGGCCGAAACCCGGCTTCCCAGCGTTATGCCCGCCATTGAATAACACGGCGGCCGGATAACTCTCTCTCAAACGAAACATCTCCCCCCCCTTCGTGTTGCATGCATGCTCGGCGTCTGCCCGTCGTCAACCGGACGCCACACACTGATCAATGGTTCACCCCTCTTCAGAACTTGCCCAAACATGACAAGGGCCCGTGTAACGTGGGGAAATGACGGTGGTCAAGCGCATGCTGCTCCGTTGGGCACAAATCCTAGCAATCCCCGACTCACACGACCCACGATGGTCGGGGAGGGACTTGATGGCCAGCAGCGAATGGCTTTCCTGCATCACATGAGTGTTTTCTCACGGTTTGTGTAGTGTTGTTTGTGCTTTGGCATGGTTGGTGGGTTGTGGGTTTGGCGTCGAACCGAGTGAGACTGCCAGGATGGTTATAGGTTATCAAGCCGTGTCCTTCGCTCGCTTACCTGGGATATCGTCAGAGAGGTGCGATCAAGAACGTGAGTGGACGCGGTTGCATGTGATTTCCACATTAATGACCGGGGGGGTGTCGTAGTGGAGGATGCGGGGCCCGGACACCACGGTGTAAGCGTGGATCTTTGTTTCTTCCTTCGCCGAATATCATCTATTTGATTGTTGTCGTCTGTTCCATAGCATGACGTTGGGTTCCGTGATGTAGGCGCACACTATTGTGTGTACAATCACACGGGGGCCCATCTGTTTGAAACCTGGCAACCCAACCGCATCAGCGGTATTGGAATGTATTGAAATGTCTTTCGTTTCTGGCCAAGGTGGAGGACTGTGGCGCTTTGACGCCGCTCCCGATCAGTGTCGGCGCGCCTGAAATAGACCTTCCATCCTGTTTGGATACGTAAGAATGTCTGAACGGGGGTATCTTCTGTGTTTTCTGGTTCTTGTTCTTGACAATGACACAATACATTTGCAGGGCTGCCGGTCTCTGCGTCGTATGGACGCGGTGCTGAATCGACGGCGATGGGAATGGGAAAGAGCTGCGTTGCTATTGGGCCGGTTCCGAGCGCATCTTCCCGGCCAATACGGTTCAGATCACGACTTGCCTGTCCAGGACAGGAAGCTCGGTGAGGAGAAGTACGTGTGCCAATGGTTGGAACGGGATTTATCGATAAGGTCGTGCGTTGCGGAGAGCACGTCCCGACCACTCCCATTCGTTTCCGTTCCCGCGCCTCCCCGATGCACGGGTCCGACCCAATCGTTGGCCCATCTGATTGCGTTCGGCGCGTGCAAAAAAAAAAAAGTCGGTCGTCTACCTCCATGGGGAACTCGATGGTGTGATTTCAAACGTCGGTATTCTTTTTTTGTTTGAGCCGCGACATTCACAAGCGGAGGTTCCCGTGCGTGATTCAGTTTCTCACTGAGGGCTGAGGCGTGTTGGGGGTCTCCTGTTTCTTGTTTCTTGTTGTTTCCTTCTTTTTACGTGCCACGTCGTGTCGTCCCGTTTCTGGTGAAACGGTACACGGTAGCCCGGACGGCAACAAATTGAACTGACTCGTAGGAGACAAAAGCTATGTGGATCGGACTTGTCGATGGTGACCGGGTCAGGTCGTTTTGACAGGCTTATTCACGCGAGACCCCACGACAACAAGGTCCATGTCGAGGAGACGAGACGCTAAAAATGGGTGGGGACACATGTACGATAGGAAACGTGGGCACATGCGCAGGAACACTCGTCACTCATTTAAGGTTGTGAAGACGCGGAGGTTTGAAATTGGGAGAGGGTATTGCCGTGCAAGGGTAATGAGCCTGATATGGACATTTGCATGTGGTACTCATTTCCCAGCGTATGGATAGGTTTTCTGGCTTGGCCAAGGCACAAGGGTGGAGAAAAACATATCTGGAAGGGAGCTGCGCACCACCCAGATCCGACAGGAGATGATAGAAACTGATACCTGGTGGAGATAACAGGAAGATACCTAAACGGGCAAGGATGTGATATACAAGGGAGTATGTATGGCGAGGTCCGGAAATGAACGTGATTCGGAGACAAGAGAACAAATGGTCAGTCACCCCATGAGCGTGCCACGGCGCCAGCGTCATGTATATTGAAGTCCTCGGGATAACAGGGTGGCGTTTCTGAGTTGTCAGGAGGCTTTGTATGGAGTCTGTGACGGTCGCGGGGATACGGGAAGGAAAGAGACTCACATGGATGGTTTGTTCCAAGGGGGAGGTGGGTAATTGTGCACGAGGTGTATTTTCTTCATCCGGTGCCAACTCCGACTGTGAAATGGGGACTGGGGTTCGGCTGATGGAATCGCCGATGCGCTGTGAACGACCGCGTGTGCTGTGTGTGGAGCGAGCAGGCTTGACGAGGCGGATATTGAGGATGGACGCTGCAGGGCCGACCACAAGAGGAAGGCCGTCAGGCAGGGAGGCGGTCGATGGAGACTTGTGGAGGGGACGGAGCGGGGGCGGGGAGGGAGGGCGACTATTGGAAAGAGTGCCACCGGATACGTCGCACGAGGATTGGGATGACGAGTGCTCTTGGGGCTGCTGGTCGTGGAGGTTGAATGGGAACGGTGCGTTCACATTGACCATCTTCCTGTAAGGGGATGTGGGTGGGACGGGTGGAGGAGAGCAGGACGAACGGACCCTTCTTTCGAACGGACGACGGAGCCGAGACGCTCCTTGAACTTTTGCTGGTCGACCACACGGGGCTGCGAGCTGCGGGGGGGGTGAGCATGGGGGAGGGGAGGAGGAGGGTGCTTACGTTGGAGTGTCGTCTGCATGTGGGATGAGCGGCGTGCGTTCGTCTGGCTGGGAGGGGCGTCAGAGGGGAACACGGGGACGGGATGGTACTGACTTGGACATGTGTGCGGTGACGGAGACCACAGCAGGAGAAGAGAAGGGCGAGCATGAGCTCAGGCGCGAACCGGTGCGAGGTCGAATGGAGAGACTTCCAGAAAAGGCAGGCGACATGAGGTCAGGCACGGGGGGGTGTTACGGGGCCGAGAGGGGGGTGCTGAATGGTCCGATTTAGGCGGGGAATCAAAATAAATATACATAATATTTTTTTCTGGTTGATCTTCTGATCTTCGGGGCGACCGGATAAGGGAGTGGGAGATGGATTTCATAAGCGGACGTGAGCATGAGACAGCCTCGCTCGGGATTGACTTGCTCTCTCTTCTTGTTGCATGGTTGTGTCCGTCACCAGCGACGTCTACTCCCCCTTCCCAGCCATGATCGTCGACGATGGCCCACAGTCCAGCGAGGACGGCTCTGGCCTCCACTCCCCAATATTCGGCGCCCAATACCGCGGTGACAGTAGTAGCAGTAGTAACAGTACGCTCGTCATCACCTCGCGCCCTTTTCTCCACACTCACGTCAATAAAGTCCGCTACCATTCCGACCACCTCGACGTGCACAACGCCGCAGGCATACTTGCTTCCCAGTTCGACTCAAACTACCTCGCACTCCCCGTGCCACACCCGCCTCCTCCCCAACAACACCTCCTCGACCCCTCCCTCGACCTCCATCCGCCACATCAGTACCCCCACGAATACGCAATCTCGTCCCGCAACCACCTCGGTCTCGACGTTTCTCCCCACTCCTACCCCAACGCTCGTCTGCCCCCGCCCCCCTCCCAGCTCAACCTTCCCTACCACACGAGCCGCAGGTTCCCTCCCGACGCCCGCGACCCTTCCTATCCCTCCCCTCAGAGCCCATCCGCTCCTGTGCTCCCCGACCCTCATCAGCGATCGCCACCCGTCAAACGCGATCCTGCCCCCTCTCCCACAACACAACCCACCGCGCTCACAACACAGCCCCTCCCTCCGCGGCGTGAAGGCTCCAACCTTGTCATCGCCTGTCGTCAATGGTAAGCACTCACTCCCGTCTGCTTCTCACAAAGTTGTTCACGTGCTTGGAAGCCGCGCGAGGAAGATCCGTTGTGACTCAACTCGTCCGATATGCCATAATTGTGTCCGCCGATCGAACGAGTGCCAGTACGATGCCGTCCCAAAGCGAAGAGGCCCCGATAAGCGTCCCGGAACCCGTCAGCGTTCCTGCAAGAAGCGTCCCGCCGATGGTTCGGCTCCGCCATTGCCTCCTTCCAAAAGGAAGAGGACATCCACCCGCGTTCCAGACGCACAGGAAGTCCCCGAGGATCGTAGACCCCTCGATCCGCCCACTCTCCGGACCTCCGATCTCGACCAAGATGCCCACTTTCGCTTGAACCAACCTTCCCTTTCTCCTCAGGGGTCCGACCTTTCCTCTTCCGCATCCAGAGGCTTGTCGTCCGCCGATGGTTACTCCACCGTATGTACCAATCAGGAATACCAATCAACTCACACACAACCCTTACGTCCCCCTCTGCAGCATCCTGACCGTCGTCTTATGGACAAGGTCCGCATACCTGCCACCCCTTCCGTCCAATATAACCGAAAGGAATGGTGGGATAGCCTCGTGAGCAGTTACTCCCCCACCCGCGACCAATCGTAGGTCTTTCTTTCATCCCGTCGGAGCGTCTCTCAACATGTTTGCGATTTAGCCTCAAGGACATCGCTTCCGACTTGTCCACCCTGTGCGTTTTGTGAGAATTCCGTCTACTCTTCCCTGACTCTTCCCAGATTTACAACGACTGGCTATTGGCTTTCCTTTGTCAATATCCCTGACTTTATGCGGAGCTTGTACAACCCAGAGGATCGGTCACTGATGCAACCATCATTCGTCTTTGCCGGGCTAGCTCTCGCCACTCTCATGAAATCGAGCGAGA
The DNA here is from genome assembly GCA_038090555.1 of Boletus subcaerulescens. Taxonomy (NCBI): domain Eukaryota; kingdom Fungi; phylum Basidiomycota; class Agaricomycetes; order Boletales; family Boletaceae; genus Boletus; species Boletus subcaerulescens. The sequence goes on from JBBPNA010000026.1 coordinate 62,207, forward strand.
TGGAACTTGGCACCGCCGGCCGAACCCGTGCCGCTTGGCTCCGTGACCAAGCGCAAGCTTCTCTGGAGGCATCCTGGAATTCGCAATGGATTGATATAACCCTCGCGAAAGCCGCCCTCGTGCGTGCCCGTTTCCTGTCTGGCAACCGTTCGTTCTCACATGACACCACAGATCCTCGCTGTCTTTGAATCTTCTGCACACCATCTTTACACCCCGGAACGCGAGAGACAGTCCCTCATCCTTTTAGATCACATCGTCCGAGCCCTTGGCTTGACTTTTTTGGATAATAACGAACCTGAAGTATCAGCATTCACACCCAACAGCGTGCCGATCGCCCACAAGAGACCATATGATGGGATGGCCAAGGATGGCCTTTGCTCCCCACGTCCCTCTTCACGGAAATGCGCATGCATTCCTCTCGCGCCTAATGCGTCAGTCACCACTGATCGTTTTTCCTCCTCTTGGTCATACGCTCCGCCATGGGACCCCGCTTGGACCCCCGATGAGATTCACAAAGAGGCATGCAGAAGGCTGTGTTGGAGTGCGCTTAACCTTGTTGCCAGCTATACGTCACATTGCATTGCATTTCGGAAAGAGCCAACCGATCTTTATCTGACGGACCCTGCCAATGCAAGTTTATTGTTTCTTTAATAATATTGGACGTGGATGACCCTCTGTCTAGTTCCGGTTGCTGTTTCCGGGTGAGGTATCCGAGCGTGGCTCCACCGACCACAAGATGCAATCACCAAAGGATTCGATTTGGGCTCTTTACTGCCGGAGCATGCTTTTGTGGAATTTCTGCACGACTCGTCTCAGGAAGAACGCCTACTCAAGGGAGAATACGTCTGAGCTGGCTCTGGAATCTTGGCGGGAAACTCAGGAAATACAGAGCGCACTGGACTCGCACACGTGCAACCTAGATATGGCGCTCCTGTACATGTGTCGGGAGTACGTGTACAAGTGCGTGCCCTTGAAACATTTTTTCTTCCTTGTTAGGGTTGCTGTGACAGCATGCTTATGTGGACTTATCCCCAAACAGCACGCAAATGATGCTCACCTCCATTCTGCAGACGTAAGTGATGTCTAGTGAGGCTATGGACATGTTTACTGATTTGATGTCGTTCTATGCAGTCTTCACGGCCGGGAAGCTGGAAGCTTGCCATCGTTTAATCGCAAGCACACTGAGCAATGGCGTGAGTTTGGAACTGTCATTTGAAAGCCATTGACAAGTCAATTCCTGTTCAGTGTATCACCAGAGTCATTTCGTGAGGAGAGTGCGGATGTCGATCGATCGCATTGGGGAAGCAGATGGGGACTTGTTTACGAGGCGGCCATTCCAAGTGACATGGTTTGCGAGTCAAGAGTCTATGTGGGTGACTCGTAAGCGGGGTTTTTTGCCTGACTGATTGTGGAAACAGATGCCTGTCGCTGTGGGAGAATGACAACACGTTGATCGACGCGTTGGAAGTTGCCAAGGACATCATTGTTCCTCTGGATGTGCTAAACACGTTATGGCCGTGTCCAAGTAAGTGAATGCTTCTCTATCAAAGGTCGGAGCCGAGACGAAGCTGTTACAGTGCTCCAAAGCAAGTGCGACGAGTTACGAAAGCGGGTTACGGATGCCTGTCATTGTACGAATATTAACCCCCCTCTTCCGCCCACCTGCTCGCTCCCACTGCATATCAGAGGGGGGTGAGTCCACTCATGCCATTGTTTTTGAATACCCTATACCCTCATTCGTTTATGTTTGCAAGTATACACCACCAGCTATGTTCATAACTGCGTTCCCTGTAGCCTTTGATTCGGTACTGTACGCCTTGACATTGATTCTCGGCTCATATGCTTACTGCTCTTGCGTCGCTATTGTTCGTATAATCTTCGTTCGTTTTCTGCCCTAGTATTTTCCCCCCTTGTTCGTGTTTTGGGAAATCCCTGACCATTTCTCCCCATTGTAGTCTAACATACGTCGTACCCGTACGGATACCCTGGTCTGATGTTTTAGTTACGGTCCACGGAATCAAATATTTTCCTTCGAGTCTGGCTTTTAGCGTTTCCGTTGAATTGATAGGGGTGAGGGACGATCAGGTCCCCGAGGATCGAAGATCAGATCGAGTTATTGTTCTCCCGAGGTGCACGCTTCACGGAGGATGTTGCGTGACTGGCGGCAAAGTTAAGCAAGGGTCCTGAGAAGTTTAAAGGCTCCTTGACGTGTCTAGAGCCAGCACGGACGAACAGGCTAAATAGAAGAGTGGCGCCGAGTTCTCTGAGCGAATCTCGCGATGGCGGCGTGCACTGCGAACGAGAGCACGGCAGTTGCCGCACTCGATTTTGTCTGCGCACAAACATGTCGTCGTCGTATTTCATCTACGCGCTCGCGCTCGCACTACCCGTCCTCTACCTCCTCCGTCGTCGTCGTTCCCTCCCACCCACTCGCCCTCCTCCAGTCACCACACAGACAGACGACAAGAATTCACTCAAGACCATCATGCAAGCGCCCAGGAACAACCTCGATACACCCAAAAACGACCCCTTTACGCTCAGTCAACTTGCCGAATACGACGGCTCCGACGCATCCAAACCCATCTACGTCTCGATCAAAGGTATGTACATATTATTATGGTTGTCGACCCCACCACGACGGTCGGATACGTATTCGCACACGCATCTTCTCTCGTCACACACACACACATACACACATGTCAACTCGTACACGTTACAGGCGACGTTTTTGACGTCACGCGAAAGCGCGACGTGTACGGCAATGGCGGCTCGTACAATATCTTTGCGGGCAAGGACGGATCCAAAGGACTCGGCATGTCGAGTCTGAAACCCGAAGATGCCGTACCGGATTACAGTGCCCTCCCCGAGAACGAGCGCAAAGTCCTCGACGACTGGCATTCCTTTTTCACGTACGTGTACCTCGTCTCGGTGCGGTTCGGTATACGTGTTTCTGATGGCACATTGTTATCCGTGGACAGGAAGCGGTACAATATCGTTGGGCGTGTGACGGACATGCCAGAGGCTGTCGCGTCGCGTTCGAGTGACTAGTCGTGCAACGCTGATACGCTGTCTTCCTCTTTTTTTTCTTTCTCGTGTTCGTTTTATTCTATTGTTTTTTTTTTCTTTCTCTCGAGAACGACGCACATTTCTATCTCGCGTATGTACGTTTGAAACACGTATGTCATGTCTACTATCGAATACCCTAATCGTATGCGCGTGCCCTGTCTTGGGGAGCGCTCACCGAGTCGTCCTGACACAGCCATGTTGGCGTTGCGGCTGCGCATCCCTGACACGTTCACGGGCAGGCGTCACCATCAGGATCAGGTCGGCTCCCCGTCCCCCTGTTTTGTCCTAGCGCTGATCCAGTCATTTCGGTTTAATAGGGGACAGCAGCGGCAACGCCGCATGATATTTGATCCAACTGGCTGTGCAATCGGTCAACCGCTAAGAATGGCCCACACACCGCTGTTCCGTCGGATGAGTACTCCCAGCACGTATTCATCAGCTGGTCATTCCGTATTTATATACAACATCGTGAACGAGCGCTCGATGCGAAAAAAAAGAGATAAGGATGGGTACATCCCAGATTATATAACCCCTCCTTGAAAGGGCCAAGCATAAGAGTAATAGGAAAGGCGACGATGCAACGGACTCGTCGTTGGGGAGGATCGTAACAAACGGGTATATTAGGTGTTCACGCTACCCCCAGGAAAATGAAACAGAAAAGGTGACGAGACGTGATATCAAAGTGAAATTAAGGAAGAGATCGAGGACAACGACCCACGGTGCTCAGCGCAAAGAGGACACAGCGAATCCGGGAGGATCGACAGTGGAAGTCGTGAAAAAAAGGAGGGGATAATAGACAAGATGGTGACTGAATGCGATGCAATGAAGACCATGGATGTGGTGACTACATGACGAGTGATGGGATATACGGATGCAAGGCGGAGCAAGTCCATCAGGATGGGAATGCAAGGCAATCACAGGAGACCGCATTCCCGTAGGTGGATTTGTAGCAGAATATCCTGGATAGCGCTCAGGACGACTGATTGGGAATGAAATCAGCACCAGTAGCACATTCAACAAGTTGGGCCTTACACTTGATCTGCTGGGTGTCTGTTGCACAGGTATAGTGTGCGTATATCTGCTTTGTTGCGGCATTTTGGTTGAGTGCCACGAAACGGTGCAGCAGATAGTCGCATGCAGCATCATAGTTATCCCCGCCGGTATAGTCTGGGAAATAATCACCCAGTGGTGAATTCGGGAGTTTCTCGGCGAACAAATCAATCTTGTTCAGGAACAAAATCTGTGACAAAACGTGAGGGGGCACGATTGGGCTGTACCGGTGTGCTTACAATAGAGGTCTTGACGAACCACCGAGAGTTACATATCGAATCAAAGAGCGTCAGTGCTTCCTGCATACGGTTCTACGCGGGATGGATTAGCATCCAAAATCGGAAAACGAAACAAATAAAATGAAAAGTGTACGTACCACACTTTCATCTTCGTAAAGCATCTGGTCATACTCGCTTAAACTGACTAGGAACACGAGAGCGGTGACATTTTCAAAGCAGTGAATCCATTTCTTCCGTTCGCTTCGCTGGCCACCGACGTCGAATAATTTGTAGGTCAGTTCCCCCACCTTGAAGGTCGTTTCCGTGATACCAGTCGTTTTCACTCGACTCCGCAAGATATCCTGGTCGGTTGGAAGGTAGCCGGGTGTCGCCATGCGGTCGATTGAATTGAAGTAGTAGACGGCCGAGTCGTTGAGTTGGAATTCGCGAGACCTGCGGACGGCTTCCCTGACACCTCCATCCCGCCATAGTCCCCGAATTGCATCGGAAACGTCTCGTGGGAGGACTTCACCCTCGAGTTGTATCGGGAGAGCAAGAACGACCGCTCTTCTGGCATCGTTTTGGGGTGACAGGGTAATGTCAAGCTGGGGCATTGCATCAAGAATAGCACTAGACGAGCGTTACGACGAAAAGTAAACAGAGGGAGGGGCGGTCATACCGCATTGACTGGATCGTGTTGGAGAATATGATTTCCCTGTACGAGTCACGTTCCTGTTCATTGTAGCCACCGTGATGAATGAGCTTCATCTGCTTTAGGACCGTTGACTGGAGTCAAAGTGGTGGTTAGCGCACGTCGCTAGGGTGGACGAGCACGTACCTTTCCCGACTCTCCCGCTCCGAGTAGTAACATTTTGATCTCATTCTTGGCCAACATTCGATCCTTTTTGAGCTGGTTTTCGATCTCGTCATTGCCTGGAGAGGATGAGGGCGTAAGGACGACGAAAGAGCGTCAAAAGTTTTGGGAAGAGGGTACGCACGGGCCTTTGCCTCGCTATCGATGCCGGTGGACTGGACGCAACCCATGTTGAAGTGGAACAAGAAAGAAAAAAAGGGACAAGGTGAAGCTTGGACCAGAAGGGAAGCTGGGGTGGAACGAAAAGTTGGAAGGAGTGGATGATTGAGCAATAATTAGCGAGAGGAGATGGGAAGGGCGACTGGTCAACCCAACCTTGCCCACACTCAAAAACACAACTTTGAATTATTATTTCTGTCTTCGGCATCTCCCCGGCATCCGTTATCTTGCCATTCTGGGACATACCCGTACTGATCCTTTACTCCGCCTGTGCCCGCACTCGCCGGCAACCACGCTTTCCGCCCCTCCCCCTCGTCCAGTGTCCAGTGCACCGACCGAGTGAGGTCTTGGCCCCCGGTTGCGGTGTGCACTGCACCAGCTGCTTGGTAACACTGAGTTTAAAAATCCATAATGGCGTTGACGTATGTCAAAAATGCTATCACATGTGACATTCCAAAAAGAAACGCGACGCCAGCAGGATTCGAACCTGCGCACTCGAAGAGTAACAGATATTCAAGACATTCGAATCTGTCGCCGTAACCACTTGGCTATAGCGCCAACCCACAACGTCTCATCTGTCTGCTTCTCTAGTCGAGTTTCGTTGTCGGCAGAGCTCGGGTCTAGCATTGCGGGTCGTGGCACGTGGTCACCAACCGTCTACCGTATCGCATCCCATGTCCACCATAGAGCCACAAAACACCCTAGGTCTCCTCGACATCCCTACCGATGGTGACCCACCTCCACCCTATCCTTCCCCAGAACGACGCTCAAGGGCGCTTCGTTCCTCTCGCAGACATCCACAGCGTGCAGCAGCGCACATCCCGACGCGGGGCACTCTCTCTTCCCTAGACTCAGATGCCTTGGCAGAACAGGCCCTCCACCCGCACTTTTTCCCCAGTGAAACCACGCCCTTGCTCCGCCCAACCCTGATGCGACATCGCGCCAACTCGCATGCCAGCACAGTCGTTTCTTCCAGTTCTTTCACTCAGACCGTCCTTTCGTTCTGCCAAGACTCTGAGAGCGAGACTGATGTTCAAACATCGCGGAATGAGCACCAAGACCCGGCTGGGCGGGATCGTGACGGGCGTGCTCAGAACGCGGGATGCTGGGCACTCCGCAACCGTGCGTGGACTAGATATTTCCGTCCAATGGGCCGCAAGGCGTACCACGCCGCTGTTTTTCACTTGATGGTAATCAACTTTCCCTATGCGTTGATTGCGTGGGTATATCTATTCGTCTTTACATTGGTGAGCGCCCAATCTCTTGGCAGTGGCCACCTTCCCATGCTGATGAAGTTGGCTGCGCTGCTGGCGGGTTCTAGACTGGAACAACACTTCTCATCACGTTGCCCCTTGGAGCACTGCTGTGCTTCCTTGACCTTCTCGGAGCCAGAGTATTCGCTAGAGGCGAGGTCAGCCTTTCATATTCCGTCAACGGTCTTCTCTTCTTATCTCCTTTTATTTTCAGCTTGCATTACAAACAAAGTTTCATGGTCCACTAGCTTATCCTCCGCCATATCCCCCCAGATCGTTATTTCGGCGTCTGCGCCCTCCCGAGCTTTCCGCCGCCGAAAACGGTATGATAGGTGTGCAATATGAAACTTCGTTTTACAAGAATACATACGCAATGGTGGGTTCGTCGAGCGTTTATTCGCCATTGGTGCTCACTCGACTCCCTTTGCCAGTTCACGGATGCAACGACATACCAAGCACTCTTCTATTTTCTCGTTATTAAGCCCGGTATCACTCTTTTGATATCGATTGCATTGATCTTGTTAGTTCCACTGTCGTACGTCCTCGTTCTGCCTGCTCCGCTCATGCTTCGGTTCGTCCGCAAGCTAGGGATATGGCAGGCGAATGTTGCTATAGAGGGGCTCTATTTCCAGGTCACATAGGTTTGTACGTACGTGTAATCATACGTTGTAGCGAATAAGATGAGAGCGAAGAGGGTTGCGATTCGGTTGCGGCCCTGTGGCGTGGTTGAGCGCAGGTGTTTATGAACCCACGATGGGTGCTGACGCGTCTTGACTTGCTTCCACTTCATCGTACACGGGTCCGCTCTTGACCGAGTCAGTAGACACCTAGTTATAGCATTGCCCTTCTCCATTACACAGCTTGTCTAGAAGACGCCTTGCATCGCTTTCCTACCTTGTTCTCTTACTCCCACCACGTCCTCTTCCGTCCCACCTTGTCCTCACACCGTCGCAGCATTGGATTGTACGCTGTCGCAAACACATCATCACCGTCATGGACGCTCTCAAGTCACTCGTGCAGCCTCTCGTCGGCGGCGCAGGAGGCTCTTCGGTCATTGACGGCGTAAAGCTCGTCGTTTTGGGAGGCACCGTCGAAACTGCGCGCAGGGTATCGAGCTCTGCATGGTACGTTTCCACGCACAACCTCTTCGTCCTCTCACTCAATCCTCGTCTCCCTTCCCAGGTCTCATTTCGTCAACTGTAAGTGCCCTCCTGTGGCCAACTGACTCAGCTGACGACTCCTTTTTAGCCTTCTTCCTCACTGCCCACTTCTCTGAGGAAGACTACCCCTACGACTGGTTGATGCTGTGGCTCTCTCGTCGCCCAGAGTGGCAACGTTCCAGGGAGTTCGAGACGACCACCCGAACGACCACTCCTGGCTTCTCAGGCACTCAGACCGCCGACAACTCGTTCGGCGACGACGACGAAGACGGTGACGAAGATGCACCGCCTGGCAAGGTCAAGACACGCGTGGTCTTCCAGCCCACGCCAGACACGACGCACACAATCTATTACAGAGGTCACTGGCTCAGGGTGCGTCGTAGCAAGAAGACGGACGGCAGCGGATGCGAAGTCCTGTCAATAAGGTACTCGGTTCTATTTTTATCGTGACTCACGCCAACTTACTCGGTTCCACAGCGTCGTGGCTCGCAGCAATGCTATCCTCAAACAGCTCGTCCTCCAAGCAAAGAAGGAGTACGAGGCGGAGGCGATCCACCGCATTCAGATCTACTTTGCAGACTCTCATGGAAGTTGGCGCTGGACAGACTCTCGTCACAAGCGTCCCATGTCGTCTATCGTTTTGAACCCAGGCGTAAAGGAGGTGCTCCTTAATGACGCCCGTGACTTCCTCAAGTCCGAAAAGGTATGTGACTCGTTTCCCCTAATGCAATCCTGTGACTCAATCTGACTCACTTTAGTGGTACGCCGACCGTGGTATCCCGTTCCGTCGAGGCTACCTTCTCCACGGTGTTCCGGGATCAGGGAAGAGTTCGCTCATCCACGCGATAGCTGGAGAGTTGATGCTCGACATCTATACTTTGTCCTTGTCCTCGTCATGGATCAGTGACAGTACCTTGACTACGCTCATGGGTCGTGTCCCTGCTCGCTGCATTGTCCTTCTTGAAGACTTGGACGCGGCGTTTACTCGCAGTGTCTCTCGCGACAAGGGCTCCAACGGAACGCCTGATTCAGGCAGCAGCAACGGAGAGGAGGCCACCGTAGCAGATCAACCTTCGGTGTCGAGCAGTCGCCATAGGCGTCACAAGGACCAAGTCTCAGATGTCAACACTCTCAGTTTAAGCGGTCTTCTCAACGCATTGGATGGCGTCGCGGCCGCAGAGGGACGTATCCTTTTTGCGTAAGTCTTGGCCATCTCCTTTCCTAGTGCCCTATTAACGGCAGTTACAGCACCACGAATCACCTTGAGCGTCTGGATCCTGCACTTTCGCGTCCTGGTCGTATGGACGTTTGGATCGAGTTCAAGAACGCTTCCAAATGGCAGGCAGAAGCTCTCTTCCGTAACTTCTTCCCCTCTTCCGACAAGGATGATGAACCCATAGAAGGTGACATTGAAGGCATCGAGCTCCCCTCGACGCCAGCACCTCAGTCGCCATCACCCCGTTCTTCTACATTGTGGTCCATGTCGCCTTCATACTCTTCGTCGACCTCCTCCTTGGCATCCTCGACGAGGAACTCGCAATCTCCGCCTGAATCTGTCGCCAGCCCAGATGCATTCGGCGCGAAGAACCAGGCATACCTCCCGCCTCCCGTTGAGGAACACATTGCTGCTTGCCAACACTCTGCCAAGCCCTTGGATGGTATCAAGCTTGCTGAACTGGCCAAAGAGTTTGCGGACTCGATCCCCGATGACGAATTTAGCGTTGCGGCGCTACAGGGATGTGAGTTTGTTCTCAATCAGAACTTGTGGGCGGGATGATCTCTATTACTTTGGCGTGTGTTGGTGCTGGTGCGTTGGTGGGAGAAAAAATTACTGACGCAATTTTTTTTTTGCCACCTATAGACTTGCTGAGGAACAAATCGCAACCTGAAGCTGCCGCCGAAGGGGCAGCCGCCTGGGTTGTCAGCGAGAGGGAAATGAGGGAACGTCTGAAGAAGGAAAAGGAAGCCCGTGACATCAAGGAAAAGTTGGAAGTAAGTGCTCGGCGCAAATATCTGATTTCCGAGCCTTCCATTGTTTTATTTGTATCCCTGAGATTAAGTTGCTGATCGTTTTCGTGTACAGCGCGAGAAGAGGAGGAAGGAGCTCATCGAGAAGGAAAAAGAGAAGGCCGAACTCGAGAAAAAGGAGCTCGAGCTGACCAAGCTCCGTCAGCAGCTCCAGGAACAAGAGTCCAGAAACAAGGTCGAGTCAGATAAGAGTGAAGACGAATCTTGCTCCACTCCGAAAGATGAGGCTTCCAAAGACGAGGACAAGAGCGAGAGCGCTTCGGACGAGGATAGCGATGAGGAGAATGTCCCACCTCCCTCGACCCCTCCTGAGACGGCTTGGGTCTCTGTCTCGGAAGGATCCAGTTGACTATCTGCAACCCCCGCCGCTGTTGAGATAAACTTTTCCGAAATTCATATTATAGAGCCTGCAACGACGATTCGTGAGGATGATCTTGATCCCACAGCGACGGGTAGCCAAGAACAAACCGCCGCTCAAGTCGTCGCCGATCGTCAGCTTCAAGTGGTGGCGTCGAATGCTCTCATACTTCGCCACGCTGGCGGTTTTGCCTTGGTGTATTCTATGCTGCATTTCTATTTTTTCCATTTGTATACACTTCTCTTGCAATTCAACGTCGCTGGGCGGCGCAAGCAGACCTAGTCTGTTCTGTGCACTGGTCTTCCTTGTCCGTTCAGCGGCCGACACCCACCAATCCCTTCATCCCCGCATATGCTAACGCTGTATATATCCAGGGTTTTCTGATCGTTGTATAGTTGCTTTTCTTCACAAACCATCCCAAATTTCTTGACTTGCATCTAATCCACTGCCGTATCGCTATCCAGAAACCTGATGAAATTACATGAAGTCACGTTGGACGTTTGACATTGTACTACTATGCAACCATGGTTGCCGACTGACTGTGCAGGCACTGCCCATTTCACCGCCAAACATGCTCGTCTCAATACGCACTAACGTGTTTCGGCAAACCCAGACGGGAAATATTGCTTAAACAAGTCAGGGTAGTGGCGTTCGGCGACGTCGGGATGGCTCCTAAATATGTACGCATAAAACACGGGGTGAGCATGACCCATCGAATCCAACTGCCGTTGCCGACGTGCAGCACATGTCAATGTACGTACTTGACGCGGCCAATCAGGTTGACCTTGCCCGAAGGTTCGCGGTCGAATTCGCTAAAGTTGACGGCTGAACGAGGGAGTTTGAGGAGAGAGGTCTAGGCATGACAGAGAGGGAAACGTGTCACGTACAATCGGTCGTTGCGGGGTCGCCTCTGAGTGCCTTGAGTTTCAGAATGTCTGTCGGGACTGTTGGTGGCGTGTGTGTGAGGGATGAAAGCACGAACGAAAAAGGGAGGGGGCGTCGTACAGTCGAGTACCGAATCGGCGAGACGTGCATGTAGACTGATGTTTTGGAAAAATGGGACAGAGTAGCGCGGCGTCGAGCCGACGGGGGGCGAGAGAACCCGGTGAGAGGTGGCACGCGCGAGACCGCGCGTGACGAATTCGAGGGCTGCGGAAGAGGGGACGTCAATGGCCAACTCGGGCGTGGAGAGAGTGTTGGCTTGCCTTTGCCAATGTTCACGACGAATGTACCGGGGATGGGAGGTGCATCGATCCACTCGCCAGAGAGGTTCTGGACTTGAAGACCAGGATGGGGAGACGCTTGGAGGAGCTGTGACGCGGGTTAGGGTGATTTGATGGGGGGCGTTGAGAACTCTTACGAATGTGAGGAAGCCGGCATCGTAGTGAGGACCCACGCCTTGATCGGCAAAGGACCCATCGTTGGCCGGGTACTTGACGATCTAGAAGAAGCGCGATACAGTCTCAGTACCGAGTGCGGTGACATCGCGCGTCCTTATCTTCGAATCTCACCTTTCCTCTGTGCTGCATGAACTCATCTGCGTCGTAGAACGCGTTGAGCGCATCCGACGCAAGACCGAACGCTTCCGCGAGTAAACTGATGAAGCGATAGCCGAGTTGCTGCACGTGGGCAAGATAGGTTTCCATCGTATGTCGAAATCCTGGCATCAGCTGTTCGTCAGGCCACTAGGAACCGCGGCGGGCCGATCGTCAACACGGATGGGGGTGATCCGGAGGCGCACAACATACCTGGCTAGGGCCCCACAACCGCAAATATTCTGGAGCGCCGGGTCTCCACTTGGTCTCGTGTGGGGTTGCGATGTCAACTTGTTCGCGGAAATCTGTCTTGCCTTTGGTGAACTCTGCACCGAGTTTGGAGTACCCCAAGAAGTGAGGGGAGTTGGCCATGCGGATCTTGTCCTTGGCCTCTTGCGGGAGATCAAAGAGACGTGGGATGTACCCGATAAGATCGTCGACGACTTGCTGCGGTACGGTGTGGTTCTTCAGATAGAGAAAGCCGACATTGATGAGTGCATGTCTGAGCTGGTCGATGAATTCAGGCTTGCGAGCTTGGTCGTCGGCGAGGGCGAAATCGAGGACTGGGACGCTGGAGAAGTTGGCAGCCATGGAGAATACAGCGTGCGAGAGAGACTCTTTGTTGCTCAGTCAGGCAGCCGGCCCGGAGCCTGGAGGGAGGTATCGCGCTATTCTCAGCCAAAGTCACCTACCACAACTCGTTCCCAAGCATCATGTGTAGTTCTGGCCGTTTGTTGGGTCAAACGTCGAAAGAGATTCTTTGTGGTCAAGTGAGAACAAGTCCCCAGTGCTACATTGAAAATAGCTTAGCCAAGCAAATCGGTGTTCTTTGTATACTCCAAGCAGTTTCGTCCGAGTCGGTGTATTACTTATACTTATTAACTACTGGTAATCCAGCCAGTATGATACTGATCTACGTAGTTTCGAGAAACGGAGTATAAGGATGATACCAAAATAACGAAGAGAATGGCCCGATAAATAATATGCAACGTTCTGTACGAGTCTTCGAGGCTGGGATGGCGGGAACCTATGTTCCGCCGCGGCAACCGTAACAACGTGACTGAGGGCAGTCAAACGGCACACAATAAATCGTACTTGTTAATTCATTCGTGTTCCAACTTGATGCGAATCTTGGCTTCGCGTCGGCGCCTTTCAACGATGAGATAGCTCACTGTCGACCCAGGTCGGTCTCAGCCAATCAACTCCAGGAAATATGATATGCTCACCAATAATCTTCTCGAGAGCGGCGGTGGCTTCTGGTTTGACTTCGAGCCATGCGCGCTCAGACATCCGAAAGACAAGGAAATGGCGTTTGAAGGGGTGGTATTCTGCAATCGGAACTTTTTCTTCATCATCAGCATTGACAAGCTGGAGCTTGACAAATCAGCCCAAGTTCTGCAATGGATGGGTGTGTTGCATACCTGCAAGCAACGCTTGTGCGTCTTCCAGCGGAACGTTGCGCCATCTTCGCTTGTAAATAAGCCACCACTATGGCAATGTGAGTTTCCTAGCGCACAACGAAACAGGGTACTGTACGCACACACCACCACCTTCGCTCTTGACAAAGTCCGAGGCCCGAATCCACTCGCCTTCAGCGTCGGGCTTGTTGAAACGGACCTTGACCTCTTTTTTCGGCATGGACTCGATTTCGGCAACACATGTTACAACACGGTTCTCGTAGTCGTACTTGTTTATTTTGGTGAGATGAGGGTGCCAGAACCGGGTGACGATCTCATAATAGAACTTGTCGTTGTTCAAGGAAAAGGTTGTGTTGCGTAGGCTGTTGGTGGCAAAGGTGAGCCTGTGAGGAGGATCGACTTTCTTTGCTGGGGGTGGCATGGCGAACTTGGCAAGAAGAGTGGGAGGGGAGGGAAATGGTGCAGTGAAATGGACGAGCCACGGATAATAAAGTAGAGTAAAGTGGGAAGGGGCCGCCGCGCCTTGGCCGTTACTGGACACATTGTTGCGCCAATTTTAACAATGATCACAGCAAATGGACAGGTTTGGACAGGTTTTGCGCGATACCCGGGTGATGGGAGGTCTGTGGCGGCGATTGTCCCGCACCGGCAGTATCGACGCAGGAACGGACCACAAGGGAGCTGGCGAATGAGACGAAGAGCAATTGCATGCAGACCCACAGTGTGACCGCGAATGGCAACCGACTTCGCTTGCATGTTTCCTAGCTCACACCTGGCAACGCACGTCCAGAGCTCACCCACGTCCACCGTGTTTGAAGGTCTGGACGACGAACTCCACGATGCCCGTCGCGTGCTGTCACAGGGCCAAGAAGAAGACCTCAGATGCGCCCTTGACCGCGTCCTCAACAAAGTAGAAGGGCTCGTGAGCAACTTGATTCTACCCAGTCGACCACTCAATCGACCCCCGATCTGCAGTCTTCCCTTCTCAAGACAGCAATCAAGACCCAAACGGAGCTAGAGACACAGTTGAACCTCGCAAGGTCCAATCTTCAGCTCGTCATATCCAACAATGAGATGCTCGAAGAGGCTCTAAGAAGGGAGACACCCTACAGCGCAAGGGACGTCGGTTGGCGTCGCTGGAGCGCACGCGAGGTTCAGAACCACAAGTCAGAAAACAAGGACGAAGAGCGTCCTCAAAGCCTAGATTACGGTCCCTTGAATGAAGGGGGAACACCTGCAGTGCCGTCCACCGCAACCGCGATCCTCGTCAATGGCGTCAGGCCTTCGTCCCCACCGACGAGCTCCGTCCAACCAGCTACCCCGATGATCCAGGAGAGCCGTTTCTTTAGATTTCGGTTCAGTAGTGGTGGGTCATATACAGACACATGGTCCCAGCTATTGCTCATTCGCAAACAGGTACTCGATCGCCCGCCCTCTCTCCCCATCCCTCACATCTCACTTCACCGTCCCTTTCGTCCCTGGTACCAAACGTACGAGAGAAGGAGATCGAGGAGTTGCAAGAACAGCTTGAGCAGGAACGTCAGGCTCACAAAGCTGCAGGTGCTGCCAAGGCTGCGCTGGAAGCGGAGCTCGAGTCATTGTCACAGGCATTGTTTGAAGAGGTAGTTTCTTCTTTGCTGTTAGAATTCATTCGTCTAAATACCTCACAGGCGAACAAAATGGTTGCTACCGAGCGTATGAAAAGAGCCGAGACTGAGGAAGAGCTGGCCCAAGCGCGCTTGGAGAAAGATGCACTACATCAAGCACTCAAACTCATCGAAGGAGAGAACGGACGATTACGCAGCGCAAACGTGCCCTCGGATCAGACAGATCAGCCAGAGACATCGCCCCCTCGGCGTTCGAGTCCGGATCTGCCATCGCCTCATGCATCCTCCGGCCCACTGACTGCCGAGGTTACCCCTCTCACTGCCCCTTCGTACGAGATTCCTCGCCACCTCGCCAATTTCGTGCTCCGGCCTGCGCCTAAGCCGTCGTTAGCTGGACTGCATCGGAAATCCCTGTCGATAGAGAGATCAGGAACTGCCAGCTTGTCCGTCAGCTCTCCCAAGGGACCACTCCCATCAATTGCGGCATCGCCTTCTGTTTCATTAATGCCTGATGAGCCCTCGCCATGGGCAGATGTTGCATCGTAACTATATACTTCCCCTTGGTTCCTTCGAGTCATTATGCCAGTGATTTACGCATAGCCTGACGATCAGGACTGTACAGACTTGTAATGCAGTACTCTAGAAACATCTACATACACACTTGAATCATACATATCACTGGTTTTCAACGCACTGCCCGTTTCAATGCTTGGCTGCCGACTCCGACTCGTACCAAATGTCAGCTGTTCGGTCAGGGTCAGGTACACAGCGTCGTCCAGTTGCACCTCCAACACCGACGCTGCCACCAAAGCCCCAAATCACCCTTGAAGAATGGGAAGCTAAAGCACCCTTGAGCGACCTCGCTCTCAAGAGCGTGGCTGCCATCAAAGCAGCAAGCGAAAAGTCGCCCCTTCCTCTAAAAGTGAGTCGCGTTCAACTCGTCGTCATGCAAGAGGTTGCTCATCCGAAAAGGTCGCCGTCGAGGACGACGCCTCGCACCCACCGACGCCCAATGTACGCGCGACGCTTAAACTTGGGTCGGGCTCCCGACCCTCCACTCCCGTTCACGCGTTCACGCGTTCAGCGCCGTCGCACGCGCTGGATCCCAAAGTGCCCATACAGACACCTCAGCAATTCTATGACTGGTTCGCACAAGTCGATCGTTCGGTTGCGCATAGCCAAGAGGCCCATTTCAGGGCACATGTCGCCATGGTGGCCGAACACTTGGGTACGGCAGACATGTTGCTCGAACGACTGAACGAGGTGGAAAAGGAGGTAGATAGTATGCTTGAAGCGTGGAGAAGCGTGGAGGAGGGTGGTAGGAGCTTGAAGGACGCTTGTGAAAGGCTTCTCGAAGACAGGGTCAGTTATTCTGCATCACTGGCATCGTTTCGTTCTACTGATGTACTTTTTTTTCCGGCTGGTCTTTTAGGACAAGTTGCTCGACTTTACAGACGAGATCGACATGAGACTAGAGTATTTCCAGGAGCTTGAGCACGCGACTCGGATGCTTAATCACCCTGGCGAATCATTGGTCCTACAGACGGACTTTTTGTACATGGTCGAACGTGTCGATATATGCATTGAATATTTGAAGGCCCATGTGCGTTCTTTCACTCGACGTCATCGCTCTGATACTGAGGATATCTATATGTAGCGATATTACAAGGAAGCAGAGGTCTATCTACTGCGCTTCCAGCAATGCATGACACGCGCCATGACACTCATCAAGATGTTTTTCGTCGGTTCTCTCAGAGCCCTCACAGCAGACGTATCTAAACGTTTGTCTGAAAAGGTAGCAACAGTTCCTGCTTGTCATGGATATTTCCCAGTTAACCCCAGTAAGGATGTATCTGCAACAGCACAGATGCATCTCTTGTATACCAGATTTCGGAGTGTGACGTCCCAACTGGCGCCTCTCCTCAACGAGCTCGAGCGGAGAGCGACCGCGCACCCCGAGGAACTCTCGGCTCTCTTGTCTGAATGCCATTCAGCCTACTTCAGTGCACGCAAGACCCTCCTCGTCGGACGATTGATAGAAGAAATACGAGGCCTGGATCCAACACACACCGAGCTTGTCGAACTCGTAAAGACACATTCTTCATCTACAAAAGGTCGACGTTTATGTCTGCTTTATAGACGAACGCGGGATGCACCTACCTGAAACAACTTTGTACGGACGAGTTCAATCTCTTCCGCGAGTTTTTCGATTCTGGCGAGGACCAACTATAGTGAGCCGTACTGTTTACTACACCCATTGCCTTTGATTGAGAACTGGTATTTGTAGCCCTTACCTAGAAACGCTTTGTGATTACCTCTACGACGACCTCCGGCCTCGTATTCTTCACGAGATTCGACTCACCACGCTCTGCGAAGTCTGTACGGTGCTTCAAGCTTTGATGGTGCTCGATGTCGTCGAGCTGCCTGAAGAATCCCCAGACGAGCTGAGCGTGGACCTCGAACATCCACAACCAAAAGGTCTCGGGAGACTTCATATCAGCCACTTGCTACAGATGGTCCTCCAAGATGCTCAGACGAGACTGTTCTTCAAAGCTCAGAGCCTGATTCAGGCTGAGATCAGGTACTATGTCCCAAAACCCGAAGATCTGGCATACCCAGACATACTCGTAGGTTCGTTTTTCGGAGACACCTTGTTTATGTCGGTCAAAGAATGCTCATGAACCATTGTAGCTGTAAGAAAACCTACTTCTCAGTTTGACATTAGGGAGAAGGAGAGTGTCAGTCGGTTGTTCCAACTTTCTTCCTTGGATAAGCAAGAGACGTGGTATCCGACCTTGCAAAAGACTGTTTGGGTGTTATCCCAATTACACGATTTCGTCAAGGTAACACTTTTATGCACGTGCACCTATAGTTTTTTCGTGATTCACGTCCATTTCCAGCCTGCGATATTTGAAGACATTGCTCAGGAAGCCGTGAGCCTGTGTCGACAGTCACTCGTAGCGTCGAGTACCATTATAGGGCAACGGAACGCTCCTGCAAGTACACTCGATGGAGAACTATTTTTGGTTCGACATCTTTTGATATTGAAAGAAGTTGCGAACAACCTCGACTTGGCCGGGACAGAAACCCAGCGACAGACTGGCCAGGGTGGGGTGACGGGTAAGTACCTGCTTCGTCGTACCCCGAAGTCTTGCTGATGTCAGCACGCACAGACGCACTCGCTTCCATATTCAACAGGACGACAGCGTTGCTTCCCGATGCACTCTTTGCATCGCTCGGTATGCCCCGTGGATACGAGAGCATGACGGACGCCAGACATGTAAATCGCTCCCGATGCCCCTCCAAAGGTTCCACTGAAACCCATTGTCCCAGGAAATCGACCAAGACCTCAAACGCGCATGTCAACACCTCATTTCACTCTGCGCCAAGGGTCCGTGCGAACCCCTGCAAGAATGGGTCGATCGTGTGCGCGCTTTCAACACGTCCCGTACGGTCTCGCCACCAACGAATTCACCGGGACCGGTTCCGCTGCTCACCGAACAAGACTGGGCACGGCAATCCGCAGCGGAAGAGTTGCACGCCAAGTTTGTTGAATCATGTGAACGTGATCTCAGGGCAGCGATGACCAAGCTCCGGTTGTACCTAGAGGATAACCGGACGGTGTCGGTGTTACTCACGCATGTGAAGGAAGCGGTCGTGGACGGGTATAAGTGGTATAGGGAAGAGGTTTGGAACATGTACGAGGGAGCTCTCGAGGGGGTTGTGTACTCGGAGGAGAGCCTGAAGGAGAGATTGCGTGTCATTTGTGATGAATGATGAGTTTTGTGGAATTCGGTGGTATTGGTAGCTATGGGTCGCAGTAATGACATGGATCCAAGTTCTGCGTAATCAAACTACCCACTAGGTTCTTGGTCGATCAAAGTCACTCGGTATGGCCAGGGGTCGTGAGCTGGCGTAGGCCAAGAGGACGTTGCTCCAAGTGTCGTCGTAGAGTGTCATAGATGCAACATTCGATCGGAAGATATCCTAGAGCACCCCCTCACTAGTGCCCTTGTTAAAAAAAATGGCACCATTGTCTGTCAGTCGGTATTGCAACGCAGCAGAACGGGTGATCAGAGGATATGAAGGTTTGCTCTCCACGGGACCGAGATGTAGGCACAGCTACGTGGAGTGTATTAGGTGCCGTTCGCCAAGATCAGGGGTGTAAAGGACCGCTCACCTCACCACTCACGGCACCACTTCGACCACTCGATAGAGGTCTGACCTCGATGTGGTAGGAGCACAACTGTAAGAGATGTCGGAACAAGGGATCAGGTTCTGACCGATTGAGGACGTGATGTCGTATCAAGAAGGTTGCAGACTCCTAACAGGTCCACGTCTCTTGGTGAATATGTTTGGAACGAGAGAGCATGCTTTTACCTTTAGACACAATGCTCGTAGTGCGCGGCAAAGCCGTGATAGCTCCGGAACGGAATATCCAAGCCATTCAAGGGTTGCGATATCATCCAGCATGACAAGACTTTTTCCGTCGTCGCTTTCTCCACCACGCAGTTCCGTGGAGACGAGATCAAAAAGACGCCTCAATTTCGAGTCCCTCGAGCTCGTGTCAGGAACGGCAGACGACTCTGATTCAGACTCCTCGAGGTGGGCGAAGACATCAATGAACTTGAACCTTGCGTTTTGTGAAATGTTCAAACTCTTTATGATGTTCTCAGTATATTACCGAGTAGATGTTACTTTATACGTACTGACTTGGATGCCACTGATCGTATTCGTTCCATGTCCTCCGAGACGGAGAGTATGAGACACCGAGACCGCTTGGAGTCCTTGAGGCGCAGATTCAGAAATTTGTGGATCAGAAAATCTGCGGGAGCATGAAGCTCGTCAGTGATCAGCAAAAGCCCAACATGAGAGGCGAGCTCGGGAGGTGGAAATGATTGCATGGTGATCTAATCAACTTGTTGTACTTTGCCAAATCGGTCTTGGTAGAGGCCTTTGGACAATAAACGTCAACAACGCCTCCCTCACACTTGAACTCGGAGGCGCGGTCAGTGGGTCAATTCATCGATTACAACCGAGCTACGCTCGTCTTGATCAGAGTCGTAGGGTTCTTGATTTCACCGACGGCCGCCAGGTTGCGCCATGGCTTCGGGGGAGTCGCTCGAGACAATTTTTGGGTCTTGTGCCCTTGAGGTTTATACGCCAGATACATCGATATCGTTTCCAGAACATGCCGTCGACATTGACGAATGGCTCGCGAGCGTCAAACAACCTCATGCGGAGAGAAAGCAGGCTTTCTTCGGTAAGGTACATTGTATACTCATCGTTGCACCCACCGAAGCTCACGGGTATCTAGACGAGCAGTTGAATCTGCTTCTTGTGATGCACATCAAGCATCCATCCCTCAATAATACGCACGATTGCCATAATCCCCCGCGGTCCCTCGTGGACTTGCTCAGTCACGTACAAGTATCGCTAGAAGCGACCTACCTCTCTCGAACGCCAAACCAAGATGTCCCAGACACCGCTGGTCTTGTCCCTCCTCGCACGTCATCCATGGCCACCAAAGGGCACCCACCCGCGCTTCATCCCTCGATATTTCCACCCAACACTCCGAATCCGATTCCCTCAACTGCTGAAAGTGACCGCAAATACGTGCAATCAGAGGGAACTTTTCTGTTTTCCGGTATCTGGGGGACGAAGAAAACAACGGACGGATCAAAGGAGAAGTTTGCACTCCTGTTTTCTGGGGCCCAAAAAAGTTGGGTTGCCGTCTATGAACTGTCGTTCATCGTGTGTGAGTCGGGCAATTACATCCTCGTGCTTTGGTGTAAACTGTGTCAAACTTCTTAGCCTATTTGCGCATTCCCTTCTCCGACCCTCTGCTTTGTCTGACTGCATCTGCTACATTACGAGATATGGCCCTATCTCTCTCCCAGTCATCCCACCCGTTTGTTGCATACTTGAAACGAACGGGTATGATTTCTCATCTGGAGTCGGGAGCTATGACAGGCGGTGAGGATACTGAGGAAGACGAGGAAGAGCAAGACACTGGCTTTGAGGAAATTAACTTATTTGACGGCCTTACATTGGGTGCGTCAACTCCTCCCGAACTGCAACAGATGATCGTAAAATTTGATCGATAGTAGGTTCCAGTATATCATCTGACTCAGAGCCGCTCCATCTCCCTTCAACTCGACTAGGGAATACCTCTCGTCAACGGCTCTTTTCGCTTCCTCCGATATCCCCACCGACTGGGGGCCTTCTTTCGGCCTCTAAACAGACTCCAAATCATATCCTGCGAAAATCCTACCGCAAAATTCTGCAAACGGTCTCTGGGTTTCGTGTCCGAATGCGTACTGTATTTGTTCCCCATGTCTTGCTGCCGATGAATTCTCCTGCTTCCAAAAGCGATCAAGGCGCTGACGACCACGACGATTTCGACAGTGGGAACGAAGAGCGGGAGGCTGGGAATAGTGAGCGTACAGTGGTGCTCTGCGTCGAGGTGGAAAACTCTGGAGACTCAGGTCCAGCTATGGGCTTCTCACTCGAGCGGTTGGACGTGAAGATCGGCGGAGAAGGTGCCACTGCGAGATTGATCGGATGGGGAGGGAGCGCTTTTGACTCGGATATCGAGAATCGCCTCTTTCCTCTGCTGATAGGCTCGATGGAGCAATATAACCTCCTTTACGTCGTATCTTTCTGGGGCACACCAAACGATCAAGAAAACTTCTTGTTGACGGGCCGAGGTATCAATGACGGGAGCGAATTACAGAGAACAGTGACAATCACTGTGTACGGTCGGCCGTACCTCACGAATGGGGCCAAAGATGAAAACAACAACATCCTATCCTATCCCACTCGAACCTTCTCCTCCCGATGGAACTGCATTCTCGACTTATCATCCAGGCTTCGCGAGGAACCTGTAGATTTTCACGAAGCCTCCGTGGGACGCAGTGCCCTCCCCGAGCCCGCATCACCCTTTCCAGGCCGTACCGCTTTCTCATCTCTCTTCGCGTCCCGTACGCCCACAGCTCCCACTCCTCAAGCGATTGCAGGAAAACGACACACGCTCCCCGGTGGCATCACTGCCATGCGGGCTATCAATCCTTCCGCCAACTTTCGTCTCTCTCTGCCTCGCGAGTACCCCGGAGGGTCCGGTACGCCACCTGCTCCGGCAACGGGCTACACCCCTCCTTCTGTTGCACTTCAGGCATTCAATCGGTCGGTTCCGACCACGTTCGGAACATCAACGCCTGAAATGCCGACACACCCATTCGTCACGCCACCTACGCCCTCGTACCCCGCATTCTCGCCAGGCAAGACGATGAATACGCCACACATCCAGGCGTTTGGGAGCCAACAAGGATATTCCGGACCAAGCGTCGAGGTCAAGCGAGAGAGGGGGATGGGACTGACGAGCACAGTGCCACGGACGCCGCTTCCGACTGTCTTCCATACTCAGTTTGACGGTCGACAGGATCCGCTGTCGGTGCCCTCGGGTGAGCCCATTGTTGTCTCCGTGGGCCTCTTGCCGTCTGAATCGGACAACGGGATCTGTTCGGTTGGACAGAGGAAGATATATCCATCGGAGCAGTTCACGTTGGATATTTTTGTCTACAATCAAAGCTCATGGACCAGACGGTTCGAGGTTAGCTATTCAGATGCGAATAGACGACACCGTAGAACAGAACAGAACAAGTCCACGTCAGGATCCAAGGGAAAGGGCGTCCTTGAGGAGTTCAAGGCTTCGATCGCTCCTCCTGGCGTCTTACCCTTGCAGAACCGAGTGAGGGTCGGGTGAGTTTGAGAACATTGTTTTCTATTCGCCCAGGTTTCTGAGGATCGATTTACTTTTACAGCCCGCTCAAGCCATCTACTTGTCAATCAGTCCGTATGGATTTCCTTGCCATTTCTCCTGGCATGCATTCTGTCGGCATGCTCACGCTAACGGACATCGAGACCGAGTATGCAGTCAACTTGCGGTGAGCATGACAGGCGCGTTGTTTTTTTTTTGACAGGGACTGACTCAGCTTCAGTTCTGTCATGGACATCGTCGTTCATGAACGCACAATAGAGGAGAAAGAAAAGGTTCCATAGCTGGTACTCTAGGTGCCTAATACATTTACTATGAGTTCCGGTGCCATGATCTGAACATCAACGGGGAGGTTGCAAGACAACAAAGATGAATGTACAAGAAGAACCAAACGTGGAATCAAACGTGGACACGTAGTGGTACATAGTAAAAGACCTGGGCGCCCTTTGCGCAGAAATGTTAGTTGGGCGGGGGTAGACGATGGCGAGACAAATATTTATATCCACTGAGTTTTGTCCCAGCCTGGGTCCTGCAAGAATGCACAAAGGACTTTGCTACCGGTCTAAGAAGGGAGATTGAGCGCTATTTGACGAAAAAGTAGAATTGAAAGCCGCACCTGTAGGAGGGGGTGGCCAGCAACGATGCTCAGGAACCGTTCAAGTCCTTCCCTCCGGGCTTCAATAACCTCATCAGAGAACCTGTTGGTGAAAACCTTGCCAGGGAGAGGAGGGATGTTGACGCGTGAGGACTCCCGCTCGAGGATATCACGGAACGCCTCGAAATCAGAGTAACGACGCCTCACAAGGGAGTGGCGTAATTTGAAGGCAGGTATGTTGGTCTAAGTCATCGATATGTGCACAGGCTCGAAAACACTATCAGATGAGAACATACCTTACACACAATTTCGTAGTCGGTAAACATCTTCCGACCAAATCCTAGGGCAGGGATCAGTTAAAATGTCTGAAAAAGAATGCCTGCCTACCGTGCGTTTGAGGATTGCGAACCTCAATTTCCAGAAAACTCTCTGGGACGCTGTACATTTCTTCGATCTGCAAAGTGCTTGCTCGGGTTCATTCAGGGGGGACAGAGAAGGGGTCGAGAGCTACACACGGTCTGCTCACGCGCCCCAAGGCGGGGCTCATCAAATGCGCTGCTGCGAGCGAAGGGCGACACAGTGGTCATGGTCGTCGTGAATCAAGAAACCGATACCGTTCGCAGCAACACAGCAATCGCTGAAGTGTCACAAAGTCACGCGCGCGTAACGTCGTCACATACTAAAACTCCGAGTCGGCAGTATCATAGATCCGAGTGAGTAACGAGTGTCGAACTCGCTTTCGTCATAACTGAGCCATCCCTCATCTTAGAGTAGAGATCCCCGCAGTGGCGCCAACGACGATCTGACCTGAGATCAACTTTCCACTGACTCTGACTTCCATCTGACTGGCTCTGGAAAACTGACATCATACCCCCACGGATTCTGGACCGGCCATTTTTGTGGCCCTATTAATTGATCGCATAGATAGATGAGTATATCTGTGTTATACCTTGAGTTCTACCGTAGTTTTAATGATCACCGAAGATAAGCTTGAGATTTTCTAAGCTCTCGGAATCTACTTTCCCCGACTTGTTCGTTCCTCGAAACGCTTCCTTGACAATGGCGGTCTTGCGCTTCTGGATCTCCAGGATATTTCCTTCAATGGTGTTGTCGATCTGAGCGCACATCAATCTTGGAAGCATGCAGAGTTAGGTTCTCTTACGATGAAATGCTTGACATAGACAGTCTTCTCTTGGCCAATACGGTGGACACGGTCAATTGCTGTGGGGCGTGTTACTCCGCGGAACGATGATTCAACAGTCGATATACCTTGGTTCTCAATCGCCGCATTCCACCAGCAATCCATCTGGAACTAGAGTTAGATTGAAAATTGCGAAGGCACTGGAAAAGTTACCATGAATACGTGATTAGCGCAGGTAAGCTGTTTGTCTGATGAGTAGACTTCATGTCATTCAGGATAATTCCTTACATTTAACCCAACCCCACCAGCCTTGAGGCTGATAATCAAAACTTTTGGCTTGCGCTCATTTTGTCTGAACTCGGCTATTGCCGCGCCACGCTTTTTCATGTCCATAGAACCATCAAAACGGTACCAAGCGAGATGTTCGCGGTCAAGAGCTGTCGATATGAGCGAGAGAAACGAAGTGAACTGCGAGAAAACAATTGCACGGAAGTATGGATCTTGGTCTCGCAGACGGCCTATGATAATCATAATCGTCGCCCGGTGTGAAAGAACCAACGACGACTCACGTAGGTTTTGAACCAAAGCATCGAGTTTTGTAGATGAGCGGAAGTTGTTGCGACGTAACTCAACCTCTGGCAAAGCTATGTTTTCTGTGACTGGTGCGGTTTTCATTTCGTCTTCGGTTTTGGGTCTCAAAACCTCTATCAATTCGTTTTCTTTAATGGGGCCTCGGGAACAGGAAGGACAGCGTCCTTCTTCGTTTCGCTCGATGCAAGCAGTTATGTAACAAACAATACAGTCTTTGCAGCTAAACACGATATAAGTTGCAGGTGACACAAGAAGTAGGTTATCCTTACCACCGATGCAAACACTGCGGAATGATGACTGGAGTCTCCATCACATCAAGACAGATAGGGCATTCATCTGTCTCGGGTGCCCCAAGGTTGGAAAGTACGTTCTTCGCGAAGGACGTATTTGAAGTATCAGAGATTTGCCCCTCAGCGACATCATGTATGAAAGCGTCGATCTCCATGCACTTTGGACCCAAGGATGGTTCGTTTGCCTCTTTGGGATCCACAACGAGATCTGGGTGAAGCACGGCACGTCGCAGGCTGGGAAATTTATTTGTTAGCCACAGGAAAGTAGATCCTCTGTCAAGTACGGACCGCATCAGCATGGCGAGAATGTGAGTATAATTCTTGCCAACCAGTCCCTTGGCGTTGAGTTGATCAAAGTTTCGTTTGGCGGTATTATAGATAGAGTCGTAGATTTTCTGCTCTGCGGTGGAGAAGTGAAGAGTTTCGATAGTTTCTTCCTTTGGGGGCAACTCCACAATCCGTTTTCCATCGCTGTCCCGCATATTCTTTTCCCTGCGGAGTAGAATACTCTCCAATATGACTTGCACTATCTCGATCGCCTTAGGGTCGCGAGCAAGAAATGGTAACGTAATAAACCTAGAAGCAGCCTTCAGGGGTAATCAAGGAGTTGTCGAAAATTAAAGCATACGAGCGGAAAAAGGCGTAAGATGACCAGGGTGTATAATCCAAAAACGTCCTGCTCTGGAGGTGAGCATAAAAATCTGAGAAAAAAGCTATGTCTCACAAGAGGGAGTGAAGATCCTCGAGCCTATTTACGATGGGTGTTCCTGTCGCGGCCCACCTCCGCCTTGCTCGAAGTGCATAGACGGCACGGGCAGTTTTACTCGTTCTGGATTTACAATGGTGTGCCTCATCCAGAACGACCCTCATCCATTCGACTGCCGCGGTATGTCAGAAGCTGGTTAAGTGGGGAAATAGAACATTACTTTGATAGACAGATGATTGCCCGTTTGACTTCTCAAACTTAGAATGCTCAGAAGCCAAGACGCCATAGGAAGTGATGACGATGGGTATGCCTGTGTCGCAGTCTTCTTCAGTTTCCAAGGCGTCCAGGTCTAACCTATTTTGCCCGTGCCAGACGATAACTCGCACTGAGCCAGGAGCACTAGAACGCTCCAGCTCCTCGGACCATTGCAAGAGAAGAGATGTCGGAGCAACGACCAGGGTCGCGGAAGGGCCCTTCGTTGACCGTTTTGTGTGGTTAATTGGGATGGCTCGGAACGCGTTGTCCAGTCGCAACTGACGACCACGAGATTCCTTCCCGTCGTCGTTGACAGGCTCTGGTCCTTTATTGGTATGGATTAATGCGGATATCATGATTGTCTTGCCCATTCCCACTATGAATCAAGTTCAGCTTGACAAACTGTGTGATTCACTCGACACTTACTTTCTATTGGACATGGCGTGTTCAACCATCAATCTATATCAGCAAGAGTGACAACACTTACCATCTCTGCAAGGCCTGATGAATTTAATGCCAAGCAAAATGTGCAAAAGGACTTACGCCAAAATTCCACCCTTCAATCTCCGTTCGACCTTCGGGAAGTCTAAGCTGAGCTCGCCCGAGAAAGGGTTGAAATAGAACGGTTTGTCATCCTCAGTTAGATCGATGAGTCCATTGGACGGTTCGGCAGGGAACACATATCTGAAGAATTGACGTGATGCACGATCCTAGAAGACAGCTGCAGACTTACTCGCTCCATAAAGGATGCATGGATGTCGCCTCTCTTGCGGAGACCTCACCTGACTCCATAGAGTGCATCCACCTGCTTTACAGTAAGTACACAATCTGGACATGCGGAATTTACCCTACGTCAGCGCTTGCTTCTGATATCCCCTTAATGTGAGCGTGAATGTCGGTGAAGGATCCATCTCTTTCATGGCCTGGTCGTGTTGCTGTGCCCTGGTAGATTTGGAATCAGATTGTGCTGTGGATGAAGAGATGGTTCAATCACTTTCGATAAATTAGGTCCAGTTGATTGTCCGACAACTCTTCACCCTCTTCAACTTCAACTTCCTCTCCGTCACCTACTACTTCAGTCCTCGTTTTCTTTGTCCCTACCGGTTTCTGCGCACGCTTTCCACTTTGCCGTTCATCGCCGCCGGAAATCTGGTCGTTATTTAAAGCTCGCGTACCAGTGCGTGGTCGGAGGTTGACGGCATCAAATAAGGCTAAGAGTGCGGTTTTCCGTTCACGGAGAGATTGTTCTCCATCAGTCTCCTTTCCTTGTCCGAACATCGCCTTTGGGTGTGTGGAAGCGTCCGACACATTAACAGGTTTGAACGCCGGAGCACAAATATAAACGGAGAGCGAGACAATCATGTCTGCACCTGAGTAGAGGGCAGGTGGGCAATCGATCATTGTATTGCCCTTGAAATTAATCAGACCTGGGTGAATATATGAATATGACTGCGAGAAATGGGTAACAGAAGAAGAATTACCCATGTCTAACAACTTTGATACCCATCCAGCATTGTCTTGCGGTAGCCGGCCAAACTCTTTCAACTTGGTCATGCAGCCTGCCACCATGACACGATGAAATACTTACCGAACCCCCCTTTGTTCGTAAGTCTGACGATCGTATCTGTCTTCCGTTTCACGTTCTTGACTGGCTGGGACTTGAGCATCGACTTGAGAGTGAGTTGCTTCTTCTTTCCTTTAACTGACGTCCCTGCGGCACTGGTGTCCTCAGGGGTGTCCCGTTCGATCATGACCTCGTCCCCTGGTTTGATGTAGCCCTTGCCCTTGACCGTGCTCCAAGCGTTGGGGACTACGAGAGTACCCAAGTATATGCCGTCTGATTTAGTGGCAGGTTTAGGCTGCGTGGACAACGAAAGGCGCCTTCTCTTCATTGGAGGCGAGGAGGATCGAATGGTAGTCTGAGGAGGAAGGGGAGGAGAAGAGTCCCTCGAAACCACGGACGACATACTGCTGACGCTCGATGCACGTGGAACCTCTTCGACAGAGGGGAGCTCGAAGTCGCTTTCAGAGTCATCGGCTGCACCTGTTGCCAGAGGAGTCATCGCAGCGATAGAGTTTAGTGGAGCTTCGAAAGTCGGAACATCCTCGTCGTCACTGTCAGGAAGAAATAGTCGTTTTTCACGGATTTGTTGGGGCGAGATCAAAGTAATGTCTGGCTGGGTAGATCTTGCAAGGTCCCCGTCCACAGCGACGTCCCCGGAATGCTGGGCATTTTCTGCAGGGGCCCCAGATGCATCCAAATCGTCTGGATCTGTGAAGAATAGAGCAGTGTCGCCCATATCAAAGTCCGCGTGCCTGTCAGAATGAGATCTTATTGAAGGCGCGAAATTTTGGTGGAGCGTCACGGTACGCGTCGCGATAGTCACGAAACCCGCGTTATTTTGGTCTGTTAGGTGCCGAAGCCTTTGATCAACATGTGTAAACAACCCATATGCACAGCCACGGAGACCCTTTTAATTCCAGATAACGTCTTTCTACTTCTGACGACCTATTTCAGACTTCTGGATAGCTTACAATGTTAAATATTTCATACATGGGGATCTTGAAAGCTCGGCTTCTCAAAACATATGTCAAACCCTCGAGTAGCTTAAAAGACGAAACAACTCACCATCAATTTACCCAGGCTCTTGCACTCTGGAACAACCTGGACCATGGACCCACACCTTTCCAAACATCTGAGAATGAAGGTGGGTACCAACTGTTACTCTCCAGAGTAGTTGCCCGTTCAGGGTGAGGCATCAATGCAAGTACCCTCCCGTCCGGTGTCTGTACACCAGCGATGCCATCAACCCCTCCGTTTGGGTTCATAGGGTACACCTCGGTCGGCAATCCATCAGAGTCCACATATTGGGTAGCGATGAGCCCTGCAGTCCGCAAGGCCTGCAACTGAGAATCGCCCCTCGCGAACGACACCCGTCCTTCTCCATGCGCGACAGGAACAGGGAGTTTGGAGCCGACCATGTCGCGGAGGAACACAGAACGCCGCGTAGCTTCGCTTTGCGAGATCTGGACCATGCAAACCCGCGCTTCGAATCGCTCGCTAGCGTTCTGCTTGAAATCGGGCCAGTGTACCGCACCAGGTATCAGTTCACGGAGGTGGCTGAGGAACTGACATCCATTACACACACCAAGTGTGAATGTGCTGTCGCTCTCGAAGAATTGTTTGAACTCTCTCCTCGCGAGTTCGTTAAGGCGGACTGAGTGTGCCCAGCCTTTTCCGGCCCCGAGGACGTCGCCGTAAGAGAACCCGCCGCAAGCGGCAAGCCCACGGAAGTTGGCCAAAGAAACTTTGCCGCTTAAGATGTCGGACATATGTACGTCGATGGCATCGAACCCTGCTGTGGTGAATGCCCAAGCCATTTCCACATGACCATTGACACCTTGTTCTCGCAGAATAGCGACTTGTGGACGATGTGTCAGATCGCGTGTAGGGGATGTGTTGTATGCGAAGGTGAGCTCGTAATATATGCCCTTGTAGCTTGGATCGCTTATGAGGTTGAATTCCTGCTTCGCAGCCGCTGGGTTATCGCGAAGGCTCTGCATCCTAAACGATGTTTCCGACCAGATTTCTTGAAGTTGTCCTCGGGTTCGAGAGAACAATATGCTAGAATTTTCCCGGATAACGAAAGTCTGGTTGGTGGGATCTTCATTTACGCTACCAATTTCGAAGATCGATGTGACGGGAAAACCTGTGCTGGCGAATGTAGATTTCAATTCGCCAACTGCGTGCTTGCGCACTTGGATGACAGCACCAACTTCCTCGTTGAACAGCGTCGCGATAGCATTTCCAGAAGAACATAATAGATCGAGTGTGATGTCTGCACCGACTCGGCCCGCGAAGCTCATCTCAACAAGGGTAGCAAACAAGCCACCGTCAGAACGATCATGATAGGCAAGGACCAAGCCTGCTTTCCTGGCAGCCTGGCAGCCACTGAAGAAGGCTTTAAGCACGGAAGGATCAACGACGTCAGGTGCCTCCGATCCGATCTCCTTGAACACTTGCGCCAGAGCCGACCCACCCATGCGCTTCTTCCCTCCTGCGAGGTCGAGGAATATAAGGACAGTGGGCTCGCCAACATCCGTGCGGAGCTGCGGTGTCCAAGTCGCGGAAACATCATCCACGGGTGCAAACGCGGTCACAATGAGTGACAAAGGCGCACTGACTTCTCGTGGCTCGTCTCCTTGTCTCCATTTCATTAACATGGACATCGAATCTTTACCGACAGGCACACCAATTCCGAGTGCCGGGCAAAGTTCTAGACCCACAGCGGTAACTGCCTCGTACAATCCCGCGCCTTCTCCCTCCTTTGACGCAGCGCACATCCAGTTGGCGCTTAGCTTGACGAGAGAAATGTCCGAGATAGAGGCTGCGACGATGTTGGTCAAAGACTCGGCAACTGCCATGCGCGCCGATGCGGCGGGGTTGAGGAGAGCTACGGGAGTTCTCTCACCCATCGCCATGGCTTCTCCAGCGACGACGTCAAGACCATAGGAAGAGCGAGTGACGGCAACGTCAGCGACGGGAACTTGCCAAGGGCCAACCATTTGGTCGCGCGTAACTAGACCAGTGATGGATCTATCTCCGATAGTGATTAAGAAAGACTTTGAACCAACGGATGGAAGGCGAAGTACGCGATCGACTGCAGCTGACATAGGGTCCGGGATATTGGGAAGGTACGCGGACAGGGACGTATCAAAGTTATTGAATGCAACCTTTCGCGCTTTGTCCTTCCGGGACATACGGGGTGGCTTGCCAAAGAGGGTGGTCATTTTCAGATTGATAACATCCTGACCAAGGAGGCGGTCGGTAACGATTAGCACTTCCTCCTCCGTAGCGTGACCAACGACGGAGAATGGACACCGTTCCCGTTTCGCAATCGCTCCAAAGACATCAGCCTTCTTCGCAGAGACAGCAAGCACGTATCGCTCCTGACTCTCATTGCACCAGATCTCCATCGGTGACATGGAGCTATCCGCAACGAGAATATCTCGTATCTCGAATGTTGCTCCGAGCCGAGAATCATGCACCAATTCTGGTAAGGCATTGGATAGTCCGCCTGCCCCAACATCATGTATGCTTTGAATCGGAGTCCCATCTCCCAAGCCTACGCACGCGTCAATAACCTGCTGACACCGCCTCTGCATTTCTGCATTGTCTCGCTGCACAGATGCAAAATCAAGCTCTGCAGAGCTAGCACCGGAAACCTGGCTAGACGCAGCTCCGCCTCCCAGACCGATTAGCATACCGGGCCCTCCTAACACGATTATTTTCGCGCCAGGCTCGATAGTTGATTTCTTCGCGAACCTTGGCAGTACGTTTCCGTAACCACCAGCGATCATGATAGGTTTGTGGTAACCCCTGATTTCCTTCTTCCCATCTTCTGAGGCAGGCACGGACTCCGAGAACGTACGGAAGTACCCGGCAAGAGCTGGTCGTCCAAATTCGTTGTTGAACGCACTCGCACCCAGTGGACCATCAATCATAATTTCCAGAGCCGATGCGATGTGGGGTGGCCGACCAAAGTCAGTTTCCCATGGTTGCTCATAACCTGGAATAAGGAGGTTGGACACAGTGAAGCCGACCAAGCCAGCTTTTGGTTTGGAACCTCGGCCGACGGAGCCTTCGTCGCGGATTTCCCCGCCAGAACCTGTTGCTGCTCCCGGGTAGGGAGAAACCGCTGTGGGGTGATTGTGGGTCTCGACTTTGATGAGGATGGGACTGGGCCCGGGTTCCCCCGAGGTATAAACTCTTGTTTCTTTGGAGTCTTTGGCCCAGAGTCCAAATATAGGTATGGTGGGACCTTCCAGTACAGCTGCGTTGTCAGAGTAGGCAGAGATAGCTTTGTTGGTGCATTTCTGTTCGGTATTCTTGACCATTTGGAAAAGTGATTTATTGCGAGGAATTCCATCAATGGTCCAGGAGGCGTTGAAAATCTTGTGCCTGCAGTGCTCCGAGTTAACCTGAGCAAACATGAAGAGCTCTGCATCGGTGGGGTTACGGTTGATCGGAGAGGCTCCAGCGACAAAAGCTTCGATTAGATAATCGATTTCGTCGGATGCGAGGGCGAGGCCCAGTACCTTGTTGGCTCCTGAAAGACGTTCTCTGGCAACGGCAGCATCCACTGCTCCATCGGCTTGGCCTGTCAATTTGACTGTCCGCAAAGGGCTAGGATCTTGATGCTTGAATATAACGTCTTCGTGAGGTAACGAGAGTTGGATGGTTTGCGTCATGCGGTCATGGAGTAGATGCGAAATCTGGGAGACCACCGAATTGTCTAGCCTCTTGTCCTGTGTCAAATGAAAAGCGTATGCGATGCCTCGCTCGATTCTCTCGACGTGCTCTCCGAGATTGCAGATGGCTGCAATGTCTGTTGCTTTACTGCTCCAGGGGGATATAGAGCCTGCTCTTGGGATGACGTAGACGATGTTTTGATTACTTTGGAGGGTGCTTGCCGTGGTGGGGGACTGGACATTGTCGCCATAGTCAAGAAGGGCAGCGAGTGATTTTCTGAGCTCCTGCTCCGTGTGCGTCCTGCATTTGACTAGATGAACGAATAGAGCATTTACGGACAGGATGTCGCGATGTATAATCTGGATGTCTCGCAGAAGGGTTTGACGCCTTGTTTCTGTGAGCGCGGATGATCCGGGGAGGACGAGCATGATGATCTGTGAAAGAATTGAAGCGATTGGACTCGTCGGCTATGGTACTCACCAGCTGGTCGTGTCGGAGGATAAAGATCCAGATATCTCAATTGAAACGCGTGACAGACGTGTCTGTCACACAATTGAAACGCCAACGTCCATCATGTCGACCCAGGTAACGCCTTCGCGTCGCTCAAAACGCTACCAGCAACTCGTAAACCCAGTACACCCCAGCGCATGGACAGACAAATCCACGTCCTGGTCATCCGAACCGTTCTACGTCAGACCCTCCATCCCAGAAGACTACCAAACCCTTGCAGTCGATGAGAATTGGAAACCCGCGTCTAACATGCAGACCGTGTTTTACCGCTCATTTACGCGCTCAAAGTCGCTGCCGCCACCGTCCTCCAGAAACAAGTCACGGTCAAGACCCGAGGCGAATACTCAGGAGATATTCGAAGTCGGAGATACGGTGTGCGTTTCAACAGGAAGTGTGAGGTATGATAGTGTCGGGGTCATCGCATCCATGTGGGAGCTCAGGGTGGATAAGTCGGAAGGAGTGCATGCCAACATGTTCATTCGGATACATTGGTTTCAACGGCCAATCGAACTTCCTAGAGTACGTCCGCGAAGGGAACACACCGAGGTGAGTCGCCGAATAATATCCTCTTAGCCAGTCCCAACCATGTTTAAAGGATGAAGTGTATTTCACTCTTGACACGAAAGCAATTTTGCCACCTTCGAATGTTGTTCGACATTGCACTGTAACCGACACACCCGTCAAGGAAAAGGTCACCCAGGTCGCGTCCTCTAGACAGACACGCCCCGCAAGTTTCAGGCAGAATGATTTTTCGTTGTTCTACTGTCGCTTCGCCCTTGACTCCAGGAAAGGGCTCTATTACGATTTTACCTGGAGTTCTCATAAACAGCGCGCGCTCTCCGAGTCAAAAGAAGAACAAGCTAGTGGAGAATCTTGGAACGTTCCCGTTGAGTCTTCGAGACGGAGGACTACCCGGGCTCAGAAACGCCCAAGACTAAGAAAAATCACCGAGGCAGACGAATCATCAACACGGGAGGCGGATGCTGACTACGAGCTCCAGGAATCTGTGGATGGCGGCAATGAGGACGAACTCCCTATCACAGCTGACGATGATCTCGACTCTGAGCCCGACGTTCACAATGAAGCGCTTGAGGATGATCTCCCGAAAACGCCATCCCGGAAACGTAAACGCACAGTCAGCACTCCGTCCAAGTCTACACCTCGAAAAGGTCGCTCGAACAAGCTGGTTGCACCGACTCCTCATTCTAAAGCTGCCATTCGGAAGAGAAATAACCGCAAGGGAGCAGTCGTGCGCGTTCCACCTCCAGACCTGACGCGAGAACATTATAAACAACTGCAGAAGTTACCCCAAGATGCATGGTTGAGAGCCATGCATGTTCTACACGTAGCTGCGCGCCCGGACATTCTGCCTTGCCGAGGGGAAGAGTACAACCGTGTTTTGCGAACGGTGGAGGAACTTCTCGAGGAAGGGAGCGGAGGATGCGTCTGTAGGTATTCGGCGCCTCCCAGGGGAGCTTCTAACCATTAGCTCTCTTAGATATTTCAGGAGTGCCTGGAACTGGCAAAACAGCCACTGTGCATGCCGTTGTACGCGAACTTACGCGCATGGCAGAGAACGGGGTGCGTCCCATACCCTTGTTGAGCGGTCGTTGCTTATTGCCTTGAGCAGGAGACAATCCCATTCACCTACGTCGAGATCAACGGGCTGAGAATTCCTGAACCAGCAGCAGCTTACAACCTCCTTTGGGAAACGATCTCTGGTCACGACGTCTCCACAGAGGGTCATCTCAAGACTAGTTCAAAGGAAGCTCTGAAACGACTTAGCAACCACTTCAGTGCTGGTGTTAAGGCGGGACCTGGTGGTCATGCATGGTTAGTAGTGGTTCCCCATCGACGGTACCCGTAACTAAATATACTTGGTTTGCCAGCGTTGTATTAATGGATGAACTAGACCAGCTAGTCACGACGAAACAAGACGTCGTCTATAACTTTTTTAATTGGCCAACATTAGTCGGTTCGAAACTAGTTGTGCTTGCAGTCGCAAACACGATGGACCTTCCGGAGAGGGTTATGAGTGGACGTGTTCGCAGTCGACTGGGTAAGAGAACAGTGATGATACTCTTGACGTATTTCAACCATGATACACAGGTATGACCAGGATAAATTTCCAGCCATACACGACCCTCCAACTCCAGGAAATTGTACACGCGCGTCTTCTCGCTGCCAAAGAAAACCTCCCCCCAAAACATCAACAGGATGTCATTACTGCCGACGGTGTCAAGTTCGCTTCCATGAAAGTGTCCTCTATTTCTGGAGATGCTCGCCGCGTGTTGGACATTTGCAGACGTACCGTCGAACTCATACATCCAAAGGGAAAGGCTGCGGGTACGGAAGATGTGAAGGAGGTCATCAAAGTGATGCAGAATAGTCCGACAGCTGCGTACTTGAAGGACCTCAGTCTACACGAGAGAATCATGTTAGCTGCGCTTGTAAAGTGTATGAAGAGGGAAGGTGTCGAAGAGATTAAATGGGGAGAGGTGAGTTCTTCTTCAATCATATCACTTGACAACGTGAGTTATGTGGCGTTCGCAGGTTGAACGACAGCATTTTATCTACGCGGAGACCCTTGGAGAAGGGGTGTCCACTCGAGTACCCACTCTTGGGGAGCTCACCTTGGTCCTGGACTCCCTTCTTGCATCGCGGGCGATGCTGATGGAGGATGGGTTTACAGCGGCGCGAAAGCCGGTGGGCGAGCGGAAGGTTATCCTTAACCTGGAACAGGTCGAAGTAGAGAGAGTTCTCGGAGACGTCGGTGGAACTTGTTGGAGGAATGCCCTTGGTGCGGGCGCATAATCAACCTGAGATGGTTGATCAATCGATCACATAGAAGCCGAGGCCCACTTGTAATGTCTGGCAGCAGCTACGACTTGCTGCCATACTGTACTTACTACCAAGACTTGCGGTTCGGGTCGTACACATGTACAAACATTATGTAAGCTTGATTCAGACTTGCCGAGTCCCGACGGAAGGGTTGGCACGAACCTTGCTTGCACGCTCACCGTTTTTATAAACCCTCCCTCCCAAGTTGGCTCAGCTTGCTTAGCTGATATTTTTCGTGCAATCAAGTCCACGCGGCCATGATCGAGGAACGCTGACTCAACTGCCAGCGACTTGCGTGGCTCCCGAAAAAACGAAGAAAAAGAACGATTGGGGACGCTTGCCGGTGTCTCCGTGAAACAGGGGGAGAGCACCCTGAAAGACCTTGCAAGCAAGGTAGCTCATTAGTAATCCCTGCAAGTCAGCCTGTGTGTCCCTTTTGATTTCGCTGATCCGATATCTGGTTGATGAGCTGGGTTGAGGCTGCTCTCACACAACAGTGCTGACTGCCCATGGACATGTAAGTCGCTCGCTGACGTCACCCTGACATAAGATGTCCACCGTCAGCTTGATTTGGGCGTGTACATAAATATCATATCAAATAACCGACTCATAAGAACCTCCCGTGGTTGTGCGAACGATTCAGTCGTCATGGCCAAGTTCAGCGTCCTTGCCTTTCTTCGCCAACAGTGGACGGTATTACCTGTTCCAAATGCTGACATTAGCGACAAGTCGATAGTTGTCACCGGGGCAAATGTGGGCCTTGGGTTCGAAGCCGCCGTTCATCTCGCAAAGCTCAAACCCAAGCGACTTCTTCTCACTGCCCGTGACGAGGCCAAGGGCAAGCAAGCCAAGCAAGGTATCATGCCAGTGGTCTCCACCCCAGTCTGCACTACCGCTGACTCGTGGTCTTTGTTCCAGATGTCGAACAGCGTTCTATGACTAACAACATCGAGGCGTGGCCACTCGAACTGGGCTCCTTTGACTCTGTTCGCAAATTTGCCGACAGGATCGAATCGGAAGGCTTCCCGATAAACGCCTTTATTGCTAATGCAGCCATAGGGACTCCGACCTATGCGAAGACGCAGGACGGATGGGAAACCACGTTCGTCTCCACCATGCACGTACTAACCCCCGTCTTGATGCTTTATTCACTTTCAGGCTGCAAGTGAACTACCTATCGACGGTTCTGCTCAGCATTCTGATGCTCCCCCATCTCATCAAATCGACCACGGCAACTGATACTGCGAGACTCGTCATCGTTTCGAGCGATGCCCATCTTACGGCCAAAAAACTCAAAGGCGTTGCGAACTGGCCCAGCATTCTTGGGAAACTCAACGATGAGGAATATTGCACAGCTTCGTAAGTGCCTCAGTACCACGCACCAGACTCGGCCTCTGAATCCGTCCGCGTAGTATTATGAGAAACCGTTACGAACTCTCGAAACGTGAGTAAAGCATCGTAGACACAAGGTCGTGATGTGAACTCACCTTGTCCCAACGACGTGCCCAGTGCTGGAAGTCATGTTTGTTCGCGAACTTGCTTCTCGGTTGCCGAACCCGACGCCCGTCTCCGTGACGGCGATCAACCCCGGGTTCTGCCATTCCCGCCTCACGCGCTCGATCGAGAGCGAGCCGTTTATGAACTTTGTGGTGCATGTGGGTAAGGCGTTGTTTGCGCGCACGACTGAGATGGGAAGTCGCACGCTCGTGCATCCCGCAGTGGAACCAAACGAGAGTGACAGGCACGGGCGATATGTGTCCTCTTGCGAGGTCTCTGAGGAGAGTGACTATGTTTTGAGTGAAGAGGGAAAGGAAATTTCAAGGCGTCTGTGGGTAAGTGTATTTTTGGCTTTGCGATTTCGCAGAATGAGTTTGGCTGATTGCGTTTTTTTTTCTCTGCTTGCTTGAAGACGGAGACAATTGAGATCCTAGCAAAGATCGACCCGAGAGTAAATCAGATCATCTCACAACATTTGTTGGCTTGTTGAGCTTTTGGCATGGGGCTTTCGCGAGAAGGATGTATGCGCGTTCTAATCTTATTTAAGTTGTCGAATGGGTACCTTGAAACCTCTAAGATTTATACCGTATATTGCTCGTAACACTTATCGTGTAGCCTGAACAAGTGCAGACCGAGCGATTATGGGCAAGTTGCAATCGTGGATGGAAGAATAAGATATTATAATCCGACGTACCAGCAGAAGTACGTGTGAGCAGAACAAAGTTATCTACTAAAGATACATCAGCTGTCGACTGTGTGGTACAAGGTGCGTATGTCAATGTGAAAACTAACGATATTCCGCTTAGTGAACGATAGTAATTATGGATCCTCCGGTTGAGAAAGCGATGAGTAGTGAGACTGTGTGTCAAATATTACGAGGATTACAGGGCAAAGCCGGCAAATGGATTCGTGACTCTCTTGGTCTTTGCGGGACTCACGAGGGCATCGTCATCAAAAGGCGTAGCAAAGGATCAACCGTGTCGCTTGAAGATTGCGCGTGAATATTCGTAAGAGCCGGGACGTACTACGTAGACCTGGTAGACTTGGTTGACGAACGCTTGTGCCGCTCTTGTTGAAGAGGCTTCTTCGAAGTAAGAAGCAAAAAAATGTGATAGAGCGTGAGATGAATGAATCGGTCGGTATCCTGAGATCAAATGTCATGTAGTCTCTCCAATCAAAGAGCGACGTGATCATCTTGGTTTGGGTCAAGCCACCTGTCTTGTGGATCCCCTTGGCAAAGTCGAGCACTATGAAAACGCCAAACAAGTGCTTAACCAGTAGTGGGGTACTTCAACTGCTTTTATACATGTTTCTCACAACACGGACCTTGTGTTCGGCCCGTTGCAAGGCAGTATTGACCTCGTCACCAAATGTCAAAGGAGCTAGTACCAAAACGTGACTCACAGCAGTCCGCTCGCACGTTCCTAGACATACATTGTTGTGCAATACTGTTCAGATCTTTCCATGGGCGTGGAGGATGCTGGGATTCAATCGGCGTGGCAACGATTGATTGACTAGCATTGGCAGAGGTAGGAGTCGGTTCGCTGCACTTCAAAAGCAGGCTATATGCACATTATACCAGTCATCAGCAACAGTAGAATTACCCTCTACCTAGAAACACACCACCCGAACACTTTGCGATGCTCGTCCCGACACCGATAATCCCATATATTTCAGATGAACCTAGGTCTTCGCTGACAATATATTCCACCAGCGACTTGGCGTCCGTTGCCTTCGTGAGTTCTCAACATCAGTTCCTGACATATGAGTGCCAAAACACAATGACGAGACCCATCAATACAACCACCCCCCACAAGCCCATGAAGATACTAAACATCAACCGCTCTTTCTTCAACGAGTCGACGTACGTCGCCACGAGTCTGCCAACAAGACCTTGTGGGTTGCTTGAGGTGCCACCGATGGCAGCAGTTGCAATGGGTTGTGTGATTTCATCGATGTCAGCAGATGAGAGGACAAGGATAGTCTCGTTGACCTCGGGAAGATTGACATGAAGATTCTGGTTCAAGTACGTGAGTGCCTCTTCGATGGCGTCGACTTTGGAACCAATCAAGCACTTGATGAATTCCTGCGCTGGCGCTTCCAGAATCGTTGCGTTGAAGACGGTGCTTATGAGATTTTGAATATCGGTGTAGAAATTGTTGAGCGTGCTATTGAGCGTAGTGGTGGTGCCATTCACCCAGCCGAAGAGGCCGTTATTGATTGATGACTGAACAGTTTCGACCTTGGCGTTGATGCCGCTGGCATACGCTGCGGACTGGATATACATGCTATTGTTCATCTGGGTAGCGATCGTGTTCGAAAGGTCTTGTACACTCGCAGCAGATTGAGCAGAATACTTGGCTTCAAGGGGACCGACCGCAATTAGTTGAATTTGGACAGAGAGGAATCCAAAAAAGCCGATAAGAAAGCAGGCTAGCACAGGAGGGTGGAAGATATAATGCAGGAACCAGCGAAGATGAATGTGTTGAGAAGACGTGAAGCGGAGCTGGGAAGCCAGCGTAAACGCCAGACGAGTAAGCAGTGGATGTTGTGCATCAGTTTGAAGCATGAGGAGATTGTGGTCAGTGAGCGTCACAGACGGTGCCGTCGTCTTGGAAGAAGTAGCATGATAGATCGTTGGATCGGACATCCAGGCCTCACGCGTAAATTGCAGTTGGCGCATAAGACAACGCCACTTGTACCACTCAAAGATGGAGTGGCTGGCGAGGAGCAGGAGGAGGACTACGATCAAAATGATTGTGCCGATCTTGGTGATCTGAAGGAGATCTTTCCCAAGATTGACGATAGAGGAAGTATCGAGACTGTTGCAGAATGAAACGGTGTTTTGTGCTGGCACAGGCAGTAGCACAGGATCGAATGTAAGGCCGAGAAACGTATTATTGATGTCAGCTTTGACAATCTCGAACGGCATGTCCACCCTAACGAGTGTAAGGTAGCATTCGCTGGTGGGATAAAGAACAACTTACAGGTCCTGGATGGCATCCTTAATGGAGGATACAGTGGGTAGCGAGTTGTTGAGCTGAATCAAGGCGGTCTCGAAGTCGGTAGGGATGGCGATGTTCGACAGCGAATCCAGACTAGATACATTGAACTGCGGTGCTTGAATATTTCCAAAGGGATTGGCTTTGTTTATGGAATTCACGGCACTCTGGATGGCGGAGTTGACAGAAGTAATGTCGTTCTTGATGCCTGAGGCGATGTTGTTCAACGTGCTTTGCAAGAAGGAAGTGATCTGAAGAGGTTCATGAGAGACATAACGTTGAAGTTGGGATGAGACATACTTCTTGGACTGCGCTAATGAGAAGTACAAGTCCGCCAACGACAACAAGCTCAAGGAAGCAGAGGAATGTTGAACGGTAGATGCTGATGAGAAAGTTGATGATTCCCTCCATGCAGTTCAATGCCAAGATCAGAGCTTCGCGAGCACTGTTCATGGTTCCGTTGATCGCGTCTGCGAACTGTCGATTTGTGGCGATAGCAAGATAGCGCGGCACACTGGCAGCTGAGGTTGCAGCACTTTCGGCAGCATGACAAGCTGCGAGGAGATCATCCTTTGCATTGACGACCGATGCTTGTGCTTCCTGTGAGGAAAGCTGTAGCCTGAAGATGACAAACATGAAAGAGATGATAGGATAGGCCAGCCATGTAAGAGAGAGGATGTGAGGAAGTTGAAGGTACGGTTTGAGCGACGTGGAAGAGGTTCGTAAGTGCGAGGGAGGTGGAGATGGGAGCCTTGATGAAGACATTGGGGTCATCCGGCAACGTGAAAAAAAGAGAAATAGGATCGTAGGCGAAGGCAAGTAGCGACGTAATAAGAGGTGGAAACTTTGGTCATGCCTGAATTCTACCGCGCAGTGTGTTGTGGAGTGATGTGTACCCTGTTATCATTCCGAAGTTGTTCGCTCCAAGAGATAAAAGCACCGAGTGGTGACAAGCGGCGCACGACTCCTCGATCGAAGGCAATCCGTTCATAAAGTTTGTGGTGCATGTGGGTAAGGCGTTGTTTGCGCGCACGACTGAGATCCGGAAAGTCGCACGCTCGTGCATCCCGCAGTGGAACCAAGCGACGGAACGACAAGCACGGGCGATACATGTCCTCTTGCGAGGTCGCTGAGGAGAGAAGGAAAGGAGATTCCAAGGCGTATGTGGGTAAGTGTAGTTTTGGCTCTGCGGTCTCGCTGAAAGGCGTAGATCTTCCTGGGCCGTGGGATAGCCTTTATACCGAATTGTGCCTGAGTGCCTCTGGCGGCAACGACTCGGATTCCTGCACCTTGTGCCGTACTTACTTTGTGGGATTGTGCCGTCCAAAAGAAAGAAAAAAGACTTTGGCTGATTGCATGTTTTTTTTCTCTGCTTGCTTGAAGACGGAGACAATTGAGATTCTAGCAAAGATCGACTCGAGAGTAAATCAGATCATCTCACAGCACATTTGTTGGCTTGTTGAGCTTTTGGCATGGGGCTTTCAGCGCGAGAAGGATGTATCATCATGGTCTTATTTAGTTATCGAATGGATACCTTGGAACCTCCAAATTTTACACCGTATGTTGCTCGTAACACTAATCGTGTAGCCTGAACAAGTGCAGACCGAGCTCCGAGATTATGGCAAGTTGCAATCGTGGGTGAAAAAATGTCATATTATAATCCGACGAATGCATGATTACTAGCAAAAGTACGTGTGAGCAGAACAAAGTTATCCACTAAAGATACATCAGTTGTCGACTGTGTGGTACAAGATGCGTATGTCAATATGCAAAGTAACGATATTCCGTTTAGTGAACAATAGTAATTAGCGATAGAGTATAGGATTACAGGGCAAAGCCAGCAAATGGATTCGTGACTCTCTTGGTCTTTGCGGGACTCACGAAAGCATCGTCATCAAAAGGCGTAGCAAACGGATCAACCGTGTCGCTTGAAGATTGCGCGTGAATATTCGTAAGCAGCCGGGATGTAGACCTGGTAGACTCATGTTGACTGATGGGACTCGCTGGTGGTGGGGCAAACGGCATAGGAAGGGTTGACAAACGCTTGTGCCGCTCTTGTGAAGAGGCTTCTTCCGAGTAGGAAGTTAAAAACGTGGGATAGAGCGTGAGATGAACTGGTTTCTGAGACGCAGCATGTTCCTCAAAAGCATTGTGAAGTGGCATGGCTAGGGGACCGTTATCGGGGGGAGTAGAACCGACGTCCGTAGGAACATTGGCATTTCGCGCGCGGCCCGGAGGGGGTGGGGGAATAGTGAGAGGAATGGCCTTTCTCGGAGGGTTGTTTTTCACCCGAGGAAGCGTGGGAGGCACTGGTGAAACCGGCCGGACAGATGAGGGCTCTTCACGCGCGGGTGAGGGAGTGGTATCAATATTTGGCAAGTCTCTTGGTGTCGCCGTCAAGGCTTGTTCGACCGAGATTGACAACTGCGGGCGAGGAGAGCAAGCGCCTGAGACGGGCCTATTGACCACAAACTCTGAAACAGGTTGAACGCTGTCCTGCTTCGAGAAAAACCCAGTCACAGACTTGAACCAGACAGACTTTGGCTTATCCTCTGAACGATCTCCTTCAGTTGCTTCCAACACCTCGTCACCCTTCGTCTTGCCAAAATTCACGAGTTTCATTGGACGACCCGCCACACGGGATGCTGCAGGCTGCCTGTTGTTCGCGTCTTCGTGGAAGAAACTGTCCCAACTCTTCTCGAAGGTAGGCTCCAGTGACTTGAGAGGATGACTGGGTGGGGATACTTGGTTTGGCCGACGGAAAAGGTTGATACTGAAGGGCGAACGAGCCTCAGGAAGCGGCGTAAAGGAGCGTAAAGGAGGATCGAGTATACTCGAGGCTTTCTCGGTGTCCCCTACATGCGGCAAGGGTGCCTCCTCTTTGAACGGCACGGCGAGTCCCTCGAGGCCGTTTCGCTGTTCTTTTTGTTGCCATCTCCGCTTCTTGTAAGCATCCAC
This sequence comes from Boletus subcaerulescens, assembly GCA_038090555.1. NCBI lineage: Eukaryota > Fungi > Basidiomycota > Agaricomycetes > Boletales > Boletaceae > Boletus > Boletus subcaerulescens. The sequence continues at coordinate 105,349 of JBBPNA010000026.1, forward strand.
CCAGTTCCTGCAATATGAGTGCCAAAACACGATGACGAGGCCCATCAATACAACCACCCCCCACAAGCCTATGAAGATACTAAACATCAACCGCTCTTTCTTCAACGAGTCGACGTACGTCGCCACGAGTCTGCCAACAAGACCTTGTGAGTTACTTGAGGTGCCACCGATGGCAGCAGTTGCAACGGGTTGTGTGATTTCATCGATGTCAGCAGATGAGAGGACAAGGATAGTCTCGTTGACCTCGGGAAGATTGACATTAAGATTCTGGTTTAAGAACGTGAGTGCCTCTTCGATGGCGTCGACTTTGGAACCAATCAAGCACTTGATGAATTCCTGCGCTGGCGTTTCCAGAATCGTTCCGTTGAAGACGGTGCTTATGAGATTTTGAATATCGGTGTAGAAATTGTTGAGCGTGCTATTGAGCGTAGTGGTGGTGCCATTCACCCAGCCGAAGAGGCCGTTATTGATTGACGACTGAACAGTTTCGACCTTGGCGCTGATGCCGCTGGCATACGCTGCGGACTGGATATACATGCTATTGTTCATCTGGGTAGCGATCGTGTTCGAAAGGTCTTGTACACTCGCAGCAGATTGAGCAGAATACTTGGCTTCAAGGGGACCGACCGCAATTAGTTGAATTTGGACAGAGAGGAATCCAAAAAAGCCGATAAGAAAGCAGGCTAGCACAGGAGGGTGGAAGATATAATGCAGGAACCAGCGAAGATGAATGTGTTGAGAAGACGTGAAGCGGAGCTGGGAAGCCAGCGTAAACGCCAGACGAGTAAGCAGTGGATGCTGGGCATCAGTTTGAAGCATGAGGAGATTGTGGTCAGTGAGCGTCACAGACGGTGCCGTCGTCTTGGAAGAAGTAGCATGATAGATCGTTGGATCGGACATCCAGGCCTCACGCGTAAACCGCAAATGGCGCATAAGACAACGCCACTTGTACCACTCAAAGATGGAGTGGCTGACGAGGAGCAGGAAGAGGACTACGATCAAGATGATTGTGCCGATCTTGGTGATCTGAAGGAGATCTTTCCCAAGATTGTCGATAGAGGAAGTATCGAGACTGTTGCAGAATGAAACGGTGTTTTGTGCTGGCACAGGCAGTAGCACAGGATCGAATGTAAGGCCGAGAAACGTATTGTTGATGTCAGCTTTGACAGCCTCGAACGGCATGTCCACCCTGACGAGTGTAAGGCAGCATTCGCTGGTGGGATAAAGAACAACTTACAGGTCCTGAATGGCATTCTTAATGGAGGATACAGTGGGTAGCGAGTTGTTGAGCTGAATCAAAGCGGTCTCGAAGTCGGTAGGGATGGCGATGTTCGACAGCGAATCCAGACTAGATACATTGAACTGCGGTGCTTGAATATTTCCAAAGGGATTGGCTTTGTTTATGGAATTCACGGCACTCTGGATGGCGGAGTTGACAGAAGTAATGTCGTTCTTGATGCCCGAGGCGATGTTGTTCAACGTGCTCTGCAAGAAGGAAGTGATCTGAAGGGGTTCATGAGAGACGTAATGTTGAAGTTGGGATGAGACATACTTCTTGGACTGCGCTAATGAGAAGTCCAAGTCCACCAACGACAACAAGCTCAAGGAAGCAGAGGAATGTTGAACGGTAGATGCTGATGAGAAAGTTGATGATTCCCTCCATGCAGGTCAATGCCAAGATCAGAGCTTCGCGAGCACTGTTCATGGTTCCGTTGATCGCGTCTGCGAACTGTCGATTTATGGCGATAGCAAGATAGCGCGGCATACTGGCAGCTGAGGTTGCAGCATGTTCGGAAGCCTGACAAGCTGCGAGGAGATCATCCTTTGCATTGGCGACCGATGCTTGTGCTTCCTGTGAGGAAAGCTGTAGCCTGAAGATGACAAACACCAAAGAGATAATAGGATAGGCCAGCCATGTAAGAGAGAGGATGTGAGGAAGTTGAAGGTACGGTTTGAGTGACGTGGAAGAGGTTCGTAAGTGCGAGGGAGCGTCGTAGAATGGTAGTGGAGATGGGAGCCTTGATGAAAACATTGGGGTCGGCCTGCGACGTGAAAAAAGGAGAGAAATGGGATCGTAGACAAAGGCAAGTAGCGACCCAATAAGAGGTAGAAAAGGCCATGCTTGCCTTTGTATTTAAATTCGTCTCACTGGTACCGCGCAGTTTCATGATTGTTCTCGATGACAATAACACAATAACACTTGCCATTCTAGGATTTATTATGTAAGACAATTGTCCTTGGATCACGTGCTTCCAGATGGAGAACTTCAAGCAGGCAACTGCTTATAATAAGTAGGCTTTGTTGGACGAATCCTGTGTGCAGGTTGCGAGGAGCTCTGGTCCTGAACACATGGGCGCTGGTGGCGTTCACAACGGCAATGTTTGATCCTACCGCCGGCGGCCAATTTGGAAGACCGACTACCTTCACTCATCAAGTGAAATGGTCACCTGGCTGTTGACCGACTGTATTCGAAGGTCCCGGTCTTAGCTGCCTGGACCGGTCAGGACCAAAACCAATCCGTAGGTTCAAGGAATACCTCATGCGGCTTTCCGTGTGCACACCTGACACACTTCAAGAGTCTGATACGCCGTTACGTCACTTACATATCTGTCTTGTACTACGTGCCTTCAAACCCATTCAGTGCGTGGTAACCAATATTTAGTTGCTTGCCCTCAATTCATTTTAGCCGCTCCCCATAGTAGGATCACTCCTCAGAAGCTCCGTCACTCCTAACTTCTGCACACCCCTTGTGGTTATGAAGGGAGGAGGTGTAATTTTTGTGCTGCTCGTCGCACTCTATATCATCAAACGCAGAAGGCGCTGGCACCCTCCCAACGTCCCCCTCCCTCCAGGACCCAGAAGCTTTCCTCTGTTGGGAGCGGCGTTGAGCATCGATGCTTCCAAGCCGTGGTTTACTTACTTTGTATGGCGCAAATCATTCGGTGGGTGCCTTACGTCTAGTTTCATATCGCAATCCTAACCCATCCCAGGCGACCTTATCTACACACGTATCTTCCATATGGATGTGCTCATCATAAACTCTGTAAAAGTCGCTCGCGACCTACTCGAACATCGATCAAACATTTACTCGGATAGGCCAAGGTTCGCAACAACAGAACCGTAAGGCTCTTCCTCTATCTCTTGCCCATTTCCTCTTTATCCATTGACCCGTGCAGGTACGGGATTGCAGATGGTACCATCCTCATGCCTTATGGGGACACGTGGCGTCTTCATCGCCGCATTTACCATCAAGCGTTAAACAGCGAAGCTGCGGCAAAGTATCGACCAATGCAGTGCGCAAAGGCTCGTCAGTTGATCGTCAATCTTGCCAATGATCCACGACATTACTCTGCGCATCTCCACACGTTCGTCTTATTGTCATTTGTGTGTTCATCGTTAAGATATCACGCAATCCAGGTATTCTACAGCGATTATCATGTCAATTGTGTACGGATACGACACTGCGCCGACAAATGACCCCTACGTCGAGTATGCTGAACAAGGCGTGAAGGCAATTTCGAAGGCCGCCGATCCAAAGGGAGCTGCCCTACTTGCAATGTTTCCATTCCGTAGGTCTCTTTGCATGAGATGTCCTCTGACTGAATTTCGTCCAAGTCCTGAAACTACCTGCATGGATGCCCGGCTCCTTCAAGGCAGAAGCGGCCCTAGCAAAGCATTATGCAACTGGTTTCCGTAAATTTCTTTTTGGGATGGCATTGGAACGAATAGTGCGTATTTACTGTCGTCTCCCAATTGGGTAGCTTGTAAGTCTCCTTAAGGCAACTGGAGTTGGCACACCTTCGATGATCAGTGATGCTGTCATGAAAAATGAGATCAACGGCAACTTGCCAGAAGTAACTCTTGCCATCAGGAGCACTTCTGCGGTTGCATATGGCGGTAGGTATCTGTGGAGAATTTATTACCCTACGTTGGCTCATACTTCAATGCAGCTGCGTCGGAAACAGTGCGATTTTTATTGATATTTCGGAGAAACATTTAATAAGTATGATATAGACATCAGGTAGCTTGAACGTGTTTGTCCTCGCCATGGTCCTATTTCCTGAGGCGCAGAAGAGAGCGCAGAAGGAGATAGATACTGTAGTGGGTTCTGACCGGTTACCGAGTTTTAGTGATAGACCTTCTCTACCTTTCGTCGAGGCCGTTTTGCGGGAGACCTTCAGGTGGTATCCTGCTTCTCCGTTGGGTGAGTTGTGGCATTTCCTTTTTGTTCATGCTGACCCTTTCGTGCCCACGCAAAGCATTGCCTCATGCAACTACTAACGAAGATGTGTATGAAGGTTCATACATTCCCAGAGGTCCGTCTACGGATAAGCGTAATGCCCCCTCCACTTATATTAACTACTTGGTATAGGGGCCACTGTTTTCGTCAATGTGTGGTAGCTTTAGTTTTTTTAGCGTCCGCGTGACCGAATCCCTGACTACTTTTGCAGGGGCATTGGTCACGACGAGCATACCTACCCTGAACCATTCAAGTTCAATCCGGAACGATTTATCAAGGAAGATGGTACACTTACCGAGGACGATTTTCCATTCGGCTTCGGCTTTGGACGAAGGTAGGCATGAGCTTCTTTGAGCGAGATTTGAACCGACGGTTATCTCAGGATCTGCCCTGGACGACATGTTGCCGATGCGTCGATGTGGATTGCCATTGCCTCGATGCTCGCAACCCTTGATTTTCTGAAAGCGAAAGACGACCATGGGAACGAGATTGATTTCTCTCCCGAGTTTACTTCTGGGTCGACTTCGTGCGTGCTTGTTCTTTCGCTGTACGAGCCTTGTTTGTAATCCGACACTCAACAGACGACCAAAACCTTTCCCGTGCCGAATTGTGCCCCGGATGACTCCTAGTACGATCGACGGCTTGACTGTGCAAGACATTTAATCTCTGCTCGCTCTTCTTTCCGCTCTTTGCATCTCAAGCTCAAGGCTTACGTCTCCAACCGCGAGGGAATGGAAATGACCGTGGTGCAGACCAGGCAAGTGCTTCTCCCAGATGCTTGAGCACGAGTGTTGTACATACGAAGGACCAAATATATTCCTAGTATCTGGAACACGCGTGAACCTGTATACCAATGTAGCAAGTACCGTGTACTCCTCCGCGCTCAACGTGGTGAAAGTCGCTGGTATCTGAGGCTCAACATGTCCGGCTTTCCCCCTTTGAAGGCGGTGATAAAGATTTTTCCTGGCGCCTCCCTCTTGGTTGTCATGGGAGATTATGTCTGATAAAGATCTGATCGGCGAATTCGAGCGGGTCCTTGTGACTTTCTCCAAGATTCGGATAAATGTCACCGCATGCGAAGAATATGTCCGGAATTACTACCCAGGCAGTGCGAGAGGGGGCAGATCGGGACACGTTTGATGCCAACTGACATCAAACTGGCATGCGATCGGACGCACGGGCTTATTTAAACCATCCCCGGTCTCCCGTTCACTATCCTTGCACCACCCCATCGTCATGGACAAGGTACAATCCAAATTCAAGACGACCAGGAGGAACTTCAAGTACCACTATCTCTTCTCCCCGGCGCTCCCCAAAAAGCCCACTCTCTTGTTCATCCACGGATTCCCGTCAACGTCGTATGACTGGTATCGGCAGATAAACTATTTTCAGCCAGAGGGATATGGACTGGTCGTCCCGGACCTTCTCGGATTCGGACAAACAGAACCCAAGTCCAATAACCCCGCCGACTTTCTGCACACCGCGATAGGGCAGGATCTGTTGGACATCCTCGACGAGGAGGGTGTCAAGAATGTGATCGCGATTGGACATGACTGGCACGTGCCGACTCGTTCTCTTTTTGCTTCTGCTCCAACTGACGTAATACACGCTAAAAACAGGGGTTCGGCCATTGCAAGCATCCTCTCCGTAAAGCATTCGGACAGGTTCCTCGGCTTCGTCTTCACCGCGGTCACCTATTATCCGCCCTCCGTTTTCCCGCCGCTTGATCTCATCCTCGAGTTTCAGAGGCAAAGGTATGGACGCCCGTTGATGGGATACTGGAAGTTTTTCGGCAAAGACGACGCTGCTAGATCGATCGAAGCCAACGTAAGTTTGGGTTTTGCACGTCCAGAGACGTCCTCATTCCCCCCGCCTTCACAAAATAGATTGACTCATTCCTCGACGTGGTTTATCCCGCCGATCCTGAAGTATGGAAGACGTATATTAACTTGCCTGATGCGTTGGAGGTATTCGTCAGGCAGCGGGGAAGGCTTTCAAGAGCACCCTACGTGACTCCCGAGGTACGTGTCCACGCCATCGTCCCGGAAATGTATGAAACAAATGCTGAACGCCCGATGAAGCACTATGAACACATCAAAGCATCCCTTCTTCAGGGAGGGTTAAGCAGCTCCCTCAACTGGTACAAGAGCAACCTACAGGGCGTCAACAATGGTATCAGAACAAGTACGTCCTGCCGGTCATTTTGTTTCTGCTGCAGAGACGTGACTGGTGTTCAATAAAGCGGTCACTGAAGAAGATATCAATATCAGAAAGCCAGCTTTCCTGGCTGTGGCAAAATACGACTTTGTTTGCCTCCGCGAATTTGCCATCACGGAAATTGAAAAGTATGCCAAAGGTGGTCTGACGATTGTAGAGCTCGATGTGGGGCACTGGCTACAGCTGGAGAAAGCTGATGAATACAACGAAGCGCTTGACCGCTGGATGATGAATACGTTTGATTTGTAATCAGTAGCCAGAAAAGAAGGTATAGCTGTCATAAGATATACATGTAGTTGTGCATAACCTTTGCAACCCGGTTTCTTGTGGAATTAGGGTGCCACACGGCGAATATCCTCGTGCAAGGAAGGCTTCAGAACCGATGTAATCAATGAATACCCGTCTAGTACCTGTTCCCATAAACCCAATTAAAGACAAGAACAAAGATAAGGCAAATAGTGGGTACGCGTGGAGGTATGCAGTTTGCACAAATACAGGTAATGGAATAGGATCGATTACGACCTGACAACCGATCAGCGTTCATATATTGACTTAAATCCCAGAGCAGAATGATATTGGAAGGAAACACGCACATTCTGTAATCTACTTTTGTAGGTTCTTCGCCTGCGGTATACTCGACAGCGATGTCCAAATCCCGGTTGTTCCGCGCATTGGGGACACACGAGAGCGTGCCGGTTATTTTTTCGCCCTCGGAAATCGTGATCGTGGAGGGTGTGTAGAACACGGTTTGTCTTGTTGTGGCTCGTCAGCGCCGCGCTCGGTGAGCAGTGCGACAAATGCCAGAATCAGAGACGCGAAGGATCACTCACTTCCAATGTGTGTATTGTGCATGAGGTCCAGTCGAGAATTGAATCTTCTTATGGGTGCAGTCAAATGTTATGTCAAACCACGCGAGAAATGCGTGAATGTCTGAAAATAACAAGTCAGATGGGAGAGGGGAGATAAAAATGATACAATATACAATCATTCCGAGTCGCAGTAAGCGTGAACGGGGCAGTGAAAGTCAGATCTTCTTTTTTGGCAGTGAGCAAGTCAATATGCTGCTAATGGTTAGCGTCCACAATGTTGCGTAGAAAAGCTCGCCAACCTTCAGCATATATGGATCGGTGACTACTGCTTTGAGTTCGACGGTGTCGACCAGTGGCTCCCGCAGTGCGATGTCCTTGATACAAGAGTAATCAAACCCATAAACATTGTCCCAAACTAAAAACGTCTGGTTAAACGAGAATGAACAGCACCGAGGCGGCATCTTACAGTTGATTTTCTCCTCCTTGTAATCCTGGTCCTCGATAGCAGCCAAATACATCCTTGCGTTGTCAGGGAACATGCAACCACCGGGTTTCAAATACTTGTCTCGAGCTAGCAGGACCGTGTCGAGCATGGACTCGTAGAGTAGGAAATAACCCATCCACTCAGAGATGATGATGTCGAACTGTGTTATTGGTAGTTCGGCCTCTTCGAGTTTGCCCTTGACAAGGGTGATGGCTAACGGCAAACATCGATTTGAGCGACGTGCAATCAATTTCCAGTCTGGGATACGTACTGTCTTTGAAACCATTAATTTCTATGATTCTTTGTGCTTGATCAATGATATTTGACATGTCGATCTAAAAGTCGGCTAATGATCAAGTCTTTTCTTGTCACAGCATTGATGAAGTTGCTCACGCCGACGACGTGAGCCGCCCCGGCCTTGGCAGCAAACATACTGAGGATACCGGTCCCACAGCCAACATCGAGCACGGTCTTTCCTTTAAACAGATGACCATTATCCAGGATCGCTGCACGATATGACCCAGTACGGACAGAGTCCTTTAACATCTCTTCATGAATGCCTGTTTGATAAGATGCAACGTATAAGATGCACAGAATACAGATTCAATGGCGATCTCGCACCAAAATGCGCGTAAGAATCGGCATAGCTGGAAGAGAAAAAAACAAGTAGAATCAGAATCCGACGGAAGAGAGTGCAGATATGAGCGAACTAGTCTCTAGAGGTCATAGAGCCTGATGACGGATCGTTTGAGGAGGTAATACCGTCCATGTCGAAAATTGTCTAGACGATATGAGTAAATGTCCGCGTTTTCCAACCTGTCCGGCACTTTCGCGCGAGCATCTCCCTTTCCCGCGGAGCTCGAAAGCGTGTCTGCGCCGACACGGCATTGAGTCTAAGCTCATCGGAGGTTCAATCTGTGGTTGCCGTGCTATACCACGTGACCTGCCGCCGCGAGTCACTGTGCAGTCACTGCAGTGCTTCCCTCCGCAGGCCCGCAGCTCCCTTTCTGTGCTACTTCAACTGCCTGGCTGTCCCCTTTCATGATCATCGACTCCAGTTCAAACATGGTGCATCTTGGACTACTCTTCTGTCGTCCGCGACGCTAATAGCACTATCTAGGTCACTTACGTAGACACCCCTCCTGCTTATGAGTATATTACTGGGCAAGGACCGAACGAGAGTGAGTGGATCTTCAACTTTCTTGTAGAATATACGTTGATGGACGAGAAGATGCACAGTCGTCTCGCCAACTCGACCAGCAGCAGCCCAAGGCATCGGAGCAACACACTCCCTCATCCACTCCGGTCGTTACGCTCCACGTAGCGCCAGTCCCCGTGATGCCCCAGCCTAGAGTCTACCACTATCAGAATCCAGTTACAGGGGAACATCTAGCATCACTTCTACCGCCGGATCACCCTGAAATGTTGTGCCTACAACAGGGTGGCCATATACCACAAAGCAAGTTTGGCATCCTTGGCAAGTCCTGTTTTTTTTAAAAATTTGGCTGCGGTGTGTCAACTTACCTGTCTTAGGTGTATTGGCGGCGATAATCTGGTTCCCCCTCGGAATTGGCCTCTGTCTTCTTGACCGTCGAGTCCAATGCAAGCGTTGCGGCGTCGTCATAGACGATGGTATATGTGGTTAAGTTCTGCTTGTATATCATGCCTTTTTTGGACTTTGATTTATTATGACATGACCTTGTTGTATTTATACAATTCAACTCATGATTCCACGCTTTTCTGGTTTCATTCCCCCTTCAAACCTGATACGTTTTTTGTGAACGTGCTTCGAATCGAGCAAGTGTGAACAAGGATGACGGGCACTACCATTAGCTCCGACTCCCCCGGTGTTCGGTACCTTCGGTGTTCTATTCCAGGAGAGACTCGCAGGACCTGTCGAGATAAGATCAACCTTTGGCAGGTACGAGTTTTACCTCTCTTTTGTAAGCGGTCTGGACCGCCCGCCGCTTAGACCGTTACGCGTTACGCCAAACGCTTATGGTTCGGTATCCCTGTCCGTCTGCCTCTCAGGGCGTGAAATTGGTGAGGTTCTCGGACTCGAGCAGCCGCCCTTTAATATGTACAGTATGAGCTTGTATACCAGTAGGTGGCGTACAGAAGGAATGCTCATCTTGGAGCGATCATGGAACGACGGGTGATCGCCGTGCTGCGCCGGTATGCCAGATGAGTCTTACATTTTCAGCCGATGTTCTATCATGAACTTTTGGTACACCGGTGCAGGTATCATAGCCTCAAGCCGGCGGACTTAGTACTGCTGCGTATAAGACGGGAGTTGCCTCGCTGTCAATTGGCATACCCATGGACTCCCAACTCACTCTAGTCGACTCTCTTGATCCCACTCCTCCAGAGGAAGACATCATTTTGGTATTCGACGACGACGACGATATGAGGAATACCACATTGCGTATCCGCGGTGCAAACCTACCGAGTTACTATGTCGACACCTCCAAAAACACCACGACAGTCTGGGCAGGAGACTGCTTACTTGCAACCATCACGCGAAGGACGTTTCGACCCGATCAAATCACCTTTCCGGGTCTCAGTCCGATGAACCTTGGACGCTGGCTCAAAGCACCAAAGCTATGGCGATTGTGAGTGTTAGATAATTAGTGAGTGACGGATCGACATTTGATCTGAGATGTGGACAGTCCTCTTGAGTTTTGCGACTGTGGTAGACAATTTGAATGGAGACGGAGCCATTTGGGACTCGTGGTTCGTCGTGACGCGTCTTGTGCGCTGACAGTACACCCAACAACTTGTGCAGTTGCGCGAACCTGGTCGCCCTGATGACATTCTGGCATGGTTCTCGAAAAGGAGGGATTTCGGCCCGGGGGACCATCTGATGTGTGCTGCGTATCTCGCCATCAAACCCGAAATAATCCGGATGCAAGATGTGATCGTGTTGTCTTGCCTGTTGGCAGAGCACAAGCTACGATTCATGGTTGCTGAGGACGGAAACTCGGTGTTTGACACGATGATAGTAGGTTTCTAAATGTTTGAACGCGCGACCGATAGAGTGTAAGATTGAATTTTTAGTGGGCTTGCACATACTGTCTTATTTATATGTAGCGTTACTTTGCATGGTTGCGTTGATACTACGTACACCATTCCAATCTGCCACCGTCGACCTACCTCCCATGCAAGAGTACTTGCACATGGCCACCCGAGTCTCATGTCGCCGCCGGTCTCGGTGACCAAGGTGGCATGGGCTGGTTCACGACTCAGCATTTGCCGTCGTCTCGAGTGCAAGCGAATTGAGTTTCGCGCCTTCTGCACGACTTCCACGAATGTCTTCTCCGTAGTCGTATATTGAACAACAAGGCTCCAGGTCTAGCCATGACGTATACACCAGCTTGTTTTGCGGCATCAAACCAAGGTTGTAAATCCCTGAATACTTCCAAGTAAAGTGACCGCACTGGCATCCTGCGAATTGGTTGTGGTCATCGTGGACATCACGGCACGAGTGTGAAGTGGTATACCTGTATGAATGCATTTATCCACTGAAGAGGAACATGGATCATGATAGAGTACTCATCCCAGGTAACCTAGAAAACGTTGGACGACGCCAGTGAGGTATATCTCGCATGACGAGCGCACTAGTATAACCTACATTGTTTTGTAATCCCTCCGTCTCTTGTCTTGAAAAGTAGAGGTCGCGATCGGCGCGGGCTCTCGGCGATGCGAGTGACCAAGTCGCTCCCAATATCCAAAAGGGCGACGAACACTGAATGGGACGCACCGTGCACCGTGCCACGGAGTCTGGTGACCACCCTAGACTAGAGGTGAGATCCTCGCATCCTGGATCGACTTGCCGTTGCTCGGAGGAGCACTTCCTAAAGGCTGCCGGCTGGAAAATTGAAATACCGTTGTGATCACCTATGACCACTGCACGTGACTTGAACTAGTACTACTCTCGATCTAACGTCTCGCTTTGAATGCAGACTCCAGTGCACGACACGTCCACACCGTCGCGGAAGCGCTCTAAATGGGACGAGGAGGATCCCGACGCTGAAGAAATTCAGAGACGGCAACAATCCCTCAAACGTCGCATAAAGTCGGCTCAGAGTGCACGCACCCGTAGTCAAATGCCTACGGATCCATCTCCGCCTCAGCGACCCCGCCAAAACCACCCTGCCACACATAGTGCCTTCGTACCCCTCAGAACCTCACATCCTCCAATCCGGCCGTCCCGCTCTGTATACTGTTACGAGCGACTCAACCAAATAGAAGAAGGTTCCTATGGCGTTGTATTCCGCGCGAGGGACAAAGAGACGGGGGATATTGTCGCCCTTAAGAAGCTCAAACTCGACGAAGAGAAACATGGATTCCCGATCACCGCACTTCGTGAGGTCAGTGCTCTCATGGCTTGTCAGCATGAAAATGTAGTTCGAATCCGCGAAGTTGTTGTCGGTGACACCTTGACACAGTGAGTGCAGCCGTCCAGTCGCCTTCGATATTGCGATCGAAAAACTGCCAGAGTCTACGTAGTGATGGATTTCATCGAGCATGACCTCAAGACGCTCCTGACCCTGATGCCGTCTCCCTTCTTGCAGTCAGAAATCAAAACTCTGATGTTGCAGCTGTTATCTGCTGTTGCTCACTGTCATTCCAATTGGATTTTGCACCGGGATCTGAAAACTAGTAATTTGCTCATGAACAACCGCGGAATGATCAAGGTAGCTGACTTTGGTCTCGCACGAAGATACGGTGATCCCGTCGGGGTAGGGGGTTTGACCCAACTAGTGGTGACCTTGTGGTATCGGTATGTTGGAAGTTGCTATTCTTTTTCATGCTTCCCTTACACATCTCAACAGTGCTCCGGAAATCCTCTTGGGAGCTACCAAATATTCAACTGCCATTGACATGTGGTCTGTGGGATGTATCTTTGCGGAGTTGCTCTTGAAAGAGCCTGTTTTTCAGGCTCAAGGAGAGATTGAACTCATATCCATGATTTTTAAGCTCCTTGGCCCTCCCACAAGCACCTCCTGGCCAGAATACTCCAGTCATCCTCTCGCCAAGACCATCACCCTTCCTGCTCCACATGCTCACCAGTTTCGCCAGCGATTCCAGTACATGACAACATCTGGGATTGATCTTTTGATGTCGTTCTTAACATACGACCCAGTGCAGCGCATCTCTGCTGAAGAAGCCCTGCGTCATCCTTATTTTACGTCAGTCGTCATCGTTGTTATTTCCATATTACCAATGTCTTGCATGCAGTGAATCCCCTCTTCCAAAGCATCCAGATCTCTTTGCTTCGTTCCCATCAGTCGCTGCCGGAGAAAGGTAAGTTCAACTCTTCCCCCCCATGACAAAGCGCATGACTTGCCTGGTACCCAGACGCAAGAAGCCATTTGATAGCCCGTCTGCACCCATGCGTGCTGCAAATTACATTAAACTCGCGGAGAATGATGTGCTATAGTACGCAGTGCATGATATGTCTGTTAGGGATTCCGAAAATGCATGTAAGGACTGCAACGCGGCCAAGAACACTGCCTGACTACGGCTACTGGCCATTCAATTACTGACGCATTCTCTGAATCCACGTCCCGTGACTCTGCACCGCCAAGTGAGCTGTGATCACGCCCGGAACGGCAGTACAGTCTGTGCACACCACTCCCAACAATATCACAAGATGGCATCCGACTCGTCGATGCATGCGTGCCCTCAAATAGAATATGTGATATTCGATATGGATGGTACTGGATCGCACCACTTGTCTCAACGCTCCTCACACCAAGGCTCTCCAAACAGGATTACTGATCGACACCGAATCGGTGTATACCCAAGTAACAAGTACGCATCGCCAAATGGCCGATGTCCGCGTGATTGATCGTGGAGATAGATGATATCCTCGCACCACACGGGGTGCAGATGACCTGGGAGATCAAAGCAGGTCTCATGGGCAAAGGTACATCAAATTCCTCCCCAAGTCCGAGTCTGATTCTAACCCAACGACCTCTGATCTGACTCTGACACGTTTCCCCCTTGGACCCCAAGTCGAACAAGAAGCATCCGTCCAGCTCCTCTCCTTCTTCCCAGGTATTGCACTCACGCCCGAAGAATACATTGCACAGCGTACCATCGGCCAAGACCGTCTCTGGCCTGCCGTCCGTCCCCTCCCCGGCGTCCCCAAACTCATCGCCCATCTCGCCAGGCACAAGATCCCGATCGTGGTCGCCACGTCGTCAAAGCGCCGCAATTTTCTGCTCAAATCGGCTCATCTTCACCAGGAGATCTTTGCGTATTTTGGGTGCGGCGTAGAGGGCACGGAAGAAATGGTCGTTTGTGGGGATGATGTGTCTGGCAAGACGAGCGGGAAGCCGGAGCCGTATATCTTCCTTTACGCGGCTCAAGAGAAGCTAAGGAGGGACGTAGGGGATGGGGAAGAGAACGTAAGCCCCGAGCATGCTTTGGAGAGGAGCAGGGGCCTGGTCTTTGAGGACGCGATTCCGGGGGTCGAGGCAGGGAAGAGAGCTGGAATGTCTGGTACGACCTTTTTTTTGGCGAAGGATTCGGTGCTGATGCTAACTCTAGTGGTATGGGTTCCCGACCCCAACTTGTTGGCTATGGAGTACTCAGGGAAGCATATACCAGATGAAACGCTACGGTCCATAGAAGAGTTTAGGCCCGAGAAATGGGGCCTCCCTCCTTACGACTCCATAGTCCGCGGAGTAACAGGGGTGAAACAGGTGAAACACGAATGACAAATCTTTACTTTTGTACTGCTTTTAGAGAACATCTGATCAGAAATACGACCCAGCTCCAACATACGTGCGCGTCGCAGTTCCTTCCGTCTTGTCGTCATCGTCGCTGCTATCGTCATCAACCGTGCCATATCTGTTGTTATTCGCTTGACCGTCAATCCGTAGCGCCTCTATACCTAGTGTTTCATCCTCAGACTCCTGAATTCTGTTACGTGTCCGCGGCGACCGCCTCTGGTAGCCCTTGGATCCAGGCCCGAACGCTGGATCCGGAAATACGTATGGTTTCGCTGTGACTGCCATCCTTCCCTCGGGTATCAGGGTTTGCAGTCCCGACGGTTTCGGTACCGAGTCGAATATTAACTAGACAGGGAATCAGACGCAAATGTCCAGCAAAGACATTGCGAGGGGCATCGGGGGAATATGAGTAACAAACGACGAATCTCGTCAAGCATCGAAAACGTTACCCACCGAGTCATTCAGCTTTCGGTAATGATCTAGAAAAACTTTCACGGACTTCAATTCCTTCTCGATTCTTGCCTTCCTGCCATCATGATCTCGGCCTTTGGCCGCATCTCGTCCGATACCTAACCCCTTTGAGAGTCGTGGAGTGTGGAGATCTTCGAGCTCCTGCTGAACCCACTTGAGAAACCCTACCGCTTCCCCTCCTTTACCGGGCTTTGCAGTCTCGCCTGCATCCACCCCTAACCACTTGTGAGCGATCGCAGTGTGGAATTTACTTTCCCTCTCAAGGTACTTTAACAAGTCTGTGGACACCTCTCCCGAACCTCCCCGGGCCCCGACATCGTTCTGAGACTTGGACGTGGACCCAAAGCTAGCTTTGAGTCCAGACGTAAGGCTGGATTTCGAGGACGACATGGCTAATGTGCGTGCGGACGAATACAGCGCTGCACAGTCGAGGTGGAGCTTCGCAATAAGCGCGGTAGAAGGGTGTGACTTGGGGAGAGGCGGGCCAGGGGAAAGGGTGCTCTCAAATGCGGCTTTGGAGAGGAGTTTGCGAATGGCAAGCGATTGCGCATCTGCGAGTGCCATCCTATCATACACAGTCATTAGCGATGCATCGGCAAGAAATGCATGGAACGGCCGGACTTTGCCAAAGCCCCATTGACCTCCTTCCATAAATCTGGCGGCCTCACCCATCCTCCCCCACCACCGCTCCCGACCTTGTCCAACTCGCTCAACACACCATCGCTGATCGCTGAGAACACACCGCTTGCTCTACAGAGGAGTGTCACTCCGAAATTGAGTGTTTCGTCCTTTTCCTTTCTCACTTTCTCGGTTATCGCGGGTTCGTATTCGTATGCGCCGAGTGAGGCGGTGACGGAGTGAGAGAAATTTGAGAGGGCCATGGCATAGGTGAGAAGGGTGCTTGCGAGATCTGCCTGTAGGGACGGTAGTCGGAGCCGCGGGGAGGCGTTGAACAACGTAGCAGAGAGCGTCGTTCGCCAAGAGAACACTGTCAGTGGCAGTCAGCGAACGAGATCATCATCATTGCATTGTCCAGGTTGAAAAAGGAGTTACCAGGTTCGTACTTGAACTGCAATTCATCTGACTGGATGCATGCGATAATGCCGCGCAGGTATGGGATGTAGTCATCGAGGACCTGTTGGGCCAGTCATGCGCACGCGGGCGTCATGGTGGAGTAGTGGGGAGACACACCTTGATGATGCGCAGATAATCTCTCTCCTCGCTATCGGTTCGCCGAGACTGTTTGAGTACACCCCTCATGTTGGCTCTCGCCTGCGTTGCGTCGGCGATGCGGGATGTGTATACATTTCCCTGTGTGGTGTCGATGGTAAAGTCGGAGAAAGAGATTGATCCGGTGGTTGGTAGCTCGTAGATGTAGCTCGTCATCGATCTGGCGACTAGTGACTCGGAGGCGAGGTGGCTGATCAAAGCACGCAAAAAATAATGACCTGACCCTGGCTCGAACAGGAGACCTTCTGTGTGTTAGACAGATGCGATAACCAACTACGCCATCAGGCCGTTGGATTCATACTGTCAAGCATTTCCTATGTACCAGATAGGCTGTTCGTGAGAACATGTTGTGTTTCTACCCTGGAAGACTACATTTAGCCTAGCCATGTTACTCGATGAGGAATCGAGTGTGCAGGGTTGAACAGCCAGGGATCTTAGCAACTGTCTCTGCACGCATAATTCATCTCCGAAGTTGTGTCAGGCACGCTGGCGGAGAAAGGACGTGCTGATAGACTTGGACTGGCGTATCGGCTAAGGTGTCCGGTATGCGCACGTGGGATTTCGACGGTATGACGCACGTGAGGACATATGAGCTGAATCGGTTGCCTCACCTGGTCGGGGGTCGGAGGACACGTGGACACACGTGGATGACGCGTGGTGCGGTGGAAGAGGATGTCCTCGGCGCAAAGCTGGATGGCGGAGGAGGAAGCGGAATGATCTGCCTTCCGTTCTTGGGGTTATGATCACATGCCACGCGATACCACGTGGGAGATTCTCGATAAAAAGTGAAAATTTAAAATTTAAATAAATAAAAGAGAGAGGGACGTTAAAGATACTCTGATCTCGTCCAGTCTGTTGTTTCGTTCTTTTTTTCTGTTCTTTTGAATTGTTTTTGTGTTTGTTTTCTTCTCGTCTGTTTGTTTTCTGTCTATACGTTTATCGTCATCGTCGTCATGTCCAACAACATCGGTCAACGCATCGCCGACCCCCGCCAGCTCTCTGACGAGCTCGGCCTCAGCGATGATCTGTACGTCCTCCTCCTCCTCCTCCTCCTCCCGCTGACCATCCTACAGCCAGTCCGATATGTACTCTGGTCTCGCCAACTACACCTTTGGCACTCACCGTGCCTCGCTCGCACCCCACGACGCACGCATGGACGCGACCGACTCGATCAGCCCTCTCACCCTTCCCCGTCTCAGTCCTGATCGCACTCCACGTCCTTCCGTCTCCGTCCATACGTCTTTGCCCCCTCATTCTGTCAGCAGTCATCCTTCGCAGGGTACGGGACGCCCAGCTTCTTCTCTCTATGCCTCTTCCCAGTCACGTCGCTACTCTTTCACGAGCCTGGATCAGCCACACTCCACCCCAATCATCCCCTCTGGCTCAGTGTCCTCCGCCGTGTCTGGGTCGGATAGCGAGAAAAGCGAAGATCCCTCCTCATCCACAGATCCGATCCTCGCTGCCTTTTACAGTTCTCGGCGTGGAAGGCTCATGTCTGACACCGCCTCCCAGCACACCTTTGGTCGTGCCTCCCATTCGCATGGGTTCAACGCAGCATCGTTTCAAGATGGGGCAACTCCGTCATCCTCGTCCGTGTCCGTCACTACTTCGCGTTCCAGCTCTCGTACTAGCATGCGAACCACAGGCCAATTCAGCAGTGACGACGAACTCGAATTTGACTATTACGACGAAGGCAATGCCTCGCCAGTCACTTTCGCCAACTACGATTTACCAGACATCGACGAAGATGCCGACCTTGTCGACCCTCGCCCTCCCTCCATTCATTCTTTCGTACCCGATGGAAGGCGAGGAAGCCTACCTATGGCAATCCCTGGCATTGTACAACCCAGTGATGCCTTTAGCACCCGCAGTCGGGAGGGTAGCATACTCACCGTACGTCGCCCCAGTCGAAGCTGGGACGACACCAGTACACACCGTTCATCCCATAGCGGAGAAGATCCATCTCTCCTTCTCCCGAGATCCGAACCTCTTTCTCGCGCCGATTGGCGCTCAGTAGCGCAGCTACAGGCACAACAAGCACCAGAACAAGAACAAGTGCAAGAGCAAGTGGCCGCGCCCAGTAACTATGGTTTCGACATGCAATACATTCTTTCAAGGCAGTCCGAGGGCAGTATACGCTCTGTTGGCTCCCGTCTCTCGTTTGTGCACGTCTCTGCGGGTCCTCGCAGGTCCTCGCCACACCTCCTCCTAGGGGCGGGGAGCACCACTACATTACCTTTACCTTTTGAAGACTCCTTTATGAGGCACCTTCGCAAACACGATCGCGCTTTTGATGATGATCGCTATTTCTGGTCATTTCAACGAGAAAGGGCAGACGCCTCGAGTAGTTCCTCGCGCCGAAGGCAACAAGCACACCAACATCGAACGGACAAGTCAGGGAAAGACACAGGTCCGCGAGTGCAGGAGATGTGGCGTTGCGGTCACGTCGGCCGCTTCAAGGTCGACAAGCTAGTGTTTAAACGTACGTCTGCACGGTCCCTTTCCTTTGACCCGCCAGGTTGATTATCTATCATCTCTCGTGTGATCCAAACTTTGTTCGGATGCGCATCAAACAGCACATTCCGCGGATTCTGCCAAAGGTACACAACAGCGAATCCATGTTCGCCACATACCAGACCCTTTCCTCATGGGCAATACCACGAGCGGACCCCATAGCGTCATCCACAAGCACTCTCGAGCTATCGCGTTTTCGGTTTTTCGTTCCCATGCCCTGTTTAACAACCGTCAGGCTGGAGGGACTGGAACTGGTCCTTCCAGCACTCAGACGCACATGAACATGCGATCGGGAATTATGCTGGCGCCGAAGAAGGTGCAGGAACAGTATACCAGTACGAAAACGACGAGGCAGCTCAGTACTCACGGGTTGCTTGAAGCCGAAGCACGAGGGAACCGTCGTGGTACTCATGGCGTTTCATTCCGCGAACGGGATTCTCGCGATAAGGAAAGGAGGCGAGGGCGGGAGAAGGGAGACAGAGGTAAAGGCAAGAGCAAGCTCAAAGACAAAAGCGACAAGAAACCTCACCGCGCGAAGCCGGCAGAGGGCACGGAATCCAGTAGCGCAGGGAGCGTTACCAATAGCAAACACGTGATTTCCGCTGCCGAACGGCCCACGGTCCAATTCTCCCCTAGCATATCGTCTTTAACGACCCGTGATTCGATTAGCCGTCCAGTCTCGCCGTCATCGTTGCTGCCCCCCTCAGTCACCGATTCTGCCAGTGTTCTAGACAGCGAAATGTCTTCGATTCCATCCATTCGCTACAGCGAGCACCGTGACTCACTCGACTCGGACGACCGCTTCCCTACGCGGACGACTCACGCTGAAGCCTTCAGCGCACTAGATCCAAATGATATCGAGAACTTGCGTGCGAAAGTCACCAGCCGCACAAACGTCGATTCAGGTTCGACATTTGAACGTTTCCTGCGTGTCTTCCGCGGCACTTCGAGAACCGACGACCACTCGTCTGGCGCTCAACCTAGAGCGTTTCAACCTCCATGGTTGACCACTGCCGGCCGAGACCAACAAGAAGAGAAAGATCGTGTTCTCAGCGATTTAAATGCCTCTTTCAGAGATGTCGGCCTCCTACATACGAACCCCCACAAACCGTCAAAGACGTCTTCGAAACGGAAGTCTAGTCAGGGTATCCTTGATCAGATTCCGGAAGACTGTCTCTACATGCTCTTACCCCTTTGGCCGGGCGAAACTGACACAGCGAGCGTCCATGCTGAGACCAGCAGTGCCGCGTCGTTTGTCACGGTCCCAGAGAACCGGCAATACTTGCTCGTCTACTACGTGCAGTTCACAGAACCTGGTTCGAAAACCCAAAAACTCGAGAAGAAAAAGGCGAAGCATTCACATTCGTCGGACAGCGGTGTCGAAATAGACCCCAAGGCTGTCTATCTCCCTTCATTCCGCGCCGTGGCCCGGGTGGTCACCTACGACGAGCTGCGGTTGAGTGGCGTCCGCGTTCCAAGCGATGGCCTGGCCATCAACGGCCCCGAATGGGAAGCGATCAGTTACCCTGCTAGTATCCCCCTTCAGGACGCCCAGAACTCGCACGTTGTCGTCTGTCAATGCCTCGGTCGGGACAATGGATTCGATTTCCTGGAGGATGGCCTCCACGAGTTGGGGCTTTGTACGCGGGAGGAGCTTTCTCAACTCGATCGTTTTTCCGAGACAGAGGAACCGCAAATCAAGATGTTACTCACCCCGATTGGCAGAGCTGCCGTCGAGATGATCTGGCTCGGCTGCCTCGCAATCACAAGTTTCGGCCCTTCGTGATAATACCCCTCGCGCTCCCGCTGATCTTTTGATGTATCATAGTGAGTTATTTATGATTCGCCTCTGTCGAATTCTTCTGTCTCTGTGGTGTTTCCTTGTCCAATTATTTTTTCTGCTTTTCATCAATTTATATAACCAACTACTATCATATCTATGCGGCGCATCTCTTCACACCCATGCATTGGTAGGATTTAGACTCCATGTACATCTATGCGGTCTGTTTCTATTACATACCCTTGTGTCATATTCTGCGATCTTCTTGCTTTCACTTTGCGATTGTACACAATTTCCCTCACACCATATTCGTCTTCCAACGTTAGTCGTTGCTTAATTACTCAGGTGTAGCACCAGTTCCGTGCTGAAATGGCTTTGAATCATTGTGTAACCCATTATTCTCGTGTACGTTTTGCAAGTCCATCAAGTGCGATAGGAAGGGAAAAGGTAGGAATACAAGACCATCTCAATCGACTACGCCCCGCATGTAGCTAGTTGCCCCCACAGATAGACAACTCCTTCATCTCCTGAAGGACGCCCTCGACCTATGATCACGTCGGCAAGCCACTCGCGCATTCGAAGCGAATGAAACCCATACCTGAGCATCTAGCTGGCCAGCAGCGTAATCATCCCTGACGCTATCCGCGAAATATCTAAAGACAAACAGACGGACGTGGTGAGCTGGGCGGGTCGGGTCACTGTGAGCGAAAGAAAGAGCCCACCTCTGCACCGTGCTCATCTTTTCGTAACCATCCTCTGCAAACTTGCATTGCATCCGTATCATGGCCTCGAAGCTGGGGTCGAAATAGGGCACGCGAAGCTCAAGCAGCTGCGGTAGTTCCGCTATGAGCTGGTCGTTGAGCAATTCAAAGACTTCTTTGGCGTCGTCGTGCTCCTGTTGTGCCTTGTATCCAAAAAAAAAAGGAGGGTTCGGACGATGGAAATGTACGGTGACGAGCACGAACCTTGGGCAGCTTAGTCGGATCCTCGCTCGGTTTCTCGATCGTCTTGCGTAGTTTACTCCTCGCTGCATCGTAATCGAGCAACTTTGGACCTAGGTCAGCAAAAGGGGATCTCGTATGGACGACAGACAAACCCACCTTTTTGTTCCGCTTCGATATATGCTCGTTGATAATGGGAAAGTAGGCATTCATCTTGCCGAGCGGTTCCATGATGCACGTCCGATACGGTGCTTCCTATATTAAAGAAAAAGATCAACCACGATCGCAATCTCCGAATCCCAAACGACACCCCAGGGCCGACATCGTCTCACGTACCATTTCTCTCTGGATGCTATTGTCCAGATCTTCGACGGCACTCTTGAAGGCATGTCCCGCCACTGCACCATCAGACATCCGATCCGACGCACTATAAAAAATCGAAATCGTATCTGCTAACCGGGCCTGGGCAGAGGTCATGGCTAGCATGGGGACGGCGTGTCAAGATGCATCGACAGCGGTGCCAAGTGTGTTGACGGGACTCACACCTCATGGCATCGCTGTATGTCTTGCTGTCCTTTTGCAGCGCCTGGCATTCCTTTTCGAACCTGGGTCAGAGAGTGAGAGGTGAGTGCGTCAAGGAGTGTGGAGGCGGACAGGCGTGGTTGGACTCACGCGCGGTATTTGGACTCTTCGTCTGCAAACTCGCGATCGACGGTGCGTTCTATTTGACCGGTCTTTTGCAAGACCTTGAGGGGGGCCAACGGTTGGTCTGCAGGGTGCCAAGGATGAGAGAGTAGTGACTGCGCACCGTGGTCCCAGCCCTGTTCAAGGACTTCTTGAAACTGCGGGAAACGTGAGTTTAGACCGTCGACCGGACAACGATGTGTGGATACCCTGTCCAACTCATCTAGTGCAAGAGTCTGTGATTAGATTTGAGCAGAATATGAGTGCTGAGCAAGTACTAAGTTACGTCGATCTGGGACAGGTATACAAGCAATTACGTAAAGCGAGCAACAAATGTTCATTCATTCTCGGTTACCACTAGTGTACATGAAGCATAGAACGTAGAAACAGTTATCAGAGCAGACAAAACGATCGCGTCCAAGACCCTGCTTGATGCGCCATGTACAGCCCAAATCATGTCAGTCGATTTTCCAGACTTGAGCTCGAGGGACCAGACGTGAGTCTATCCAGCAACGGGGTTCCGCCTCGCGCAACACCGCGGCCGCGTCCTCTTCCAGAATCACCTCTCCCCCTGCTCGGCTCGCCCCTACCTCGTCCACGGGGCTACAATCCAACGTAAGTAAAGAGATTCTTTCAACAATGCCGTACAATTACCGGAAAACGCTGAGTGTCATGGATCCGCGCCAATAGTTCGGGTTGAGTTTCCATGCTTTCCTCTGTCATCGGTTCGTAAACCTGACCTAACCTGGCGTCGTCTGTGTAGTGTTGGTCCGCCATTGCGTTGTAAACAGGCACAGATGGCTGATACCGATGGTAGGTGTCGTCACCCTCTGTTCTTCTGTAAGATTGTTCCCAACGAGCGACTGGAGACGTGGGCTCCTCAGATGTATATGTCCTATTGTCATAATTTGCCCTCGACATGTCAAGGGGATAAGGGCGACTGCGATCAATGGGAGAACTGGGAGCACGGTAGGCAGCGCGACGCTCATCAGATTCAGAATCAAGGCGCCTGTCCCGGTGCAACCGATAGGAGTCTACCCGGTCGCGATCATGATCCTGAGCTACCCAAATATCGCCTCGTTGTCTGCGGGCTCGGTGACCGAATTCATTGTCGGTATATTCTGAAGGTCGTTTTCTCCCCGTGGTTGGTGAGGTAGCGCGCATTGGTTCAGCTCGAGGTCCATTGGAAGAATGCTGTGGACGCCAGGAGTCGATTGGGCGATGAGATTGAGTTGGTGATGTGACAAGCGGTCGAGACGTAACGGACGGAGGAGAGTAATGGTCTGACATGCGGCGGGAGGAGCCATTCGCATTGGATGCCCTGCGATGTTCATCGGTGAATCTTCTATTATTCCTTGATGGATCTTCCCCATCCATTTCATGGGACAGAGTAGCACTAGCAGGCTCTGAGGGAGTAGTGTCGCCATTTTCACCATGATTCCGAGTAGGTCTCTCGCCTGTATTGATGCGGGACTCTTGTGCCCGTGATTCCGTATACACCGGACTTAAGAGAAGGGAATTCGCAGTCTCGGAGGGAGCTGGTGGCTGGACAGGGGCATTCATTGCCTGGGAACTCGGGGTGTCTCGTGGGGTTGCTTCTTTGGGTCGTTCGTTAACGGTGACCTCCACTTCCCTCCTTGTTAATTCATTGCTCTTCGGTGGGTGAGAACTGGACGAATCTTTCTGAGCTGCGGGTGCTTCAGAACGTTTCTTGAACATCCGCGGACGGGGTGGGGGGATTATTGCAGGGCGAGGAGGAAGTGAGGCCGGAGGATTAGTTGAAAGCGAGGCTGGCACAACTTCTTCATGTGCTTCCTTCTTCACAGAGTCGTAGGAATTTTCCTCGCTTTTCACAGAAATTGTCCGTACACTACGATCACCACTATCATTCCCTTCGACACGGCCGCGAAATCGCTTCAAATGGCGAAGGTTTACGTTTTGTTGGGTGGGAGAAACACCAGCAAGTGGTCCAATATTAATATTCAGTTCTTGACTGGCCCCGCTCGTAGCCTCCAGAATAGTTTGCGACTTTTGAGTTCGCGAAAAGGCGGACTTGTAATCAGGGGTTGGGCGGCTTTCTGCATTGACTGCTCGAATGGACCCTGATGCGGGCTGCGCAGGAAAAGAAGCACTGTGGCCTCCATCCGGGACCACAGAAACGGCAGGAGATGTCCTTGGGGTTTTCGGAGCATCCACATGGACCGGAGAGGAAAGTGATGGTGATATCGCTAACGGTTTGGGAGGTAATGCTCCGCCACTAGCTTTCAGAGTTGGTGCAGCAAACATCACGCCACCCGAGATGGGTTTATCTTTCTTCTTCTGCTTCGACTGCGGAGCACACGGGCTTGTGTGGATATCTGACGACGGGACAGTACGATTGAGTGCATCCCTTCCGTCCTCGTCCACGATCATGGTATTCATGGTTTCTGGGGGGAAGGAATTTTCTTTGTGGGCGACGTGGATCCTTGACGCATCGACCTGGTCAGGACGGCTGGGATGCTCAAACGTCTGGCCATTGGTCGCATGTATCCGTCCCAAAGCATTAACTTGAGCTTCTGCGTCTTGCTGTTCGACTAAAAATCGAGCCTGATCGCGATCTTTCTCAACTTCTTGACGTTTTCTCTGTGCTTCGACTTGGCGCCGTTTTTCATCCAGGAGCTGGTGAGTCCGTTCCATTTCGGCGAGCGCGCGTAAACGTTCTTCCGCAATGCGGCGACTCTCTGCTTCTTCAGCCTCTTTCTTTTTCCTCTCTTCCCCTAACCTGAGTAGAGTGCGGTTGGTTTCTTCCAGTTTCTGCACCTTGTCTGTATGCATTCGGCGAAGATGCTTGACGGCGCAAAGAAGGTCATTGCGGGACTTAATGACCGCTATTTCCTCTTCATTTCTGCCCTCCCGGGGCTCGGTAGGTAGGTCGTCTGCCAAGGTCTCACTTGCCAGTTGAAAAACATGACCCTTTGCCTTCAAAGCTTCGATCTCCTTGAGCTCGTTGATCGCACTTGTAATTTGTTCCTGCACTCCTAGCACCCTCTTCGCTTCAGCAGCCCTCTTCTCCTCTTCCTGTGCCTGCCGCTTCGCGAGTACACCCTTTCTAGCCTCCTCCCTAGCCTTGTTCTCTTTCTCCAACGAAGCCAACAGAGCCTCTTTGGCGTTCAGCTCCCCGCGCTTCTTCTGAAGCTCCTGAAACTCTCGTTGCAATGTAGCCTCTTCCGCCCGCTTCGTTTGCTCAAATGCCGCCCGCTGTTCTTCGAATGCTCGTGTTCGGAGTGCAAGAGCATTCTCGCTGTCAAGCTGGGCACGTTGAGCAGCGCTAAGTACTGAGTTGAGGTTTTGAATGGCTGCGACGATAGCATTACTTTGAGCATGAGATTCTTGGGTGAGAGTCGTAGGCGAGGGGACGAGGGCTAGAGAGGACACGTTTGTATGCGTCTGAGCGTCATCGGCACACAATCGCACCTGTCCAGACGATCGGTTGGCTGGATATGGACAGTGGAGAACTATGGGGGTGGCACTGGGTTCTGACTGGTTGCGCTGATCGGGGATGATCATGTTGAAATTCGCCCGTGTTACGGAAGAAAGGTCTGGGGGCGGTGATTGGGATGATGGTGGGGGAAGGGGCGAAGCCAGATTCGCAAGTTTGGCACTGATAGATTGTAAACGTTCTTGTCGGGCCAGGAAGGAATCAATAGTGGAAGTCGCGGGTGATAATGGCTGCAGATCCCGCATCGTGGCGCCCGCGACTGACGGAGAAGGAGAAGGCTCAGTTAGTTCTCTGGAGGCAATGTTCATGATGACATCTGAAGGGGTAGGGATCTGAGAGGTCGTGATCGCCGTCGAATTGATCAAAGGGGTAGAAAGCGCAGGACTATGAACATCCACTTGATCTAGAGGTGGAGCCCAAGAGGCAGGTGTGGTAGGTGACGAGCCAGGTGGTTGGGGTAAAACCTCGACGGGTGGAATAAGATTGGCATCTTCGGTTGCGCGCCTTGCGGTACTGATACGCAACGGAGGTGATGGCAATCTGGAAGCCGCACCATGGGCAGTATCGGCGATGTTGTTGGACGGACTGCCACTCATCTGGATGCGCGACGCCAAAGAGCCATCAGGTTGGCTTGTCGATGCATTCCAGCTAGATTCACTGCCAGCTAATTGCTGAAAGAGGGTCGGTCTGGAAGCTGTTTTGGGGAAGTCGCTGATGAAAGCAGGTGGTATGGACAATGGTGAAGGGGTTGGCGAGTGATAATCGGCATTATCCGGCTGTGGAAGGGAGATGCGACTGAGTAGCTCAGGCTGTTTCCCTATCGAATTGAAGCGAAAATCTTTGAATGGGAGGGGAGCAAGTGGGAGAGGGGTTGTTGTAAGGGGATTTGACGCCTCCGAGCTACCTCCCGCACTGTTTTGAGGTTGGGAGGGAAGCAAATGTTGCAAGGGGCGACCGAACATGGACTCGGGCATGTTTGTGATGATAGTCGGTGGAAGAGATGCGGCGACTGCGGAAAACAAAACGTTGCTAGGTCTGAAGCCCGATGCATATATTTAGCATGTACGTCCCACATAAAATCCGTTCAAATACTTACCATCAACTTTGCAAGAAAACGATAAAGGCGACGACAAAGAAATGGGCGAGGACCTGTGCAGCAAAAAAATAAAACAGAGAAAACGTGGAGATCGCCTCGCGGTACGCAGAATTTTTGGATCAATACATAGTCTCCTGGAAATTGCCGAGCATAGGCGTAATTACAAAGACAGGGTCAATCTACTACCTATCTGATCGCCTTGTCCCCCAGCAACATGTTCCTCGCCCGAGTCTGTCTGAACCAACGATGAAGAAGGGACTTTTGTTGACGCCTCTCAATCCTTTACTTCCGATACATCGGCCTCGTCACAATGCCGATCCCCGTCTCAAATGCTTCCGAGTCGTCGATCTCTTACTTCTGAGAACGAGTCTTCCGTGCCGATTTGCGACCTTTGGTTTCCTTGGTTTCATGCGTTACCGGTGGTCGAAGAGAAGCTGCACACCAGAATCGTCAGACGCTAATATCATGAAGTGGAAACACAAGACACACCATGTATGACGGGACACAAATCGTATATTCTGTACAAGTGCAAAACGGCTTGTTCCTTGTCCTTGGCCTCGATCATTAAATCTGTTTGATCAAATGCGGTCGACAGGAGCTCATCAAGCAGGACATCGAGGACCCACCCATATCGTCCGGGAGCCACTCTGGCAGGGTTTGACACCGGTCAGAATGCGCTCGCAGTTCCATGATGCCAACAGCTCCAGCCCTGGGTTCGCTGTAATGCTGCTTAGGCCTAATACCTCGTCGCTTGAAGATCTCATTTGCTTGCGTGATTATTGCAGATGGAGGAAGACCAGGCGACGGATTCAGCATGTCATGATGATAGTCGAACACCAATGGTACGGCGAGCTCAGTACAGATTGGCAGCAGGTCTAAGGCATTATAGCAAAGCTATGAAAACGTCGTCAGCAGCAAGGGATACGATAGCCTGATATTTCTACCTCGTCGTTCTCGAGCACTAGCCGCGCTCGAACGCGCGCAGGCAGCTTGTGTGTTATAACGTCCTTCATCCGCGCTAATGCAGCTCCCTTGTCGCCATATACACCACCTCCGTGGATGATCATCACTCCATCTTGATCAATACCCATGCGGTCGAGCATCTCAGCATGATACTCGAGTTCGCGAATGCTTGAGCAGACAACGGACCCTCGAGGCGAGCCCAGTTGAGTGAACTGACCGGGGTGCGTTGTTAGTCGGTGTCCATACCTTTTGGCAAGGGCGCCAATTCGAGCAAGGACTGCAGCGCAATATTCAAGAGAATATCCATAGATGTCGTGCGATGCATAGGGAAACATCTCTGATGAGCTGAAGCTAATTCAGAGGACTGACAGCCTAACGAGTACAAACCTACATTCTCATGAATCGGATGTTCTGGACAACTGTCATTTAGTACGGGTAAACCATAACTTTGGCAAAGTACTTGCATTCTTCTCGTTCCATTCTATAATCTTTAGCATGTCCTCAGCATTCTGTCTACCAAGATCTTTGACCCAATCGATGCCATTCTTTTTGATGGTATCGATTCTAACCCACCAAATGAGAGACCGAGTTTCGTCCTGTTATAACATGACTGACCGACATGTCCTGGAACAGAAGATGGTCTCATTCGCGGGCTTCCTGTTCCGCAAGACGGTATTTAAACAAGCGTAGCCTGCAGAGCGAAGAAGTGATTCAAGAGAAGAAGAAGTAACGAACCTAATCCTTACCCAATCGTCCTCTGAAAGTAGTTGCCTTCTTTTCGACGTCAGGTATGATGTAGATAGGCTCAGGTTTGCAAGCACGCTTGCGCTTTTTCGGGGGCACCTCCGAATCAGTCACTGTATTCTCAACACCCTGTGACGTAGCTCGTTTTCGAGGTTTGCGCGTGTTCCTTGATTTGGAATGCCTCTCTTCCCCTGACCTTTTATCATCTTCGACGGGGACCTTTTTCGGCGCGGCCTTCTTTCTTGGTGTCCGAGGCTGTCTCTCTGGGACTTGATCGACATCCTCGAGAGGTGTCAGGTCGGACTCGTCTTCCATGACCAGTGCAGGTTCCTTGTCAATGCCAGTCGAGGAATGGAGGATGGGTCTCTCCTGGACGGAGACAGAGCCAGCAGATCGAGTTATGGGCGCCATCGAGGCAGCGATCCGAGCAGCACGACGGGGGGACCGAATCAAGGTGCGTAGGACACACAGAGCCAGCTCATCGCAGGATAGGGGATCGACCACAGCCGGGGATCGAACACAAGGCCGGCCCGAATTGAGTCGGAGATTGAAAAATATCCAGTAAGGAAGTCAATGAGTGTGACTAAGCGCTCAGCACATTTTCCGAACAGCGCGTCATCCTAGCCCATGCGAACCATAATCAAAGGAGGTGAGTATATGCTCCTCTTGTACGCGCGCATTTCATTTCTAACCATCCGAAACCAGGTGTGTGGAAGGTTTGTGGCACCTCGAGACCAATCGTGTGATCTTGCTAACACGTCTGCCAGAACACCGAGGATGAAGTCCTCAAAGCTGCCATAGCAAAGTATGGCAAGAATCAATGGTATGTCATCTACTTTCCTATACAGTCATCCTTGACGCTCTGGCAGGGCTCGAATATCCTCTTTGCTTGTCCGCAAGACACCAAAGCAGTGCAAGGCTCGGTGGTACGAATGGCTAGACCCTTCAATAAAGAAGACGGAATGGTCAAAAGTAACTTTCGTCTCTCTCGTCTCATCCCAATCTCACACCTCGCCGGCGTTTTAGACCGAAGATGAAAAATTACTCCACCTCGCCAAATTAATGCCGACACAATGGCGGACTATAGCACCCATGGTTGGGCGGACTGCGACGCAATGTTTGGAACGATATCAAAAACTGTTAGACGAGGCGGAGGCGAAAGAGAATGAGGAACTAGGTCTGACGGGGCCAGGGGATGAAGCTGGACCGAGTGCCGATGACATTCGGCGACTACGACCTGGTGAAATTGACCCAGATCCTGAGACGAAGCCTGCGCGACCGGATCCCATTGACATGGATGAAGATGGTGGGTTACTTACCATTACCACTTCATCCTCCTTGATCGACTATTTTTTGCAGAAAAGGAAATGTTGTCAGAAGCCCGTGCCCGTCTAGCCAACACACAGGGAAAGAAAGCCAAGCGGAAAGCTCGTGAGCGTCAACTGGAGGAGGCACGGCGTTTGGCTGTTCTCCAGAAGAAGCGTGAACTGAAAGCAGCTGGTATAATGTTCGTCTTTATACCACTTTGAAATTTGCATAGATGTACTCATGCACGTCATTATAGCGTGCGATATAAATCCAAGCAAAGGGGGATGGATGTGAGTATCCACTTTTAATATTTTTCAGATGTTTATTTACGGCTAAACCCCTTCAGTATAATACGGATATCCCTTTTGAAAAGAAGCCTGCACCCGGCTTTTACGATACCTCCGAAGAGCAGGCGCGCATAACCTCTGCCCCCGTTGGCCAATCCCTCCGGCGTCTCGAGAACAAGCGGAGATCCGACGACGACGAAGCAGAGCGTAGAAAACGTCAACGGCGCAACGGGGAAAACAAAGGCAACGAGCCCCACCAAACTAAATTCGTTGCAGCCCGTGATGCCCAGATTCAGAAGCTTAAAGAGGCTGAGAGCATCGGTCGTCGGCGAAAGTTGGAGTTGCCTGCGGCTCAGGTTGGGGAAACAGAGCTAGAGGAGATTGTTAAAATTGGTCAAAGTGGGGAGAAAACCAAGGCTCTGGTCACGGATGGTAGCGCAGCCACTGCCAAGCTGATTGGTGAGTATGAGGGCTTGGAAGGCGCACGGATGGCACGGACACCTCGAACAGCACCTCAGCGTAAGTGTTCTACTTTGCCCACAGATCAAGTGTGTTCTGATTGGAACGGGATGGACAGAGGACAATGTCTTGACCGAAGCTCGAAACCTGCGCAATATGACAATCGCCCAAACCCCTCTGCTTGGCGACGAGAACACGCCTCTTCATATCGGACCAGGCGGTGGAACTGGTTTCGAGGGTGCCACACCCCGTCACCAGGTTGCCTTCACCCCTAATCCTCTCGCAACACCCTTGCATATCGGTGTAGGGCTCGACGGTCTTGTTACACCCCGTGGGGTTGGTGCGACACCGCTCCGTACACCGCGGGACAATCTGAGCATCAACCCCACAACGGGTATGGTGTCTGGTGGTGAGACACCGCGTGAACAACGCCTTCGAGCTGACTCTGCCAAGCGAGCTCTGAAAACTGGTTTCATGAATTTGCCGAAACCAGAGAATAATTTTGAGCTGCTGGTGCCAGAGGACGAGGAGGAAGAGGAGACAAGTGATCCGATGTTTGAGGAGGATGCAGCCGAGCGGGACGGAAGGCTGGAACGCATGCGAAAGGAAGAAGAACAACGGATTCTCGCGAGACGATCGAAACCTGTGCAACTCGGTCTGCCGCGACCAGCACGTGTCGACGTCGTTCAACTCTTACACGATCTCAACATTGGCGACAACGACGAGCTCACTGATGCGCGCAAGTTGATCAATACGGAACTCGCAAGTCTGTTGCTCCACGACTCCGTCGCGCATCCCCTTCCGGGTACTAATCTTCCCGGTGGCACCGTTTCAACGTATGAGATACCTGACGATGACGTTCTCGCACAAGCCAAATCTCAGATTCACCTCGAACTTGCGACGGCGATTGGATTCCCCGACGCCACAGAGGTACAGCTCAAAGGAGGACTGCTCACCCTGACAAACAATGGAGAGCACGACGAGTCCATCTCTTGGGCGCACACCCGACAACGGCTTGCATTCGACAAGAACGCCCAAAAATGGGTAGACCCTGACATCCTGACCCTCGACGAACGAATAGCAGGCTACTCTTCCCTCCTGGATGAATGCCGAGAACAAATGTCGAAAGAGGCCAGTAAAGCTACCAAGATAGAGAAGAAACTCGGTATCACGCTTGGAGGGTACCAAGCGCGCCATCAAGCGCTCGCCAGGCGTGTCACGGACGCGTTTGGTGAGCTGGTCAGTGGCCATATTGATCATGAGAGCTTCTCGCGTCTAGCTGCACACGAGAGCGCCGCTGGTCCTCGACGGGTGGAGACGCTCAAAGAAGAGGTGGAGATTCTCCAACGGAGGGAGCGCTTGTTGCAGGAGAGATATGGAGAGTTGGATCGGGAGAGACGCGAGGCGGCGTCGAGCGTGGCGGCACTCGAGGAGAAGATCATGGCAGAGGCGGAGGCACTGAACGAAGCTGCCCTTGCTGAGATGGAAGGCTAAGGGACGATTCACATCATCATTGTACTTTTTGCTTATTCATGGCTGTACCGTTAAAGCATGTGATCATCCTGTAGTGGGCCTCGACGCCGGTCAGAGATCCGAGAGTTTTTGCCCACCGAACCATCGGACAGCAATCATCAGATTGATACCTTGAAAAGATCTTGGACTGCACATAGAGTGGCGCCGGAAGCACTGATGGGGCTGATGGCTTCTCACACCTCCCAATCACCCGGTACGGAACGAGTTGATCCTTTTCCGCTTTTTCGCCACAAGGACATATCAGTTCGAACAGTAGGAACGATTCGATCATGATCATCGAAGAGGCAAAAAAGAACAGAGCGCGCGTACGGCGCAAGAGGGGAGTTCCTGTTCCTTGATCAAAACGGCATCCGGCGTCCGGCCCCACCACATGCACGACAGAGATTCGGTATACAGTGTATAAAAAAAGGAAGAGAAAAGAAGAAGAGAAGAGAAGAAAAGGGGGTGGTGCGCTGTCAAACCAGCCAACACGAAAAAGGTAGGGTTCCAGCCGCCATTGTGCCTCCAAGTTAGATAATGCCAATTTTGAGCTGTCACTCGAGCGCAAGGAACTGTCTGATAATAATCTCGTTATTCTTATCTGCCAGTAGCATGTTCAGGGTTATGTTGACGTTTGGCAAAAGAAGTGTACCAAAGGCCTGGATGCAGTGGTCGGCGCCATGAGCATGTCGCGAAAGGCGATATTTGATGGTGCGAACATGTGGGTCTGTGGACCGAGCCGCTGGGAACGGGATATGCAAACATGCAGGCATCATGGCGGCGAGGAGATAAGGATTCCATGCCTTTTCGGTTCAAAGTCGGTGATATGGTTGTGGTTCGAGGGGGTTGTGTAAGGGAGGGCCGAGTCGCTTCCGGCGAGGATTGTCCGCTGGCATGAATGAGATACAGTAGATTGTCATTGTCGTCAAGAGTGCTGCACTGCCAGCCATCAGGGCGACGCGTGGGATCCCAACCAGCGACGTGTCGGTATACTGCATCCCACATCTACGAACTCAAACCCAAATGCCTTTTCCCCGTTCTCGACGCCTCTTGCTCGCCCTCCTCGCCATTCCCGTCCTCTTCCTCCTCTACCTCGGTTCTCCCGCCTATTCCAACCTATTACGCACGAGTGTCCAGCCTCCCGATGAGATTTTTGGCCTCCTCCACTTTGTCACATCCCCCGCCGAAGCAGGCCGCGTGATCAGCGTCACAGGAGACTCCCACAGCGCCGAAAACGTCGCGCATGCCCTCGAGAACGGCGTACAGCCCGGCGAGGCAGTCGCGCCCGACAAGCCCGTCGCGATGGCCTGGTACGCGCTCGGATCCATCACCAATGCAGGCGGGATACCCGTGTCAGGTCGGGCGCCCGGGCGGTTCGCAGGTGGCCCCCCTGGGGGATGGGAGGAGCGGCTGAAGGTGTTGCGGGAAGACTACCCCCTCGTCGTGTTTTCAAAGGTACGTCCGATGATATCAATGCTGTGCCGTTCGTACCCGGGGCGCGCGCGCGCGCGCTCAGAACACTCACAGACTTGCTACCCTGTTCCTCGGTTGATATTGTAGTCGTATTGCCCGTGAGCAGTTCTGTCGTTGCTACGTGATAACCCCGGCTCAGGATTCATGTATCACTGTGAATAGGTACTCGAAACGCGCAAAGAAGCTGCTTGAAACGTATGACCTTGTACCAGCACCAAAGGTGATCGAGGTCGACTTGCGGGGTGCGTCTATTGGATTCCGACGTGGTGGCGTTATTGATGTGATCATGCGCTATCAGCGGATTCGGCACACATCAAGACGCTGCTGATACGCCTGACGGACCGGTCGACGTTTCCCAACGTTATTTTACATGGCCGCTCAATAGGCGGATCGGACGAACTAATTCGGTTACATGAAGAAGGCCGGTTACGAGATGTGCTGGAGAAAGCCGGCGTCAAAGTGAGATGGACAGGAGAACGAGGCGAGGGAAATCTAGTCTGATACATTCATGTTCATGCGTTCTGTTCGGACCCAGATCCAGAGTAAAAGTCAAACTTGGGGTATCCATTACTGAAAGGTCAAGAAAGATATGCATGTCACCAAATTGTTCCGGTTATATCCCTAGGAGAGGTAATTGTGTCGTCATAGCATATGGCGTATCTAAGAAAGTGTTCGTGAGGTATTATATGAGCAATGCTATCCGCAACCGATATCACCAGCGTCTCTACTCGTTTTGAGCCACACATATTCCCGTTTCCGGACGAGGCTTGGCTAGCTCTGTCTCATCGCGTTGGCGGCGGTCATTTCCCTTTTCCTTTTTTCTTTACAGGCTGAACAGTGGCACCGGCTTCGAACACCCTCCGAGTCAATTCGCCATCATCGTGTAGTCTCCGAATTTCAGCCATGAGACTCTTGACGTCGGGTACATTCGACCCGACAGGCTGCCCCCCCACCAAAAGAACAGGCAGACCAGGGACATGAGTGAGGCGCGCTAAAAGGGGCAGGAGAACGTCCGCGTCCTGGCGCTGATCTGCTTCCACCACAAGGGGCGCAGGATTCAGATGCATACCGTCCAAAATGTGCCGCACCTCGCGCGAATCGGAGGAATGAAGCTATGTGTGACAAACAACGGCCTCAGTTGACCGAAGACAAGGAACAGGAACGAGTGAATGCGTGCCTTTGTGAAGAGCATGACAGGGAAGCGGGTCCAGATATGGTTGACAAGCCTGTCGAGCTCGTCCTTGGCGGACTCGCTGCGGGGATCAAAGTCGAGGACAAGCTGGGGGTCGAGTGGGGTGTTTGGATCGACGGACGGGGGGAGGACGTTGCGTGGAAGGGCTGCGATGAACGCGGAGAGCGCGGCGAGCTCCTCTGTTGGGGAGAGGGCAAGCGCGGGGCGTGTTGGGCGCACGGGGCGGAATCGATTGGTCACCTCGCGGAGTGGCGGTGTGAGTTGGTCAGAGGAATGGCCATGGTCAGGTACGTGAGTGAGTAGGGACCTAGAGAGGTGGGGGGATGGGTAGGCAATAAACAGGAGGTAACAGGAAAAGGTGAAAAGGGAGAAGAGTGCGAGGAGTGCGGTGCGGTGCTTTACACGGTGCTTTCTAGGGGAGGCGAGGGGATGGAGGAGGGGGCCTGGGAGGGGAGACATAGGTTGGGTGGAGTCAGCCGAAGGACAGGCGGGTTTTAACGAAAGACGGGTTGAAAGAGTGCGGCGATGCATGATGAGGTACTCGTTCATTCAATATCCTCTGCTGTCCCTCGACGGCGCATGAACGTGCGAAAATCAACGCTTGACTTATCTTATTGCCGTCCTACACTCGAGTGCCAGTCCACTTCAAGCAGCCAAAACTTGACCTCTTATCCGCCACGTCCGATGGCTGGCCAGGGGACATCCACGTCACAGCAAAACATTGTACCCAAAATAGCCGTAGATAATCAATCCACCTGATCTTGAAACTGGCTTGGGTAGGCCATGGACGAGATAACTGACCTCGTTACTGCAATTTACGCAACAGAAAATCGAATATTCGCTTGGTCGACATGCACGACTGACTTGATCTGATCGATAATGGGCAATATCTTCCAAAAGAGGTTATGTAATTCGCTTTAGTCAAACTCCGACCAGTCTGACCATGCAGTGCCAACTTGCCAAGACAACGGTGAAAACATAGTATCGAGTGTCTCAAGTATGGACACAGGTTCTCATAACGGGGCCCTCCCTACCATCTCAAAACCATCCTCGTCTCTGTCAACGTCAACCCGGTCCGTCGATGTCGAGTTCGTCGCTTGCAATGGACTGGCCCCGCGTGTTGTCAATGGCTTGGCGAGAACGGGTTGCTCTGCCGCCGCTTCTGAAAAGTGTTCGCGAAGCCGATTCATGGCTTGTTGTTGGATCTATCACAACAAAGCATGATTAGCTGATGGGCCCTTCTCATTACGAAATCCGATATACCTCGCTCGCCACGGTCTTGGAAAGCTGCAACAATGGACCCGTCAATCCGAGTTTGGCAATCGCCCACCTGTCGGAGAAATGTCGCTTCAGTACATGCTTGTTAGTCTCCTCGTGGTACTTACGCCATAGTCACCATCGTGATGACCATTACAAAATACAGTGGGTTGAAGACCACCATCATCGCCTCGTTCCATCCGAGTACAAGCATTACTCCGTATATCCAATACGGTACCTGTGCGATGGACGATACGGTGCTTCGCTTCGCTTCCACAAAATACGCGTCTGCATCCCGTCTGAAACGCGCGACGAGATCAAGGTATTTGGATTCTGAGAAAATCACAAGCGAGGAAGCAAAGTCAAACTCTTCTTCGGTAGCGTTCGCTGGTGAAGGAGGAAGGGTATATTGGAGCGACGAATCCACCGGTGATATCTTTGAAAACAGCGGAACGAGGGCTAGAGTCTACACACATGCGTTAGCAATCATTCCCAAACCACATAGTAAAGGTCATACTTCGTCCTTTGCTTGGCGGAAAGCACCCTCGATATCGTCGTCGGGCTTCCACACCTGAGGTACCCCATTTTCGTCATATCGAAAACGTTCCTCAAAGTGCATGCGGAGCTTGCCGAGGATAGCGGTATCCGCGGTCAGTTCATCAATCTTGGCACGAAGCACATGCCAAGCACGTATGCGTAGAGACCCAAGTGCGGTTTCGTTCTCCTCCTCGGTGCAGTTGAACGCTACAGAACACACATGAAAATAGCAACAAGTCCGGAAATGGCGGCTTACACTTTGCCTTTTTGAGGTATGACGATTCCGCCCTCTCCAGCAACTGCTTGAAAGCTCCCAATACCTTGTCCCACATGTCCGGAGTAGCCTTGTTCAAAGCAACGTCCACGGGTTCAGAAATCTGTCTTTTGAAATTCCTCTGCGTAATAGTCAGCCAATGCGGATGGTTCCATGTCTCGTCGAGAGCGCAAGACTCACTTCAATAAGGTTGACCATCTTCTTCGTCTCGTCCTTCCTGAAGACCTCCGCGACGTTGGCGATTTCTTCTCTCAACAACACCAATTCCTCCTCCCAACTCCATTCTTTCTCCTCGATGCAGGCTTCCTTACCGCCGGCCTGGAACCGCGTTTCACACTCACTCGTCGCTTTGCTTACAACATCTCCAAAGTTGTAGTCCGTACCGCTGCCACTCAAAGTAGCATGCAGCGCGGACTTGAAGGCCGACAGGCACGATTTGTGTAGGTTCTTGAGTTGACCAACAAAGAGGGGGCTGAGAGTAGAGACAATAGTGGCGTGTAGGTCAAGGCGTTTCCGGGAGTATACACCTTGGTGGTAGCGAGAGGCGTCACGGTCATAGCGGGCTGCGTCACACACCAGTCAGCAAAGTTCAACCGGCATAGGTCGCGGGGAACGACGCACCGAGTGCTTGATCTCTCCAATTCTTCATCAATGCACCGAGTCCTTCAACAACCCTTCCGGCTTCAATCGGTCGTTTCTGCGATTTTGCCTGCTCGTTGAATTCGATGAGTGCAGCAGTAGAAATCTCGTCACAGCGGAACTGTGCAAGAAGTTCCTGTTGGGTCGGCAAGTCTAGATCCTTGTTAGTTTGCACTTGTTCCTGTCGTTCATAACGGTGTTGGTAAAGGCTGTTACGCGACACCAGGAGGGACATACCCATATGTTCTCCATGTAAACAGCAACACCGTCAGCCGGAATTCTCTTGTGATAAACATCCTTGAAGACATAGTCTTCACGCCCCTTGATCGTAAAGCGTTCTCTTAAACGCGCAACCTCCTCCTCGAATTTCTCCCCAGTGAGAATTTTGTGTGGGAGAGTGGTAAACATCAAATCAAAGTAGTCTGACAGCTGGGCTTCTACAAGCCCGGGCGGCTTCGACAGTGAGTCCCAGATTCGCATGAGGTCAGCAGTCAACGTGTTTTGAAGATTGGACAGGGGTGTGACGCCGAGGTGGTCCCGGATAACGAAGAGAAGGAGTGTTCGTGACTGGGGCCCATCTTGGACCTTCTTCCCAAACAACCCGAGGTTCACTTCAAAAACGGTCTTGAGCAGCCCCATGTTGGCGCCTTGGTAAAGACCGACTTGATGCTCCCACAAGTTGATAATCATGACTTCTGAGGAAGCAAGGGAGAAAAGCGCAGATTTGCGCTCAAAATCCTGTAATGCTATCAGTCGGCATGACGCAGGGGATGTAAAGATTGGTCGAACCTGATCCTCCCCTCGTTCACGGCCGTCCGTGCCTTCCACGTCCATGACCATGACACTCATACCTTTTCCTCTGCACATCCATATACCTGGATGACGGCACTAACTCAGGCACATGCTTGACACCGACCCGCAGCCAAACTCACCCTTTGTTGTTTGCTGTCGCTTCGTCTCGTCCATGACATCGAATGTTGTTCCGAACAGTCTGTTGAGAAGAGTACCTATGCAATCCAGATAATGTAAGTATGTGACAGAACGAGGCGACGGGTATGCAGAGGTGACGCACTCTTTCCAGTCGACTGAGAGCCGAAGACGGCGACAATGTTGTAGTTGAATCCGGCGTCGCGAAGACCCCATCGTTCAATCTGGGTGGATAGGTCCGAGCTGTCGGGCAAGTCAGGTTAGCATGTTTAAAGTCAGAGGACGAGCAACGAAAATCGAGCGGCGGGCCGCAGCGACTAAAGAATGCCTGCTATGCGTCTCCATGAGCGCAAAGGAAAACACTCACGTGAAATTCTTGTCGTCGTTGATTATTTGTACCCGCTCCGAGGATCCTTGGAGGACGTGGCTATTAACGTTGGGCATTAGGAACGAGACCGACGTCGTAGTCGACCCGAGTTTTGGATTCGCGGTAGGCAGTACGCTGCTGTTTGCCAGCAGACCGGCGTGTTCAGAATTAGATGCGTCGGACATTTGATACACACAAAGAAAGAGTGTCTATGCAGAAGGAAACCGGGAAGGTAGAGAGACTTGGATAAGATACTAGTTGCTTGTAGCAGTGCAAGAGCAGAGTCGAACAAAACAACTCGCGCAAAGACTCCACGCGATATTCGTTCAGTTCGGCCATTTCCGATGTCCGAAAGCTGTGTGATCCGATACTACAAAAAAGGCGAATCTCCGTGTCAATCACAGCTATCATGTCCGCCGACGCAATACATAGCTATCAGACCGAGCTCCTCATCCAAGCAGAACAAGTCGGTGCGCTCAAGTTTGGCCAATTCACTCTCAAATCAGGACGGTACGCTTTCCCCAATCAACAAACCCGATAACGCATGACATAGAATGATAACACGCGAGCTTGTACATACACAACCAGGATCTCTCCCTATTTTTTCAACGCTGGTCTGATGTGCAGCGGAAAGATCCTCGACACGATCGCAAACGCGTATGCGGCAACGATCGTCGATGCGCTGGATGCGCATGTGGTCCCTCCCTTCGACGTCATTTTCGGGCCGGCGTACAAAGGGATCTCGCTCGCAGCTTGTACGACGCTTGTGCTGAGTGTCAAGTATGACCGCTCGTATGGGTTCGCGTATGATCGCAAGGAAGCAAAGGCTCACGGAGAAGGCGGCAAGCTCGTTGGGGCATCCGTACAGGGAAAGAAGGTACTGATATTGGATGACGTCATGACTGCTGGGACAGCTGTAAGGCTCGCTATCCAGTCGATCCAAGCAGAGGGAGGCGAGGTGGTGGGTGTGGTTCAGTTACTCGACAGGCAGGAGAGAGGAAATGAGGGGGGGAGCACAGTAGAGGAGGTCGAGGGCATCATTAGAGGTAAAGGACGGGTGCTGTCGGTGCTAAAGATGAGGACAGTGATGGCCTGGTTGGAAGAAAATCGGAAATCGGACGTTTTGAGCAAGATGCAAGCATACTGGGACAAGTATGGCTGGAAAGCGTAGGACTACAGACTGGTATAAGAGTTCCTCCTGCATGCAAGTTGCTGAACACTGTCTGTTCTTTGGGACCTGCTGTGTTCTGTACCTTTCTGAACAGCTATCCAACTCTGATGCCCCTGACTTCGACACTATCTCTGGCATCGTTGCTAGGGTTCACGCAGCTATCTCCACCGATGTTAACTTGTCCACTCTTGGCCTTGCGCACCTATTCTCGGCCAATGATTGCGAAGACCGTCTGAACAATATTCGGTTTATCAGCTGGCCTTTCCTGTCTTGTCACATTGTCCAATCCTCTAGTGCTGCTCTGCCAGGAACATGCTTGGATGATATCTCCAGTTCTTCGTCGGCGGGCTATTTTTTGGTATGTTGTAACCTGTCTCGTATCTTGCTTCTGGCGCTTTTGTGGTCTTGTCGGCCATCATCTACCAACTTTGTTTTCTCGCAGGCATTGCTGCCTAGGCTGCGGATCTCGCGAAAAAACCAAAGTCAACCGATAGCGCATCGGTGTAGGGTTGACTCGATTCCAATGGACTAGTGCAGATTAACACCCAAGACCGACCGGATTCGATCGACAACCGATTCAGGCACCTTGTGAGTCAGCGATGGCCAACCACTGCACGCTCAAGGTGACAATGCGACATGTCGACGCGGTACGCGATACATCTCCGAGTATCTGGTGTGTGTCTTTGTCTGTGCGCTTGAGAATTGGAGCATTGAACGCGCAGAGACTCGAAGGCGACGTACTTGCATTTCAAAGCGATACGTTGAACGTATTTTGCTCCTGGCGCGTGTCGAAGCTTTGATGGTAGAGTCGTTCACTGGCAGCGCCGGTCATCTTGTGGTCCAGGTTGTGTTCACACGCGAAAGTATTGTAGTTGACAGGCTGATATATTGGCACGCCCTTCTCCAGATGCCAGCTTTCCCCACAAAGTGTCCCGATCCCTTGGTCAAGGTAGCGACTCATGCGGGAGTACGGTCAACAGAAAGGGACATGACAAGGGCCAGTCAAGCAAACGGAAATCGGGCGGTACTTTAACCATATTTCCCATGCCCAGCAGTACGTTCAGTCGATGTCCAAGGGGAAACAGGCTGATGGTCCACTGTAGAAGCTGTGTTCAGTCAAGCAAGGCCCAGCATATGCAAAGGCACATGTTTGAGGTGATCCATGGTGAATATTCATGCACAGGAATAGCATACAAGCGACCAAATGTCTAGATGCGATGCGCGGCGCGTCTCCCGGCCCACTTGATGATGAGATTGACACCTCTGGCAGCGCGCCATGCTTTTTTAATGCGTGCGATTGAATTATTCGTGCCAATGCGTCTGAGATCGTGATTCAGGCATAAAGGGTAGCATACAAACGACCAACTCCCGATACCTGTTTGGATACGAAGCAGCGCGGGTCCCCGGGCATTACTTGACAATGGGATTGACACCTCTAGCAGAGAGGTAGTCTTTTGCGACGCTAGGACTCTGCAAGAAAACGTCGTTGGGTTCTAGCCGCGAGAGGAAAGAGGGAACGCACGAGGTTCTTGATGAGGTCGTATACACTCTTGTCATGGTACCTGAGCCCTGTGCGTGGATCCGTGTACGGGGCCTGTTGATGTTCAGCATCGCGGAAAAGACATGAAAATGAGCGACGCACTTCGAGTCCTGTGATGTCGCAGTAGTGGCGTTGAGGCAAGAGCGAGGGAGGTGCTTCAATCGAAGTGTCTGTGAAAGGAGGGTGAGAGAGCACCAACGCTTGAACCTGCGAGAACGTACACGTCGGGACGTCCTCCTCCTCGACCGTTGCGGTGGCCCCGTCAACATCCATGGCTACGTCCCGCTCCTCCTCCCGGGCGAGTCGTCGACGCTCGCGCTCGGCGCGCTCGCGTTCGCGTTCCTGGCCAAGGACGGCCTTGAGGTTCTTGGTGCGGCGATTGGTGTTTTTGGCGTAGGCTGGGTTTTTGAAGGGGCGCGGGAGGTGGAGGAAAGAAAGTTGTTCAGCAAGGGTCTGTCGGTGGTGTCAGCGATGTCAATATGCCCGTGTGCGGGTGACGAACGGGGGTGTGGGATGTCGCGCTGTCTACCGCGGGCGCAGGCTTTTTCTTTGTAGTGCCCTTCGGTGGCCTGTTCAAGAATGCGTCAGCGAGGGGGTCACTGGCGGAGGAGTGTCTCTGACATGGCGATGGTGCTGGTCGATGAACGGACGTGATGGGTCTTTGCACATTGGAACGAGTCTCGTCAGTCTTTCTCTCAGGCGTGCTTGCGGTCCGTTCTTTCCTCCCCCTCATCTCTCTCGATACCGACTTCCCCTGGTGCACGATCAACAGGAGACGGGCATTTTTTGGAAAGCCCCGGAATGCGCGTGCGACCGGTGACGCCCTAACTCATCCCCACTCCGTTCTCTGGATCAGCTATATGTATATGATGATCATTTACCCAGTACTGAGTTGTTGTGACGCAAAAGATCACCAAACAGTACAGCTTTTTGCTGATTCTTGCGCACTGCCAGGCATTGCGAACCCTTGATCCAAGGCTCCGCTCTTTGTGCTAAAGCCCTTTCATTTTGGGGGTACACGTGTGGTCGTTCCGGTCAAACGCCGTATGTTTGGAATGTTTCCAGTGTCCAACAACACTGGTCTGCGCTTTAAAAAAAATCTCCAGTGCAGCAGACTCCCATGGTCGCAGGGATTGGAACAGCCCCAACGATTCAAACAACAGCAGTGATGCGCAACGGCACCTGCTGTTGAGGGTTCCCCAACACCGCCATTGATGGAAGGTAACAGCCATGAAGCTGTGCATGATGCATGATGTGGGTTGCCTGAAGCAGAGAGTCATGCCGTCGCAATAAAAGGGTGTGTTTTCTAGCCAAACCCTTCTCATCAAACGAACAGCACACCAAACACCCTCGTCTTTTTCCAACCATGTATTGGGCTTACAAGAAGTACAAGGCCAAGAAGGCGGCCAAGGAGGAGAAGAAGCAGCAGGCGGCATCCATGGACGCACCCAACCCAGCTGCTGACCCATCTGCCACCAGTCCTAGTCAGGATGGCCAGATGGATGCCGTGCAAAGTGAGCAGCCCAAGCATTAGGTTTGTGGTCTCTTTCCGCTCTAGTCGGCCCACTCTCAACTTGGTGTCTCTTAGATGGATACCCTGTCATGAATGAGTCCCTGTTGCCTAGTGTACATGAATCTATCATACGTAAGTGGGTGATTTACCGCTCGTTGTTCGTTGTTGACATGGTACTACTAGCGTCGATTCCACCTAGTATGATATAATGCTATCGTTTCTTGATTTTTGTTGTGCACGGTAGTTACTACCTCTGATGCGCAGAATAGACTGATTGCTTGTTGAGTGAGTGACTTGTCGTTTTCTAAGATGTCCGTCGGAATCAGGAATCGAAATGCCAAACGAGTTGCACCGCCAGAAGCTCCCTCAGAAGCTCTTTCCTCTCTTTCACTCTCTCTTCCACTCACACTCGCTTGTCCGTCGTTCCTTTCCCCCTCGCCATGGCGTCGCCGGACGTCGTCGCCGCCGCCCTCCTTCTCCCCATCCCCCTCCTTTCCCTCGCTCTCTCACTCTACAACTATCTTGTTCACAGATCTACCCCGATCAAGGCCGCCGCCCTCCTCTTCCTGGCTATATTAGCCGCCGTGTCCGGCGGGACAGCTTTGAGCGTCGCCTGTGGCGAGCCGCTCAGAGTCGTGGCCAAAGTGTTCACAAACCTCTTGCATGCTGCATGTAAGCCGACCTGTTCAATTTCCCCCTGATTCCCTCGCATGAGTGATCCTGTACCCAGTGTCCGCTGTTTCTATATACGCTCTGGGTCCATCCTCCCAGACTCACGCGTTCCCCCTTCCTTTCCTCGGTTTCTTCCTCTCACTAGCCGCCCTCCTCGTCGCTTGCGGTACGTCATTTCAGCCCCACTCGCCACATTCCAATTTGATGTTATCTTGTCAGAACTCGTCACTTCTCTCATTCCGACGAGTCCTCTCCTCCTCCCAGCCTCGTTGGCGCTCGTATCTCGTGGCATCCTACTCATCCTTGCCATAGCTACCGCAGTCCTCTTGCGCCGTCGATATGCAGCCGTATCACTGGAAGTCGATGTCGAAAAAGGTTGTACACCCGACGAGTCGTCTGGAAAGACTCTCGGTCGGGTATCCTCTCCAACCCACGCTACTTGGCCCTTCCCGGGTTCCCTCGCATTGCAAGACCAGCCACAACACACAGGCCGTCCTCCTGCGAATGAACCCACCCCGCCCAGCTTTCCTCCTTCATCGATGTTCACTCGTACACACGAGGTCGACGAATACGCACACAGTATGGACAGGCAAATTTTTATTTTTCTCCCTCTGGCACTTACGATTGCACAAATATTCGCCACCGTCTCTGCTGCCTTGAGTATCGCTACTAGCATACTCGTAGATGCCGCGATCAGCCGAACCAATCAACCTGAGCCACACACCCTCTTCGCGTCTGCAACTTGCACGTTGCTATGGTCTTTTATGGTACTGGCCACCATTCAGTGTAAGTAAAACACCTCTCGTACCATCCCGAGTTCACATTCTCACCGCGTGGACAAGTACTTCCCGATGTGTATTCCTTGGGAAGGCAAGGTGCGATGGGCCACGAAGAAGCGTCGCTTGGAGGCAATCATGACAGGTTTCCGCGTGATAATCCTGCAACGCGGAAACCAAAGCCTTCTCTCTCTCGACGCGAATCCGATGCTTTGCTCGATTTCCTCTCCTTGA
Organism: Boletus subcaerulescens; assembly: GCA_038090555.1. NCBI lineage: Eukaryota > Fungi > Basidiomycota > Agaricomycetes > Boletales > Boletaceae > Boletus > Boletus subcaerulescens. The sequence continues at coordinate 149,881 of JBBPNA010000026.1, forward strand.
GAGATCCGTTCGCTAGTTCACCGCCACCGCCACCACCTCTCCCACCTGTCGGGCTTGGTCTTGATGAAGTTGACGTGGGATGGAACGGAAACAAGGAAATTGGCATCCAGTACCGTTTTCCTGCGCCACGCTCCATTGTCAAGGGAGGTCGACGCAAGGGAAAGATGACCTGTGTTAACGGAAAGAAACGTCTTGTGCATCAGGATTCCTCACGCACGCTTTTGCCGGTCCCAGAGACCCGAGGCGCAGAAGCAGATGTAGTGGGAGACAGAGAGTTTGGGGACGAAGCGAGGCTCGCGCAGCTCCTACTGCAATCCCTCAGCGAAGGTGGTGAAGATTGCGACACTGGCAGTCCAGACACACCCACACCAGTGCCGACAGTGCAACCCCCTCAGGTGGCCCATGTACAGCAGAGTTCTCGGTGGAGCGCGAGTACAACCGTCCAGTCCGTCATGTCTGCTTCAATTAGCAATAGGTCGGGCGTGTCAACGTATACGACTTGTGCGAGCGAGAAACCCCCAACAAGCAGGATCTCTATGAACACCATCGCTTCCGCACTCGGTAGTCGCAAGAGTTCAGAGGCAAGAAGGAAATCTGCCATGACTGCGTCGTCCTCGAAGGGTTAGCTCACTCGAGGTATTGTCGAGGATTTCATTCGTTTTGAATGTGTCTGATCCCTTGCGCAGGTTTCGTGTGCAAAGTTCTCTCGACACCCCAGCTTGAGCTTGTTAACCAACCTCATTCCACTCGTTTGCAGACTCTCGAAGTTCACTCTTTTGCTTCCTTGCTTCCCCAGTCAACGGTATTGTCAAATTAATCTTCCTGGCACTTTCATTACTCTGTACATCGTCGATATCAGCAGTCTCAGCTCTCGTTTCGCATGCATGTCGTTCTTTGGTTCCTTTCCGTCTAGATATCAGCTTTCAGCCCGTGATAATCCGCGCAAAACGTTCGTTACAACTGTCTCAGGTGGATGCACTCGAATTTTTTAAATTGTGTTTTATTGCATGTACGTCCAGTGTCATCGTTCCCAAAGCAAAATACGGCCCTGTATTTCTTGTAGGATAGGTTGCCTCGATCGCTCCTTAGCGACAAGGCCACGTATCATGCATATCGTCCGAATTCCATGTTAATCCAGAGGTTCGCCAAATCAAACAAAGATGGAACCGCCCCTCATGCATCCAACCAACATTAATTAGAACAATTCTGAGATACCTAGGAAGAAATGGTTAATTGCAGAACCACTTTCCTGATACATCTTGATTTCTACAATTGATCTTGTTGGACATCTTCCGACGGTCACAAAGAACGCCACGAGCGTGGCGAGACAGACGAGGACAACACAGTTCAAGTGGAACCGACTTGACCATCATGTTCCAGAGTCCAGAGACAATTCCCATGCCTTCCTCCTCTGTCGCGAGGCTCGCTTTGTTCGATGTCGGCTGAACCGTGTCGTGTGGTTTTCGACCTATTGATGAGATCAAAGGTCCGCATTACGCCGGATCATCATAACCATAACTACAAGACTGGATGATGCATGATGCAAACGACGCGCATCATGACAAAAAAGTGATCGTATTAAAACGAACATACGAAAGAAGGACGCACTCGGTTGCGAAGACGACGACGGTCCGCGACGCGCGGACGACGTGGATCCGTCTGTTCGGCAAAGAAAGGCTGCATCAGGGGTTAAATCGAAGATGTCAATGTCGTGATGGGTATGTGGCTAGCTTCTCGTCGATGATCAGCTGAAAAGGGTACCGGTGACGTCCGGAGGAGTAGGAGGCAGGCCAGCTGATGGATGGATCGGTGATACAGGTGCATGTGCTTGCAATACTTATCCCCTCCGTGTTGCCAAACGTGAACGACAGGACACTGGAATCGTCTTCCCCCTTGGGGTGAATAGACGACGGCCGCAGCATCAGTGTACCTATGGGGTAGGAGCCTGTCACCCTCGGTGGCCGGCTTGATGACGTGTTTGATCTATAACGGTGCCTCGATTTGCCCCCTATTCTCTGATTTTTCTCTGGTCCCTATATTAATAGCCTCTTGAGACGTGGGGAAACTGACAGCCTGAGATCACACTGACCTCTGCAGACGATGATCACTCGTGGAGAGTTCTGGTTTACTGCGAAACCTTTTAGATGTTTGAAGGGGACGCCAGAAGGGGATGGCGTGTTAAACCCCGAACTTGAGTGTTACACACCTTAATTGAAAGACACCGCATTCTTGCCCGAGGTGAGCCCAGCATGGGTGAAACCAGCTGCGGCTGCCTACTGGGCGGTGCAAGAGGCTGGCTAGTTTAGTTGCCGACCGAATGGATGGCCCGGATGCCATGGGGCTGACTAAGATCAGGTTTGGTTTCTTTCGTTCTTTAACCTCCCAGTCGCTCTTTTGTTCAACTCCTGTCCTTCCCATGAAATTAACTAGCCTTCCTTTTGATCTCGTCCACGAAGTCGCGGGCTATGTCGACTCCAAGCCCGACATTCTGCGACTCGCTCTTTCGGTCAGTCACTCTCGTTGACCCTGTTCAAAGTATGTATTGACACGCCCCCACAGAGCAAACACCTCTTCCTCGGCCTTTGCCCTATCCTCTACTCTGACGTTCAGCTGGTCGACCTCGAGCAATGCTATTCAACATTGACAATGCTCAATCACCGCCCCGATATCGCCCGCCATGTACAAAAGCTGCTCGTCCGTTTTTCTACAGCTCATACGGCTCCCTCGGTCCAACACGACGGGTATAGAGTTTCCAGTCTCGTACATAGCCTTGCGCACTCCCTGGACGCACTCCACACATTCGTTTGGGATGCCGATGAAATTCCCCGGCGTGACGACATGTGGTTCGCATTGCGATTATCGTAAGAGATGTTCCGCGGGTGTCGGATCGATAATCTCTTACCTACCCACCAGCTGTCCACGGCTCACAACTGTCGGCACCTCTTATGGTGCACAACTCCCAGACAGCCATAGCGAGGTTTGTTTCACCGGATTGCTGTGTACCGTTCCGACACTCATTCTGCTCAGCTTTTCCAATTCAAAGCATTACGCGGTTTCACCCTCAATGTCAAACGAGGATTTTACGAGCGGTTTGCAGACACTGATCTTCAAGGTAATTTACACACATGAATTCATGCAGTTGGCACCGTTCTTATGGGAGACAGAATTCCACGCAGAGCCCAGACTATGGGACATGCTTATCCGCCAGTCTCTGGATTTAGAGGAACTGCATGTCAGTGGGGCACCGTTCATTTCCGCGCAGGCAGTGCGTCCCCTGTGTCACGCGCGCTGGCCCAAGTTGCACACTCTGTCTCTGGGTGACATATTACTTGATTGGGATCCCCGCTCTGGTGTCAAGCCCCCTTTCATCACATTCCTTGAGGCACACCCTCGACTACGTTCGCTTCGGACATCGCGTACGGCGCTAAACCCCGCACTTCTCACGTCTCTTACCTCCGGCTCGCTTCCTGAGCTCACTCACTTTAGCGGCGCGATAGAACACTTGCAAGAACTAGCACCTATTCACCACCAAATCACCAGTGTCGCGCTTGATGAACCCTTGGTTATCCGGGATTTTGCGCCCTCATTACTAGCAAGTGTTCTCAAAGGCCTCAAATCCCTAACCGAGTTGCGTGTCTGCTTTGTCTTTGAGTCCGTCTATGAAGGCGGGACTCTGGTGCGGTCAATTGCACACGTCTGTCCTGGACTCACCAAGCTTGAGATCATTTGCACCCGCAAGTCTGCTTTCACTATTGTACGTTCACTCGGTTGCTCTCTGCCCCTTAACCCACTTATTTTTGCAGGATTCTCTCGCCAAAGCGGTCCGGACACTTCCTCGCTTGCAGCGTCTGCGAGTGACACTCGTTCGCGCTCAGCACGAACACTCGCTGCCCATTTGTGCCGCCACAATCGCACACACGCTCCCGCGATTACACGCTTTTTCGATAACATTCATTCCTCCCGACTTTCTGCTTCCGCATCACTTTGGCTCAGAAATAGGTCGCATCAGCGGTGACCCGGGCCATCCGTATACCGAGACAGGACATTACGTCGTCAAGACAGACCAACATGGTCTACCTACCTCTCTAGCGTGTACAGAGCAACGCAGTTCCCGCTCGCTGTTATCTTTTTTGGAATCATTCCCTGTGCCTTTGTTGCCCACCATCTCTTGGCGAAAAGCTGACCCGAAGGTCAAGAGAAGTAGTTATACTTTTGACTTGCGCCCAAGTGCAAAGAAGCGGCGTGGACTTGGGATGATTTTTGAGCAGAGTATCGCTGGCGAGGAAACGAGGGTACTTGCTGTGCTGATATCGCTCACGGCATTAGCGGTTTGGGGATTCTTTTCCTGAAGACATTGACACGAGATACCCATTCGTTCTTGCCTGTGGGCTTATTCCTGTAGCAAAAGTTGAAACGTCGATGCTTGGTTAGTGTACAAACAAGTTTTTTTGTTTTGTTTACATGCTAGTTGGATACATACTACCACTTTAATCCCTTGAAACACTTCCACGCTGGCGTCTGTTTACTCCTTCTCCTCCGCCTCGTCGTATAGCAGGCATGTCATATCCAAGGTGACATCCATGGATAGCATACTTGCAATTGGTGTGGGTCTCGTCTTGCGTATCGTCGTGGATGTCGCAACAGACAATGACGACAGAGTCGGTGGTATGTTCCATCTCCAACCGTTCAACGTTATCCATCTAATTCGCCCCTCGCTCACAGGCGTCCTCGTAGGACTGTGGGAGGGAGTAGTCCTCAACCACTTTGTACGACGGATGCCGCGTTCCTTCGATCCTTATCTCGGGTTTGGTTTCCGAATATTCGTGGACTTCCTCTTTACCCAGTCCCTCTCTCGTCTTGGCCTTATCGCCCTTTGGGCCCTGGTAGGCATGCTCCTGGCAGACATTGCGCCAAACATTTGGCGTGATTCTGGTCTCCGACATCTTTACCGCCAAGTTCGCAAAGACGTCCGTCACGTCAAACGATCCGTCCCGCGTATCAGAATAAAAAATGATTTACCCAGCGTACGCCTATTCAATAGAACGCGTTCGGCGACCTCAAACGTGTCAAGTTCGATACGGAGTGATAGAGCTATCCCTTCGCGGTCGTCGGCTCCTTCGCCAACCCCCGGCCACGCTCGTAGATCAGGACCTAGTCCACCGGGCACCTTCCCTGATGTCTCAGGTTGGTCAGAAACGAATACAGAAGTCTCCGACCTACGCGAACGCGTCGTTACGAATCCGGGACCATCACCTGCTCTTATACCCTCGCGAGAACATGTAGCGTATGAACACACCGATACCACCCGTGCTGCCACATCCCAGACACGGACCACTACCATCCAAGATTCCACAATTACAATCAGACATACCCAAAACGAGTCTTTCCGATCGGAAACCGCTGCTAACACGACCACGTTCGGTGCTGCTGCTGCATCGACATCGATTGAACCTGTTGATGACCCATCGCGTCATAACCCACCCGTGATACCCGATGATTGGGTGGACATTGACCATCCCATACCTACCAAGTCGAATGAGTCGGTTGCTCCTCTTCAACCCGATCCTGATTCAACCCCTACTCAGCCAGGCCCGTCAACTCCCACCCAATCACGACCCGCATCCATCTTTGATCCTCCTCCACCGATTCACATTCTCCCCGATATTCCTGATGTCGACCATGGTGATCGAGCATCGCGCCTTCCAGACCAAATTCCCCTCCCCTCGTCTCGCGCAGCTTCCGTGATTGGCGGTGTATATGACCAACCCGAACCCCGGAGTGCTTTGCGCGACACCCTTCGTTCTCGTGTTGACAAGGCCGCTTCTGAGATCGGGGTAAATCCAGCCAAGCCCCTCGCGTCAATCGTTGAAACGCAATCAATAAATAGCCAGTCTACAACGCGTAGCTGGATCCCCTGGCTACCCGGGTTCAAGCAGTCAGTTGACGTTACCGTACCCGAACCCCCTCCTAAAGAAACTCAGGGAGAGCCTGTGGGCCAGAACAAGCCTGACGCAGGCAGCGCTGTTCAAGGATCTGAACCTGAACTACCCACTCCTGCCCAAGTCGACCCCCCTTCTAGCATATTGACCCAACCTGGAGATCCTTCTCCGCTGTTGTTAAAGTCTGAACCGCAACCACAGCAACAACAAGAACAATCCCAAATCAGTACAGCTGGTCAGGTACCGGCATCTGCTGGCGTCGATAGCAGCCCTGTCCCACCTCAGGACGCAGACAAGAAAGATGGTGGGGAAGCAAGCAGAACTTCACCATTGGATCTACTCTCTCCGTCCCGCTCGCCACCTCCTCCATTCACCGAATTCGCTGGTGTTCCGGAAGGCCCTGCTGCAGGAGAAGGGCCCGTAAGGGAAGACCCAGCAACCAGAACTTCACCATTGGATCTACTTTCTCCGTCCCGCTCGCCACCTCCTCCATTCGCCGAATTCGCTGGTGTTCCGGAAGGCCCTGCTGCAGGAGAGGAGCCCGTAAGGGAAGACCCAGCAACGCAAGATGAAGCGCCGACTGAACTCACCCAGGAGCAAAAGGCTGCCGAGGAGAAACGTATTGCATTTTTAACGACTCAGGTTCAAGAGCTCGAAGGGTCGCGCGCTAAGTTGGAGAAGACACTGGACAAGGAAGATGATCCGGCCAGCAGTCCTGCGAACGCCATTGTGTCGGAACTCGAGGACGCAGCAAAGACGACCAGCTCCATCAAGGCTAGAATAGCGAAAAAGAAATTCTCTGGTGAGTCGTCTCTTTTCCTCGTCCAAGGATAGCGACTGACGCTCTGCCAGAACCGCCGCTAAATCCTCGGATAAATGAGATTTCTTTGGCAGACAAATCAGTTGCAGATGCTCAATATACGATCACATCGGCGATCTTGGACGAGTTGTTAGCACGGGATGATGTAGGACCCATGACCATCCAATTTACGATTAACAAGCAAAAACCCCTCAAAGGGAAGCCAAAGGAGACAAAAGATGCTGTCCACGCTTTTGTGAAACTGTGAGTTTCTCTTGAGCTCTGCAGTACCCGAATGTCAGCTGATGGCACTGTAGACATCAATTCACGGCGCGATCTAAGACTGCGACCCCTGGTATTATCAACGTCACGTTCTAGGCATTCATCGATATACTCTGATGCTGTCAATTTTCAAACCTCTGCTTTATCAATATCATGCTTTTGATAATACTTAAGGGTAACTGTTACAGAATGTGTATACAATCTATTCTGTATTGATTTGCAATGTTGCGGACGCTTCTTGATGGTATTACTCGAACCACTATACAGTATGTCTAGAATTTCTACGGATAGCGATGTGTCAATTGACGATGAAATGATTACACGGTTGGCGTTATGTTGGCGTCCGTTGACAAGGATTGGTCACAGGTATCAGGAAGCCATGTAGGCAAGGTGTGGCTTGGAGCGTGCAGAAGTTCAACTGGCTCGTGTGCTGTGAGCACAATCAAACGTGTCCTCCGCGAAGCATCAATGGTGCAAAAGGAACTAGTCTGGTGACTATTGAGGTAAGCCGCCAATAGAGATTTAGTCCAACGACCAGACCGCATCAGGTAACCGGTGGCTTGAGAGCTACCCTGGAGAGCTCCTTGCAGACCATGTCCAAGCCGCCACCGACATCCCAATGAGCGCATTCCTCGGCAGAGAGTCTGCCAAGCACATAAGACGCCGCATCACCGTCACGAC